>CAJVGC010000582.1:22369048-22415140 GCA_910822075.1 Senecio squalidus
TTTTGTTGATCCAAACTTCCTGATCATGTTTTTAAGTTAAACAAAGCACTATATGGTCTCAAACAAGCTCCTAGAGCTTGGTATGACACTTTGTCTGAATTTCTTATTAAAAATGCTTTTAAAGGGGGATCAATTGATAAACATTGTTCATCAAAAAGGAAAATGGTCATGTCATTTTGGTTCAAATATATTTGATGATATTATATTTGGCTCCACAAATGACAAATTGTGTACTTGGTTTCAAAAACCCATGTGTAGTGAATACAGAATGAGTAGATGGGGGGAACTTAACTCTTTTCTTGGTCTACCAGTAGAAACAAAAGAAGGATGGAATTTTTTATAAACCAGAGTAAATATGTTCATAACTTAGTCAAGAAATTTGGTTTTGAAACAAGTTCTGAAATGAAAACACCAATGAGCACTTCTGACAAATTGCACAAAGACTCATCTGGTAAGTCAGTCTGTCAAGCCGAATGATTGGTTCTTTACTCTATTTAACTGCCAGTAGACCTGATATCATGTTTTCCACGTGTCTATGTGCACGTTATCAAGCTGACCCCAAGGAATCCCATCTTAGAGCTGTCAAAAGAATTTTTCGCTATCTTAAGGGTACACCAAACCTTGGTTTATGGTACCCTAAAGATTCTGGCTTTGAACTAATTGGCTACTCAAATGCAGATTATGCAGGATGCAAACTTGACAGGAAGAGTACCTCAGGAGGATGTCAGCTTCTAGGAGGAAAGCTAGTCAGTTGGTCCAGTAAGAAACAAAACTCAGTTGCAACGTCCACCGCTGAAGCTGAGTATGTGGCTGCAGGAAGCTGTTGTGCACAATTGCTATGGATGCAACATCAATTGGCTGATCTTGATATCAAGATTCAAAACACTCCAATCATGTGTGATAACAAGAGTGCAATTCAAATTACTGAGAATCCAGTGTTCCACTCCCGGACCAAACACATCGAGATACGACATCATTTCATTAGAGACTGTGTGGAGAAAGGAAAGGTCAGACTGGAGTTCGTGGCTACAAATGATCAATTGGCAGACATATTCACGAAGCCTCTGAGTGAGGCCAGGTTTTTCTATCTCTTAAGAGAACTAGGAATGTTAAATCCTTAATCTGTCAAAAATATAAATCTCAGGCTGACCTGTGAGTCAGCCTGTGAATTTTCAGTCTGACCCAATAGTCAGCTCCAGATATTTCGGTCTGACCAAGTGCACAGACTGGATGTATATTTAGTACATAATTTTTTTGCCATCTCTTACACTTTTTATTTTTTTTGTATATCTCTTTTATTTTTTCGTAGATATAATTTTTTTAATTTTTTGTTTTTTTTAACGGGTCAATGTACAGTCAAGGGTCACTAGTGCAAGTCTGTTAAACATTAAAGGTCTAAATTGAAAGTTTCCTAACTTAGTTTCTCAATTTTCGCTCTCTTAGTTTAAAAGTAACTGAATTTCAAATTCTAACCTAATTTTTTTTTCTTACTAATCTCCTGCTTGATTTTCTCTCTAATGGCGAATGCAAATATGATTCTTCATGTTACCCCACGAATGATTCCAGGTGCGGATTTTCAAAATCGTGTTCAGATCAAAGATAACAACCGCTTAGCTACTGCTGACATTCCCGCCCACCGTCAAAACAGGGGTTTTGAGCAACTCATCCAGTATATGAAGGCACATCCCCTTTACGGCGCCTTCTTTTGTGCAAACACGATGTGTCCCCCGGTGCTTTGTGAATAGTGGTACACATGCACCGCCAACGCTGACAAGACCGCCCTCACTGGGACGTATAATGATGGGCTGGAGACAATCACCATTACAGAAGAAACCATTCGTGCAGCGCTCTTACTTCCCACCCTTGCTGAGGCAGGAGAAGGTGGCTTTCAGGCAAGAAGGACCAAACAGCAAGCTCGAGCTGAGTCCTTCCCTCTCATTGGTCAGCCTGAAATACTGGAAAATGGAGATTCTTATTTTCCATGATTACAAGGTGCTTGGGGGGTAAATTGGGAAGTTTGGATCAGATGAACGAGTTTGAAACTCATATGTTTCATACCATGGTAACGGGTAGAAGAATCTCTTTTTTCACAACTATATTTTGATGAGATTCTCTCCCTTGCCCTTAAAGCAAAACGACCGAATTATGTCCCCTTCATTCGCGTCCTTTCTTTGTGTTTTGAGGAAGTCCTGGGAAAAGAAACTTATGATCAGCTGGATCAAATATTTTACACGTGTGAACTCCCCAGGCTGACTCCTAAAATTTTCACTTATATTCAAATCACTGAGGATGAGGCAGCATTAACACCTGTAATGCTTGAATGGATTGCCAATCCTTTCATTGATCAAGAACAGACCGAGTCTGACTCTTCAGACTCAGATGTCCAGGCTGATAGAATTGACAGGGAAATTGAGGGAAATATCCATGCAGCAGATGCTGAGGTAGAAATGGGTGGGGCTGGGCACGATGAAGCTGACCAAGGTATGGACATAACTCTTTCTTTACCTCAGTCTGAGAGTATCCCCTCTCAGTCTGAGCAGTCCACTCCACATCTTGATGTACTGGCTACACAAGCGACCAAACTGATGAACTCACCAAGTTCATTTGAAAAAGCTCTCACATCAAGCGTCACAGCAAATCAAGCACTGATGGACTCACTATTCCATGAGGCTGAGAGTTCTACACTCCCCTCAAGTGCTGCAGTTCAGACCAGTCTCTCTCTACTAGAGCAAGAGTTGGATCTGACTGCCTTGTGATGTGCCTAAAATAATCTATATTTCGTAGCCACATTTATTATATTTAAGCTCGTTTTCTGCAACTTTTGTTATGATTTGGTATATTTTTAGTGAGAATTGCATATTAGAGTTATATTTGGATCATGGAGCGAAAAGGAGCTGAAACCGGCTTGAAACGGAGACAAACGAGCAAGAAATGTGAATTTGGAGAAACAGCCGGCGGCTGAATCAAAACAGCCGGCGGCTGAATTAAATTTTCCCACTTTTGTTCAAAACGTGCCGCGGAAGCAATTTTTTAGCCCGCGTGTTCCAGCCGCCGGCTGAATTCAGCCAGCCGACGGCTAAAATGACGTTTTCAGTAATTTATAAATAGGGCTTCTAGGGTTCGGATTTAAAGGATCTTATTCATTATATTCAACCTGCATCCACCCTGGAGAGCTGCAAGGAGAGTCCTAGAAGCCGTTAAACACTTGGAAGCTTTGGTTAATCATCATTAATCATTCCTGAAGTTAGCAATTTGTTTGGTTTGCACTTTTACGCATTATTATCTTGATACAATGTTTTGTTTTAAGACTATTATTGTTATTTGCTTACAATCCAACATGAGCTAAATTCATTAAGCGATTGCTTGGATTGTTGAACCTGGATTTATGTTTTAATCAAGTTTATGTTTGAACTAATTGATTTTTCCATTATTGTTTACGTTTTATCGAAATCCATGTTTATTCAAAGTTATTAAATCTACTAGCGTGATTGATAGATCTATAACATAACTAACGTTCTTATAAATTTATCAGTTATTTACAATTATATGATTTATTAGATAATTGTAGCTTGAGACTTAATTGAGATAGGTTAAGATATTAGTGATTTAATGAATTGAATGAACATGACAGTTATATCAGGATTGAATAATTGAGACTTTTGTTAATTCGTAGTCGACAGATTAAATTGTAAACAATAGTGAACTTAAAGCACAATTTAGAGTGGATAAATCTAAGATAGCTCTTGATGTACGAACAATCGTATGATCTTTCTCTAAAATTGTAGGATTAGATAACTCTAGCGGGAAATCTAGTTATCATAGGAATCACAGTTAAATCAATCAAACATATTCTTGTTAATCATAATCCAGGTGAAACGTAATTCCAAGTAATCGTTGCTTTCTAATTATTGATTAAATCTAAAGACTTTTCGAAACAGTTTTTCATCCATAAATTCACTTAGTTAATTAAATTGTTATTTTACTTTAATTATTTGTTTTCTAAATTATGTTCTCACAGAACTAAAACGCTCCCCATATTTACTTGCTTTAATTAGTTTAATTATATAATTTGAGATAACGGATATAAATACACGTTCCTTGAGTTCGATCCGGACTTACTGATTCTATATTTGCTTACGATCAGGTACACTGCCTGTTTTGTGTGTTGATATACGTTGGTAAAAATCCTTTTCTAAATTTTAATTAATTTTATGTTATAAAATACACATCAAGTTTTTGGCGCCGCTGCCGGGGAACGAACCCGGGTCACCCGCGTGACAGGCGGGAATACTTACCACCAAAACGAGAGTTTCACTTCTGATTTTATGCCATCTTCTGACGAGGAATACAACCAGTTTTCTGATCAAGAGGAAGAGAAACCAATCCCTAATTCACCAGTCACCGTATCAGATTCCGATTCAACTGAAGAATCAGAGCACGAAATGGCAGTCAACATCAATGAGATCACTTTGGAGGAGTACTATGCTCTTACCCCGAATGTTGCAACAGACATTCCCAACCCAGCTATCACTCGAGGAGCCGACTTCCAGCTTAAGGGCCAGTTTCTCAAAGAACTTCGAGAGAACCCTTTTAATGGAGATGAGAATGAAGATGCTAATGTTCATGTGGAAAAGGTCATCGAGATTGCTGATGCTTACATTATTCCTGGTGTGACAAAGGAGGCTGTAATGTTGCGGGTGTTTCCGATGACACTCAAAGGAAACGCAAAAAGGTGGATTGGGAACGAACCGGCCAATTCCATCACTACTTGGGCCGATCTGAGGGCCAAGTTTTTGAAGAACTATTGCCCCCCTTCAAAAACCTCTAAAATGATTGATGACATCAGGAACTTCACACAGGATATCGGTGAGTCACTTTATCAAGCATGGGAGCGTTACAAAGACATGTTACACAAATGCCCCCAGCATGATCTCAACACTCAACAAGTTATCAAGACATTTTACAAAGGGGTTGATCGTCAAACTCGTCTGAAGGCAAAATTCCACGGAAAATCCCGGCTGACGCTTGGAGTGCTATTGAAAAATCTGCTAAACACTCCAAACTATGGGAAGACGGTGGTAAGGGACGAAGGAAAATGGCTGATAACAACGACGGTCTCGCTGCTATAACTAACAAACTGGATGCTATGGGAAGAGACATCAAGCGCGTCAACGAGAAAGTTCATGCTATTCAAGTTGGTTGCGAAATTTGCAACGGATACCATCTAGCCAAAGATTGCCCTAGGAAAGATGAGGAAGAAGCCACTGAAGAGGTAATGTATGGAGATTACCAAGGAGGAGACAGGAATAACAACAACTATCGCCAAGGAGGAGACAACAATGGTTATCGCAAGCCTTACAACAACAATCAGGGAAATTCAAATGGGCAGAAACCATATAGGCAAGGACCACCGGGATTCTATGCTAAGGAGGCTCCTAAGGAACCGTTTCCACCAAAGGACGATTTGCATGAACTGATGAAACAACTCATGACAACTAATAATCAGTTTATGCAAACCACGATCAAGCGAATGGATGACACTGATTCCATCATCCGTAATCAAAGCGCTTCGATCAAGCAACTAGAAGGGACCATGGGACAATTAGCGAAAGTAGTGCAAGAACGATTTCCGGGACAGCTACCGAGCTTTACGGAAACAAATCCTCGAGATCATGTCAAAGCAGTTACCACCCGAAGTGGTAAAACTCTCAATTCTTCTTTTACAGGTGTTACTAACGAAATTCCTTTTAATTTTGAACAGGTTGCCAAAGAAGATGGATACGAGAAAGCAGAGTCACCGACGAATTCTGCCACTGCTGCATTTCAACCGGCGGCTGCTGGAAAACAGCCGGCGGCTGACAGCCAGCCGGCGGCTGAATCACTGCTCTCGAAGAAAAGTACTCCAGCTGCTACTACGAAGCCAAAAATCACACCGGTGACTAAGGACTTCACACCTGCTGTTCCATACCCTGATGCTCTGAAGAAAGACAAAGACGCTGTCACGTACCACAAATTTCTCGAGAACATGAAACAGCTTCACATCAATATTCCGTTCATAGAGGCGATTGCTCAAATGCCGAAGTATGCGAAATATTTGAAGGATCTTGTGACGAATAAGAGTAAGCTGGAAGACGCTTCTAAGGTCACCATGAATGCACGCTGTTCCGCATTAATGCAAAACAAGTTGCCTCCGAAACTAAGCGATCCAGGCGCTATTTCTATTCCTTGTTTAATTGGCAATTTAACTGTGAACAATGCATTAGCTGATCTAGGAGCAAGTATTTCTTTGATGCCATATTCCATGTATGCTAGATTAGGTTTAGGAGAACCAAGACCTATTCGTATGTGCATTGAATTAGCTGACCGCTCTGTTCAATATCCTAGGGGAGTTGTTGAAAATGTTCTTGTTAAAGTTGATAAATTTGTGTTCCCCTGTGATTTTGTCATTCTTGATATGGTAGAGGACCCTAGAGTACCGATTATCCTAGGACGTCCACACTCCTTAATTGATGTCTTTAACCGTAGAATCACCATGCAAGTAGGAGATGAGAAAGTTGTTTTTAATGTTAATGATTCAATGGAATATCCTTCTGCAGTAGATGATACTTGTTATTATTTAAATGCGTATGACATTTCCGATGATGAGTTTGTGCAGATGTTACTGGAGGATGATCAGACTGATTCATTCATTAATGAGGGCTGGAGTGGAGATTTTGACTCTGCAAAAGAGTTAGCTGAGTTTGATATGCTACTGGAGGAAGTCAAGTCTACACTGACCACCGAAAATCAGGAAACAAACGCAGAAAAACCACCAGCAAAATCCAGTCGGCGGCTGTCTAGAGCCAGCTGGCGGCTGAAAAGCCAGCTGGCGGCTAAAAATTCTCAGCCGGCGGCTGAATTGACCAGTACAGGGATTTCGGTTCACGGTGTTCCATGTTCACGAGCTGAGATCATGGAAATTAAAACATCGATCAAAGAACCACCCAAACTGGAATTGTCTCATCTGGAGTATGCATATTTGCAAGGTACAAGCGACTTACCTGTTATTATTTCTTCTAACTTATCTTGTGGGGAGAAAGATCGTTTGTTGCAGGTACTTAAAGCTCATAAGCAAGCTCTTGCATGGAAGATTACTGACATTCGGGGGATTAATCCATCATTTTGCACGCACAAAATTCTAATGGAGACATACTTCAAGCCGGTCGTTCAACCGCTTCGACGTTTAAACCCGAAAGTCAAGGATGTTGTGAGGAAGGAAATCATCAAGTTGCTGGATTCGGGACTCATATACCCTATTTCTGACAGTCCATGGGTGAGTCCGGTGCATGTGGTTCCGAAAAAGGGAGGTATGACAGTCGTTGCCAACGAAAAGAATGAGCTAATTCCTACACGAACGGTAACAGGGTGGCTTGTCTGCATTGACTACCGAAAGTTAAATGACGCCACCCGCAAAGATCATTTCCCTTTACCATTTGTTGATCAAATGCTTGAACGGTTAGCCGGGAAAGCCTTTTATTGCTTTTTAGATGGTTTTTTAGGTTATTTCCAGATTCCTATTGAGCCGGAGGATCAAGACAAGACCACTTTCACATGTCCCTTTGGCACGTTTGCTTATCGGAGGATGCCATTCGGTCTGTGCAATGCACCTGCTACATTTCAACGGTGTTTGATGGCAATCTTTCACGATATGGTGGAGCAATTCATGGAGATCTTTATGGACGACTTTTCGGTCTTTGGAGACTCATTTGACTCATGCTTGGAACACTTGGAGAAAATGTTGGCGCGATGTGAACAGTCCAATTTGGTGCTCAACTGGGAGAAGTGCCATTTCATGGTCCGCGAAGGAATTGTTTTAGGACACAAAATCTCAAGTGTGGGGATCGAGGTGGACCAATCAAAAATTGAAGCCATTGCGAAATTACCACCACCAACGAATGTCAAGTCGGTAAGGAGTTTTCTAGGTCACGCAGGTTTTTATAGACGTTTCATAAAAGATTTTTCTAACATTGCGCGACCTATGAATCAACTCCTAGAAAAGGATTGTAAATTTAATTTTTCTTCTTCTTGTTTAACTGCATTTAACATTTTGAAGGAAAGATTGATTTCAGCACCGATTATGACTAGTCCCAATTGGGATTTACCGTTTGAGCTGATGTGTGATGCGAGCGATTACGCGGTCGGAGCAGTTTTAGGACAGCGGATTGAGAAGAGATTTAAACCAATTTATTACGCAAGCAAGACCCTTACAGATGCGCAGGAAAATTACACCACCACTGAAAAAGAACTGCTCGCTGTTGTTTTTGCTTTTGATAAATTTAGATCTTATTTAATCATGTCTAAAACTATTGTATTTACTGACCATTCTGCTTTGAAGTTTTTGTTTAGCAAAAAGGATGCCAAACCACGATTACTCCGCTGGATTTTACTTTTGCAGGAATTTGATATTGAAATTCAGGACAAGAAAGGAGCGGAGAATTTGGCGGCAGATCATTTGTCTAGAAACCCGGAATTGGAAAAGCTAGATGAGTCGGTCATACGAGACACTTTTCCCGACGAAGCTCTCATGACGGTTAAAGTAAGTGACGAGGTACCTTGGTTTGCGGATATTGCTAATTATTTGGTTGCCAAAACCCTTCCCACGAATAAAACTTATCAGCAAAAGAAGCGATTCTTTGCTGATTTGAAACATTATTTTTGGGAAGACCCGTTTTTGTTTCGTGCTTGTGCAGATGGCGTAATTCGGAGATGTGTTTCTGGAGCGGAAAAAGACAAGATCCTATGTCATTGCCATTCAGGACCTGTAGGAGGACATCATGCTGCGAATTTCACAGCCAAACGTGTTTTTGATGTCGGGTTCTATTGGCCATCAGTGTACAAAGATGCTCAAGATCATGTGAAGAAATGTGACCCTTGTCAACGGACTAGTAATATTTCTTCACGCGACGAGATACGACAAACGGGCATCCAGGTATGTGAAATTTTCGATGTATGGGGTATTGATTTTATGGGACCCTTTCCTTCAAGTCGGGGAAATAAATATATTTTAGTGGCTGTCGACTACGTATCAAAGTGGGCTGAAGCGAAAGCTTTACCCACCAATGATGCGCGAGTCGTAGTTCATTTTTTGAAACAATTATTTTCCCGATTTGGTACCCCTAAAGCTTTAATTAGTGATAGGGGTACACATTTTTGCAACGCCCAACTTGAGAAGGTGTTAAAAAGATATGGTGTAAACCATAAATTTTCAACAGCTTATCACCCCCAAACGAGCGGACAGGTCGAGGTTACTAACCGAGGCTTGAAGCGCATTTTGGAAAAGTCGGTCGGTGCAAATCGTAAGGATTGGTCAGATAAGTTAGACGATGCTCTTTGGGCGCATAGGACTGCATTTAAAACTCCTATTGGTTGTACTCCTTATCGTTTGATTTATGGTAAAGCATGTCACTTACCCGTTGAAATTGAGCATAAAGCCTATTGGGCTTTAAAAGCTGCCAATATGGAAATGATTCCTGCAGGGAAGAACAGGTTCCACCAGATACAGGAGTTGGACGAGTTGCGCATGAACGCTTATGAGAACTCGCTATTTTACAAGGAACGGACGAAGAAATGGCACGATAAGCGAATCAAGACGGATAGGAACTTTATCGACGGTGATATGGTTCTCCTATATAATTCAAGATTGAAGCTATTTCCGGGGAAATTACGGTCAAGGTGGTCGGGGCCGTATATCGTGCTAGATGTATTCCCCTACGGTACGGTGGAAATTGCCAACGAAAAGTGCGAGAGTTTTAAAGTGAATGGGCATCGTTTAAAGAAATATTATGCCGATGGACGTGACAACCAGTTTGATCTATTTGGAGACGACGAGGAGCTCGATCTCCATGAACGTGACGGTTAAACAAACAGGGTTTGAGTCGAGCTTAACGACTCATCACTAAACAAATAGCGCTTACGGGAGACAACCCGCTTCTTTTACCTTTCTTTTATTTTTATTTTGTTCAGAAAAATATAAAGAAAATACAAAAAAATCAGAAAAACAACAAAAACCAAAAATATATGTACACTACGCGTTTTTCTCTTTTAATTTTGGATTTTTTTGTTTCAGGTCCACTTAGATCATCATATGAGAGCTGCTAAACATATCGGACACCAGGTTAGATCGTGCTAAATCACCGAACGAAAAAACATTTTCTTTTTTGGAACAGAAAGATTTAACCGACGGCTAAAATTTGGAATGAAAAATTGGGCGGCGGCTACAATTCAGCCGAGGGCTAAAAATTTCCAGCCGCCGGCTGAAACATCAGGTTTTGAAATAATTATATAAACTCGTTTTTTTTACATCACACCTCACACACACACATACTTATCTTCCTAACCGGCGGCTGAGCAAAATTGTTCACCTTTTTGTCGATTTTCTTCCATTTTTCAATCCAATTCCCCTAATTCAAAGACCAAGGTATGGATTATTCACTCCTCTTTCTTGTTTTTCTTTGATTTTTCATGAAGAACACCATTTGGGGGTTTCGAAAATCCAAAATTGTTAGTGCTTAATTTTACAATTAATTGATAGGATTCATTCCTTAGATGATTGGTATGATTAGGTTTAGTTCAATTTACTATTTCCTTCGTTTAATTTTGCTTAGAGGTTGTTGAAATTTGGGGGTTTTTGCTAGGACTTTTTGTAACTTGGTTTAATTCATTTTGTTAGTAGGATTTAGTTTTGCTACTACTTATTAGTTACATTGAGTTTAAAAATCAAAGTTCCATGTTTTAATTGACGAAAAGGGGTTGGTTGTTTATGTGAGTATGGACTTGATGATTGAATTTTTGGTGGAATTTAGTTATTAACATGTGAAGTGGATTGTAGATTAAGGTACTGATTTAACAGATTCAGCGAAATTTTTGTGTGCAACTTGGTAATTTGCATGTTATTTTTGATAGGGTGTTTAAACAGCAGCTCGAACGGTTAACAGCAATGACTAAACTGAACAGGCATTTTTAGCCGGCGGCTGAAATTAGCCAGTCGGCGGCTAAAACTCGCTGCCTTAATTTTTATTGCTTTCTGTTTCGGCTTGTTTTTGCGATCCCCTATTTTCTCGCACTGTTTTATATGACTAATATGGTTGTTCTAACTTGGTTTATGCAGACTATGGCATAGGAGGTCCCCCCTCACTTTCCTCTTTATATCATCGATCACCCATACCTTCAAGTAAAAGAAGTAAGGCGAGGACTCACGTATCAACAGAGGCAAGACATCCAGACTAAGTTAGCCAACATGCATCAATATCCGGTCTTTGCCCCTAGCGGTATTGATCGGACGTTCTTGGCCGAAGTTCGCCCACACGATTCCCGTTATCCATCGGGAGCTGCTGAGATTTTGGATATGTTGGAATTTAATTATCAGGGATTTCGCTGTAGAGCCTGGGAGCGGTTGTTCTCTATCCACGAGCCGGTCCACATAGAGGCCACATATGAGTTCTACGCATCCTTTACTTTCAACCACTCTGACCCCAACCCGAACCACAAGACCGTACAGTTTTTGCTAGGGGGTGAGGTTAGGAAGTTGACATTAGCGGAGTTTGGGCAGACACTTGGGTTGTTTGACGCTGCTGATCTTGCACACCCGGATTTTGCTGAGTTTATGGCTGAGGGAGTTAAAACTCCGGACTATCGTGAAAACGCGGCAATTTGGACCGCCATTGCTAGAGGAGAGTTAGGCAACTCCCGTCCCTCCTATACACAGATTCGGGACCCGAAGGTTCGGGCGATTTTTGTTATGGTCTGTTTGTTTGTGATTGGCAGGAAATCTGGCATTGAAAAAAGCCATAAGGAGGAGCTTTTCTGGCTAGGATGCATTTTTCAGAAGAGGGCCGTTAACGTACCCTATGTCTTGGCTAGATGGATGACCAACATACTGAAGGGCGCACGACCCGGAAGTGTGATTCGGGGAGGTCACTTTGTTAGCGCTATTGGTAGACGCTTGGCATTCCAGGGACCAGGATTTGACACTTGTACCACGTTGACACCAGGGATGCGTATGTTTGGGGCAGCTTGGTTTAAGTCATCCGGTTTAGTGAGCAGGTTTGTTTCTCCAGGAGGTGAGGTGACTTACAGATGGGTTCCCATTAGAGGGATTGATGGTGTTGATGAGTCGGATGAGGAGGAGCATCCGCCAGGTTACGAGGATGTTCCACCACCAGTTCAGGAGGAGGGCCCACCGGGTCAGGGATTCGATTTTTCGGCTCAGATGGCTGCTTTGACATCTAGTATGGGGCAGATGTCATCACGGTTCGATTCATTTGCGGACCGCATGGAGGGTCGTTACTACGATCTCAGTTCCAACATTAGCCATGTCAACAACCAGGTCGGGCACTTACAGTCCGAGTTTGATAGCCGGAACCGTTATCAGGACGAGGTTTTATACCAGTACCACCAGCGTGCAGGTATTAGTTATCAGGCCTATGACGGATCGTATCACTCGTTTGGCAGTAGCACTCCCATGGATCAGGACCAGCCATCTTCCTCCGCCTATGATGATCGCCACCATCTGTGGTCTACCCAGCACTACCAGTACTATCCTCCTAACGAGGCTCAGAGACAGCAGGATGAGGAGGATCAGAGAGACATTCAGGCACGCCAGGCGGCAGCTTGGACAGGCCGATGGCCTGACATGTGATGATGTGGTGTTATGTTTGTGTTTTTAAGACTATTTTTTTTATTTTTCTTTATTTCGTATGGATTATTATTTGGGATTTTTGTATTTGGATTATGTATTTCTTTTGATTATTTAATTGTGGTGCTTAATATTTGTGCATGTGTTTCCCATTTTAGAATATCATCCATTTTAGTGGAAGTAATGCCGAAAATCCAAATTTTCAAAGGAAGCTATGCAGATTTTTTGAGGACGTTCAGCTCTTACAGCCATACATTCTTTCCACTGCTATTTCCTTTCACAGCATTCAACATCTAAATGGGGGAGTTCTATTTTCCTTTCTCTTTTTCTTTTTCCACTTATTCGCTGAAATTTTTTTTACAATGAGGACATTGTATTGATTAAGTGTGGGGAAGGGGTTAGGATTGAATCTATTTGTCCTTAGGAACAATTTGTGTGAAAATTTAAAAATTTTAACATATTTTTCGTAATTAGTTTTAACTAGTTGCATAACTAGGCACACCTACCCATTACAATTTTTGTGAGGATTTGAGCCATTATAGCATACATCTTATATGCTTTTATCTTCAATTGTTATGAGTGTGCCGGTGACTTGTAAACTTTAGAACTTGACACTGTATACGCTTCGATGCTATGAATGAGCATAAGTTTTTACTTATTAGTAACTAGGAAAGAGGCAAAAGAATTAGGATTGTTAAACCGTTGATTGGCCTATTCGTTTCTTATAGTCGGTAACTACACTGGTTATTTGACTCACACTATCGAGCACTCATTTTTAGTGTTTTTGACGTTTAGATACCATATTTGCGCCAAACCTTTTTCTTTTATCACCTTTCCAGATATATTCCATAAATTGAGCCTAATGTATAAGTCGTTTAATCCGGATATTTTTGTTGAAAATTCCCTCTTTCTTAACTTGATTGATTATTAGACGGAATGTTATATATGATGGCGTGAAGTTGTTTAATTTACTTAAGTTCACGAAGGAAGTTACTGGTGGATATAAGTTAAAAATTATTCAGGATTTTGATGGACCTTTTGAGCGGTATCTTTAAAATAAAAAAAAAATATAAAAAAAAAAAAAAAAAAATTTATTAAAGCCCGTACTAGGTAGCCAATAATTGTTGAAGTTATTGGACGAAATTTGCGAGAAATAAAAATTATCAATTGAAGCGTTGAAGAATTAAGACGAATTTTGGTCTTAGAAGTTTCATCAGAGTGAGCCATTAGGGATAATCAATCGAGTTTTGAAAGTAATATAATTTTTGACTAAAATATTTGGATTTGTAGACTAATTGGAAGTTGATTGTTTCATATCGTTCATATTAATTCACTTTCATCCTATTTTCCATTATTTTACCCATCACCCATTGATATGACCATAAGCCCTCTAAACTAGTTACTTAGACTCTATTGGTGGAGAAGCGTATCGTTATCAAGCCTATGATAGAATACTTGTCATGACTGAGGTTTGAGCGATTTCACATATATATTACACTTAGATTAGCTTTTTGAGTGATTGAGTGTTATACTTCCCAAATCGTGAGATGTTTAGTTATGCATTTAAATTTTGGGTTGGTAATTATTAAATTCATCTTCGTAAATAATTTTTTTGTAAATTACTCGATTCGTTGGGTATTTTATTTTTATTGAAGATGTTTGTTTTGTTCTAAATCTAACAGTTTACTTGAGGACAAGTAAGATTCAAGTGTGGGGAATTTGATGTGCCTAAAATAATCTATATTTCGTAGCCACATTTATTATATTTAAGCTCGTTTTCTGCAACTTTTGTTATGATTTGGTATATTTTTAGTGAGAATTGCAGATTAGAGTTATATTTGGATCATGGAGCGAAAAGGAGCTGAAACCGGCTTGAAACGGACACAAACGAGCAAGAAATGTGAATTTGGAGAAACAGCCGGCGGCTGAATTAAATTTTCCCACTTTTGTTCAAAACGTGCCGCGGAAGCAATTTTTTAGGCCGCGTGTTCCAGCCGCCGGCTGAATTCAGCCAGCCGACGGCTAAAATGACGTTTTCAGTAATTTATAAATAGGGCTTCTAGGGTTCGGATTTAAAGGATCTTATTCATTATATTCAACCTGCATCCACCCTGGAGAGCTGCAAGGAGAGTCCTAGAAGCCGTTAAACACTTGGAAGCTTTGGTAATTTGCATGTTATTTTTGATAGGGTGTTTAAACAGCAGCTCGAACGGTTAACAGCAATGACTAAACTGAACAGGCATTTTTAGCCGGCGGCTGAAATTAGCCAGTCGGCGGCTGTTTTCAGCCAGCCGGCGGCTAAAACTCGCTGCCTTAATTTTTATTGCTTTCTGTTTCGGCTTGTTTTTGCGATCCCCTATTTTCTCGCACTGTTTTATATGACTAATATGGTTGTTCTAACTTGGTTTATGCAGACTATGGCACAGGAGGTCCCCCCTCACTTTCCTCTTTATATCATCGATCACCCATACCTTCAAGTAAACGAAGTAAGGCGAGGACTCACGTATCAACAGAGGCAAGACATCCAGACTAAGTTAGCCAACATGCAGCAATATCCGGTCTTTGCCCCTAGCGGTATTGATCGGACGTTCTTGGCCGAAGTTCGCCCACACGATTCCCGTTATCCATCGGGAGCTGCTGAGATTTTGGATATGTTGGAATTTAATTATCAGGGATTTCGCTGTAGAGCCTGGGAGCGGTTGTTCTCTATCCACGAGCCGGTCCACATAGAGGCCACATATGAGTTCTACGCATCCTTTACTTTCAACCACTCTGACCCCAACCCGAACCACAAGACCGTACAGTTTTTGCTAGGGGGTGAGGTTAGGAAGTTGACATTAGCGGAGTTTGGGCAGACACTTGGGTTGTTTGACGCTGCTGATCTTGCACACCCGGATTTTGCTGAGTTTATGGCTGAGGGAGTTAAAACTCCGGACTATCGTGAAAACGCGGCAATTTGGACCGCCATTGCTAGAGGAGAGTTAGGCAACTCCCGTCCCTCCTATACACAGATTCGGGACCCGAAGGTTCGGGCGATTTTGTTATGGTCTGTTTGTTTGTGATTGGCAGGAAATCTGGCATTGAAAAAAGCCATAAGGAGGAGCTTTTCTGGCTAGGATGCATTTTTCAGAAGAGGCCCGTTAACGTACCCTATGTCTTGGCTAGATGGATGACCAACATACTGAAGGGCGCACGACCCGGAAGTGTGATTCGGGGAGGTCACTTTGTTAGCGCTATTGGTAGACGCTTGGCATTCCAGGGACCAGGATTTGACACTTGTACCACGTTGACACCAGGGATGCGTATGTTTGGGGCAGCTTGGTTTAAGTCATCCGGTTTAGTGAGCAGGTTTGTTTCTCCAGGAGGTGAGGTGACTTACAGATGGGTTCCCATTAGAGGGATTGATGGTGTTGATGAGTCGGATGAGGAGGAGCATCCGCCAGGTTACGAGGATGTTCCACCACCAGTTCAGGAGGAGGGCCCACCGGGTCAGGGATTCGATTTTTCGGCTCAGATGGCTGCTTTGACATCTAGTATGGGGCAGATGTCATCACGGTTCGATTCATTTGCGGACCGCATGGAGGGTCGTTACTACGATCTCAGTTCCAACATTAGCCATGTCAACAACCAGGTCGGGCACTTACAGTCCGAGTTTGATAGCCGGAACCGTTATCAGGACGAGGTTTTATACCAGTACCACCAGCGTGCAGGTATTAGTTATCAGGCCTATGACGGATCGTATCACTCGTTTGGCAGTAGCACTCCCATGGATCAGGACCAGCCATCTTCCTCCGCCTATGATGATCGCCACCATCTGTGGTCTACCCAGCACTACCAGTACTATCCTCCTAACGAGGCTCAGAGACAGCAGGATGAGGAGGATCAGAGAGACATTCAGGCACGCCAGGCGGCAGCTTGGACAGGCCGATGGCCTGACATGTGATGATGTGGTGTTATGTTTGTGTTTTTTAAGACTATTTTTTTTATTTTTCTTTATTTCGTATGGATTATTATTTGGGATTTTTGTATTTGGATTATGTATTTCTTTTGATTATTTAATTGTGGTGCTTAATATTTGTGCATGTGTTTCCCATTTTAGAATATCATCCATTTTAGTGGAAGTAATGCCGAAAATCCAAATTTTCAAAGGAAGCTATGCAGATTTTTTGAGGACGTTCAGCTCTTACAGCCATACATTCTTTCCACTGCTATTTCCTTTCACAGCATTCAACATCTAAATGGGGGAGTTCTATTTTCCTTTCTCTTTTTCTTTTTCCACTTATTCGCTGAAATTTTTTTTACAATGAGGACATTGTATTGATTAAGTGTGGGGAAGGGGTTAGGATTGAATCTATTTGTCCTTAGGAACAATTTGTGTGAAAATTTAAAAATTTTAACATATTTTTCGTAATTAGTTTTAACTAGTTGCATAACTAGGCACACCTACCCATTACAATTTTTGTGAGGATTTGAGCCATTATAGCATACATCTTATATGCTTTTATCTTCAATTGTTATGAGTGTGCCGGTGACTTGTAAACTTTAGAACTTGACACTGTATATGCTTCGATGCTATGAATGAGCATAAGTTTTTACTTATTAGTAACTAGGAAAGAGGCAAAAGAATTAGGATTGTTAAACCGTTGATTGGCCTATTCGTTTCTTATAGTCGGTAACTACACTGGTTATTTGACTCACACTATCGAGCACTCATTTTTAGTGTTTTTGACGTTTAGATACCATATTTGCGCCAAACCTTTTTCTTTTATCACCTTTCCAGATATATTCCATAAATTGAGCCTAATGTATAAGTCGTTTAATCCGGATATTTTTGTTGAAAATTCCCTCTTTCTTAACTTGATTGATTATTAGACGGAATGTTATATATGATGGCGTGGAGTTGTTTAATTTACTTAAGTTCACGAAGGAAGTTACTGGTGGATATAAGTTAAAAATTATTCAGGATTTTGATGGACCTTTTGAGCGGTGTCTTTAAAATAAAAAAAAAAAAAAAAAAAAAAAAAAAAAAAAAATTTATTAAAGCCCGTACTAGGTAGCCAATAATTGTTGAAGTTATTGGACGAAATTTGCGAGAAATAAAAATTATCAATTGAAGCGTTGAAGAATTAAGACGAATTTTGGTCTTAGAAGTTTCATCAGAGTGAGCCATTAGGGATAATCAATCGAGTTTTGAAAGTAATATAATTTTTGACTAAAATATTTGGATTTGTAGACTAATTGGAAGTTGATTGTTTCATATCGTTCATATTAATTCACTTTCATCCTATTTTCCATTATTTTACCCATCACCCATTGATATGACCATAAGCCCTCTAAACTAGTTACTTAGACTCTATTGGTGGAGAAGCGTATCGTTATCAAGCCTATGATAGAATACTTGTCATGACTGAGGTTTGAGCGATTTCACATATATATTACACTTAGATTAGCTTTTTGAGTGATTGAGTGTTATACTTCCCAAATCGTGAGATGTTTAGTTATGCATTTAAATTTTGGGTTGGTAATTATTAAATTCATCTTCGTAAATAATTTTTTTGTAAATTACTCGATTCGTTGGGTATTTTATTTTTATTGAAGATGTTTGTTTTGTTCTAAATCTAACAGTTTACTTGAGGACAAGTAAGATTCAAGTGTGGGGAATTTGATGTGCCTAAAATAATCTATATTTCGTAGCCACATTTATTATATTTAAGCTCGTTTTCTGCAACTTTTGTTATGATTTGGTATATTTTTAGTGAGAATTGCAGATTAGAGTTATATTTGGATCATGGAGCGAAAAGGAGCTGAAACCGGCTTGAAACGGAGACAAACGAGCAAGAAATGTGAATTTGGAGAAACAGCCGGCGGCTGAATTAAATTTTCCCACTTTTGTTCAAAACGTGCCGCGGAAGCAATTTTTTAGGCCGCGTGTTCCAGCCGCCGGCTGAATTCAGCCAGCCGACGGCTAAAATGACGTTTTCAGTAATTTATAAATAGGGCTTCTAGGGTTCGGATTTAAAGGATCTTATTCATTATATTCAACCTGCGTCCACCCTGGAGAGCTGCAAGGAGAGTCCTAGAAGCCGTTAAACACTTGGAAGCTTTGGTAATTTGCATGTTATTTTTGATAGGGTGTTTAAACAGCAGCGCCAACGCTGACAAGACCGCCCTCACTGTCCCCCGGTGCTTTGTGAATAGTGGTACACATGCACCGCCAACGCTGACAAGACCGCCCTCACTGGGACGTATAATGATGGGCTGGAGACAATCACCATTACAGAAGAAACCATTCGTGCAGCGCTCTTACTTCCCACCCTTGCTGAGGCAGGAGAAGGTGGCTTTCAGGCAAGAAGGACCAAACAGCAAGCTCGAGCTGAGTCCTTCCCTCTCATTGGTCAGCCTGAAATACTGGAAAATGGAGATTCTTATTTTCCATGATTACAAGGTGCTTGGGGGGTAAATCGGGAAGTTTGGATCAGATGAACGAGTTTGAAACTCATATGTTTCATACCATGGTAACGGGTAGAAGAATCTCTTTTTTCACAACTATATTTTGATGAGATTCTCTCCCTTGCCCTTAAAGCAAAACGACCGAATTATGTCCCCTTCATTCGCGTCCTTTCTTTGTGTTTTGAGGAAGTCCTGGGAAAAGAAACTTGTGATCAGCTGGATCAAATATTTTACACGTGTGAACTCCCCAGGCTGACTCCTAAAATTTTCACTTATATTCAAATCACTGAGGATGAGGCAGCATTAACACCTGTAATGCTTGAATGGATTGCCAATCCTTTCATTGATCAAGAACAGACCGAGTCTGACTCTTCAGACTCAGATGTCCAGGCTGATAGAATTGACAGGGAAATTGAGGGAAATATCCATGCAGCAGATGCTGAGGTAGAAATGGGTGGGGCTGGGCACGATGAAGCTGACCAAGGTATGGACATAACTCTTTCTTTACCTCAGTCTGAGAGTATCCCCTCTCAGTCTGAGCAGTCCACTCCACATCTTGATGTACTGGCTACACAAGCGACCAAACTGATGAACTCACCAAGTTCATTTGAAAAAGCTCTCACATCAAGCGTCACAGCAAATCAAGCACTGATGGACTCACTATTCCATGAGGCTGAGAGTTCTACACTCCCCTCAAGTGCTGCAGTTCAGACCAGTCTCTCTCTACTAGAGCAAGAGTTGGATCTGACTGCCTTGTGATGTGCCTAAAATAATCTATATTTCGTAGCCACATTTATTATATTTAAGCTCGTTTTCTGCAACTTTTGTTATGATTTGGTATATTTTTAGTGAGAATTGCAGATTAGAGTTATATTTGGATCATGGAGCGAAAAGGAGCTGAAACCGGCTTGAAACGGAGACAAACGAGCAAGAAATGTGAATTTGGAGAAACAGCCGGCGGCTGAATTAAATTTTCCCACTTTTGTTCAAAACGTGCCGCGGAAGCAATTTTTTAGCCCGCGTGTTCCAGCCGCCGGCTGAATTCAGCCAGCCGACGGCTAAAATGACGTTTTCAGTAATTTATAAATAGGGCTTCTAGGGTTCGGATTTAAAGGATCTTATTCATTATATTCAACCTGCATCCACCCTGGAGAGCTGCAAGGAGAGTCCTAGAAGCCGTTAAACACTTGGAAGCTTTGGTTAATCATCATTAATCATTCCTGAAGTTAGCAATTTGTTTGGTTTGCACTTTTACGCATTATTATCTTGATACAATGTTTTGTTTTAAGACTATTATTGTTATTTGCTTACAATCCAACATGAGCTAAATTCATTAAGCGATTGCTTGGATTGTTGAACCTGGATTTATGTTTTAATCAAGTTTATGTTTGAACTAATTGATTTTTCCATTATTGTTTACGTTTTATCGAAATCCATGTTTATTCAAAGTTATTAAATCTACTACTTAGCGTGATTGATAGATCTATAACATAACTAACGTTCTTATAAATTTATCAGTTATTTACAATTATATGATTTATTAGATAATTGTAGCTTGAGACTTAATGGAGATAGGTTAAGATATTAGTGATTTAATGAATTGAATGAACATGACAGTTATATCAGGATTGAATAATTGAGACTTTTGTTAATTCGTAGTCGACAGATTAAATTGTAAACAATAGTGAACTTAAAGCACAATTTAGAGTGGATAAATCTAAGATAGCTCTTGATGTACGAACAATCGTATGATCTTTCTCTAAAATTGTAGGATTAGATAACTCTAGCGGGAAATCTAGTTATCATAGGAATCACAGTTAAATCAATCAAACATATTCTTGTTAATCATAATCCAGGTGAAACGTAATTCCAAGTAATCGTTGCTTTCTAATTATTGATTAAATCTAAAGACTTTTCGAAACAGTTTTTCATCCATAAATTCACTTAGTTAATTAAATTGTTATTTTACTTTAATTATTTGTTTTCTGAATTATGTTCTCACAGAACTAAAAACGCTCCCCATATTTACTTGCTTTAATTAGTTTAATTATATAATTTGAGATAACGGATATAAATACGCGTTCCCTGAGTTCGATCCGGACTTACTGATTCTATATTTGCGTACGATCAGGTACACTGCCTGTTTTGTGTGTTGATATACGTTGGTAAAAATCCTTTTCTAAACTTTAATTAATTTTATGTTATAAAATACACATCACCTTGACTACCCAAAGCCCCTTTAGGGTAGTAAACTTGGAGAAACACGCTGCTGCTACCACACAGACATATGTGGCAAGCATTGAAGAAGATGTCCCACTCCTGGATATCCCTGTACTTAGTATGGGACCACCCCCTTCAGTTTCAAAGCCAGTTCCAACGGCCATTTTCACTAGCTCTGTGCTAGTTCACGATCAGGTACCACCATCAACTCTCTTACACTCTCTTACACGAGTCGCCAATGCCTTACTCCCCAAACTGAGTAAGGTACATACTTCATTTTCTATGGCTTATGATCATTCTCCTAACTCATAGGGAGGGAGTGAAGCTATGCCACCTGTTACAACATCCCCTGTTACTACTCAACCCCAGTCTGAGGTTGCCTTGACTGTCCCTGTGCTGTTACAAGCTATTAAGGACATGTCTGCTCAGTTTGATGACAGACTGAGAGCAATGCAGACTGAGGTTCATGCTCTTAAAACTCACAATGCAGAGGAGATGAAGGAACTAAAGGAGATGATATTGAGACTGACCTCTGAGGTTAGTATGATGAGAAAGGGGAAGACTGTTGCAGAGGCTTCTCAGATTCTGAGGGAGAAAATAGTTGCTACAATTGTTGAATCTGAGATCCCCAAGCAAAGTTTGAAAAGGAAGAAAGAAGAGGGGGAGAAAAGGTACTATAAGACTACCAGGTTCAACACTAAAACTGGTCAGTCTGAAGTATTTTATGAAACTGATTGGAGCGACATATCAAGTGATGAACCTGAGAAGGAAGAGAACAAGGGAAAAGGAAAAGTGGGATATGCCAGTGATCCAGATCAGACTGAAGAAGAACAAATGAAGGTACAGACTGAGCTTGAGACTGAAGTCAAGAAGAAACAAGATGAAGCTGAGAAATTGGGCAAACTCCAAAGGTATGCTCACAATTCTGGAATGACTGTGGAGCAATACAAAGAATATGTGAAGGGGCTATACTTGGAGAGGTTTGAGGTCAATCCATATGATCAATCATCAAAAGCAGCTGAAGATCTTGAAGCTGAGATGAAAGTTGAGGAAGATCTGGCCATTGAAGAAGAACAAATGAGGGTTGAAGCTGATAGATTAATGGCCAAACAAGTTCTCAGAGAAGAAGCCAGGGTAGACTTTATAGAAAGAAATTTTACTCTAAGGAAGCACAAGAACAGAATTCAAAACTTAGAGTGCACAAGTCCTGGTAGATCTGATCTTCTTCTCACTTGGTATCACAAAGGAGGATCCTACAAAATTGGGCTAAACATGTTACATACATTGGGTCTGGAGGAATGGAAAGAAATAGCCAGGTTGAGCACAGGAATAACTAACATCGAGCACCGAATGGCTATAAAAAGAGAGGTTGTCTATAATGTCAATGTAGCCAATATGCTGAAGCTGATAACTGATGAAGATTATAGAGCATTCTGCACTATGCATAAGGTGAGGGCTGGTGCTAAATCCATGGGTCTGGAATCATGTAACATGCATCCTGTTCCCAAAGATGTTATATTTCAGGACAGGACATATGTAGAAACTGAGAAACATGCAGGCCTGTGTTATGTAGATTGTGGGGGAGAGGAAAGTTTCCAAGCTAAAGACAGACTCAACATGGCTTCAATTTACCATTGCATAGCTTTGCTTAGTGAATGTGAGTCTGCTCAGTGTCTTCCATTTAGAATGAAGCTGATTAGCTGGTTGTTCAATAATCTCAGGAGGATTGAAGAAATTGGACCTTTGGCTGACAAAGTGGAGCTAATCAAGAAAGAGTATCAACTACACTTTCACAAATCTGACACTGAAATGGAGAGATTGCTTGCTTGGAAAACAGAAAGGTTGAAATGGTTAGAAGAAGTGAAGCAGCCTGTGCCATGGGAGACTTCTTTGAAGAAGAAGAAGAAGAGAACCTTCAAGAAGAGAAAGTAGAAGGTTGTATGTATTTTTTTTGTTCACAAACAATGTGTCTTTGACTATTTCTGTTTGTGTTTGTTTTTTGTGCATAGTTTGTAAAAGACTTTAATTGAAACAGATAGGGGGAGATTGTTGGGAAAAACAATGATTTAACCCAAGTTTATAAATCTGTTAATTAAAGTCTTAGTCTGAGTGACATGAGTCTGAGTGACTGAGTCTGAGTTACTTGAGTCTGAGTGACTGAAGCTGACTACTCAGACTCATGAAGAGACGTAGGGCAGTAATTTAGGTATGTTAGTTAGATAAAATCTTCTATCTTGTTAGAAGATTTCCTAAGATCCATACTTATCAAGCTCACTATTATTGAGTATAAATAGTGAGCTTGAACTTTGTAATCGTTGTATCTTTTAGAAGAAATATAACTGTGTGTTATTTTCACTCTTTCATTATTATAATTCCGCTATAATAATTCGTGAAACTAAGTAATCAATCGATTAATAATAATTAACGTCTAAATACTTATTTTTGATTGATTAGCCATTGTTGAGATATTATTGAGACCTAACAACCTTCATACCACTAACTAATTTTATTGATGACTAACCATCAATAAACAAAAACAAGCGGCATACTAAGAAAAGTAATATTTGAGACATAAATAGGGTTTAGAGACGAGCTCCATGACCATTAACTCTAATAAAATTAAATTTCCAATTTTGAATTTATAAAAAGGCCCAAGTCCATCGCATTTTTAGACACTAAATCTAGTACTTTAAAAAGGAAAATTAAACAAATTTTAAAATTTACATTTGTTATTTTATTTTATTATCACTTACCTTTTTTATGAATTTTAATAAAAAAAAAGGGATATTTTGAAAATTGGGAATAGCATTACGTTAGGTAATATGACATGGATTAGGATCATGAATCCAAATTTATTTACAACTGAAAATCAATTAGCACGAATACCTTTCATGTCATAATTACCAAAATTGTAGTGAGAAAGAAAAATGAAACTTTTTTGTTAAATGAATTATGGTGTTCGATCTTCATGTCACAACCGATTTGATTGATGATTGAACATCAATAAACAAAACCAAGTGACAAGTAAGAAATCTTTGAGAAATAGGGTTCAAAGCCGTTGTGTAACGTCGAGATTTTTAAAATTCTCGATTTTCATTTTTTTTTACTTTATCAGAGTTAAAAATGTAGTAAACGTGATTAACAAAACCTTTTGGTTCTAAACACAAACCATGAGTTACTTCAAAAACACTTTCAAAATATTACATTAGGTTTAGGTAATATATTTATATAATTAATACTTTAAAACTTTATTTATAAAAGTTATACTCATCACGTGGCACATACTACAAGTCTCAAAAAGGAAGGTAACTACCCCACACTCGTTCACCAAGTCAACTCCTACTAAGTTGTCTATTAGCAAAAGATACATTTCAGCAAAGCTGGTGAGAATTCAGGGTGTAAAATATAATAAAACAAGTTTATAATTAAAACACATCTCCCGTTTTAATCCTTTCCCACCTGACAAGGTCACGGTAACACAAAAGTAAGATTAGATGCACTCAAACACTTTGATTAAACTCTATAATCAACTCTTAGCATTAATCCTCAAGTCACTAAATTTCACAATCTTTATTCTCAACCTCGAGTTCCCAAGATTTAAACTCACAATCTAGTAGAAATCCCAATTTTTAGCTACACTTGCATTCTGACATTATTATAATAATATAGGGCGCAACTCCTATTTATTATAATAATTCGCATGCTACTTTCACAGATCCGACTCCACAATCGTCAGACAACGATTGCTTCATCGTTTAGGAAGAAATGCAAGCGACTCATGACAACACTCTTCCGTCGGGCACCATCCACTTCTTTTCTATCCAACGTGACATCAATGTAGTTCAACTCTACGGTAGACAGGAACTGCTCGCAGTCAGATATGTCATTCCAGTACGAGACTCATGTCTCAATACCACGATGTATCCAAGTGGTTAGAATCGGATAACATCTCTATGGCCATCCAATAACTTAACTACTTTCAACGTCATTAGGTCATAATCTCCAATGAAATGAGTAGCTTCTACCCATTATTAACGAGGCACAATATGCTAGGGTCACATGTATAAAACTCTATTGCAATAAACACACATGCAATTTAACTCAAAGTACTAAACAAGTGTACAACTCTATTAATAAACACAAATGCAATTTAACTCAAATTATACTAAACAAGCATACAACTCTATTGTAATAAACACATATGCAATTTAACTCAAAGTATACTAAACAAGCATGCAACTCTATTGCAATAAACACACATACAATTTAACTTAAAGTATACTAAACGAGCATACAACTCTATTGCAATAAACACACATACAGTTTCACTCAACATTTAGTAAAGTAAAAATACAATACTAAACACACAATATGTAATTAGCTCGAGGACAACCCATGACATTAACCCTATCTCTTGTTACTCTTCTTATAAAACTCTTTAATATTGTATTTTTACTTCATCTTCTCCATGTTAACATTTACGATTTGCAGGTTTTCAAAGTTTAATAAAACTCCACAAACCCATGATATCAGCTACCAAAACGTATATAAATCAAATATAAAGTCAAATAATAAGTTATGCCTCGATTATTTTAATCATTCTAAAACCGAACTCGACTATTTCACCTTTCACTTATATCAAAATGATCCCGACACTCTCAGAAGTACGTTGGCGCATTCCCTTTCAAAAACGGCTAAAAAACAAACACCGAGCAATTCGATCTTGTACTTGCCGACTTACTTCTTTTGCTTGTTTGTTTCACTCAAAAACACACACAAACACAAGTAAAATTATGTTTGCTTTTCTCATTGAAAGTGACACTTATAATCATTTACAACTTTTCATAAACAACCTTAAACTATGGAACTTTTATATAAATAGTCCCTCGACTAAAAATCTATTACAAATTTAGTCATTTCTCTAGTTTTAGATTGTTACACCATGGTATATATTTTCCATTTCTTTTAGACCCTAAAAGAAAAGAGATTTCCGATTTTGGATTTACAAAAGGGCTAAGCCCATCACATTTTACCTCAAATGGTAAAACTTTAAACACTAAGGTGCTGGTTTTTTAGAAAAAAAAGTCTTAATAGGTTCTGACCTCTGACCCGGTTAGAGGTTTTAAAAAATTTGTTGTTTTTTTTTTTTCAATCAGAGACAAAAAACTTTTTTTTACCTCTGATACAACCGTACATAAAAAACCTCTTTTTACCTCGGATTACCTCTTTCTCTTCGCCAGTAAATTTTCCATCCTTAAATTCAAGTAATTTTTGATTTTTTTTCAATGGTTTGTCACTTGATTTCGTTATATAAATTGATATTGATGATTGTTTGTTAAGGTTAGGTGATATAATTTTTTTTAATATGTATTTGTTTTCGATTGCATATAAACTCCTACTATTACATTGACTTTTATGTGAACTTTTCTTTTGTTAATTATTTTTATATCTTGAAATTGATGTTAGACAATTAGTTTATTAATTTGTTCAAATAAGTAATATGAATATGTATGGATTGAGCGTGCTTTTGGTGTTTTGAAAGCACGTTTTTCCATCTTGAAGAGAATGGCTCCGTATTCTTTGGTGAAACAAAGAGATATTACTATTGCATGCTTTGCTATTCATAATTTTATACGAAAAAAAGGATTAAGTGATGATTTTTTCTCCGAATATGATCGAGGTGAAGTACATGCTAACAAGAATGTACAAGATGGGGATGAGTACGATGAGGACGAGGTTCAACCACATGGAAATACAACAGATCAACAATATATGATCAATTGTCGAGATCAACTTGCGGCACAATTAATGCAAAATGTTGAAAATGTTGTTTGAATATTATCTTTGTTTGAAAAATGTTGCCACTATGTTTGAACATTTTTATGAATGTTTTTATTTAAGACGGTTTATAAATGCAACAGTTTAGTACTAATATAGTAAACAGATGTTACGAAGGAAAAAAGAACATAGTATATTGATTCAGATTCAGAGTTTTGGACCACCTCTGATTATTCAGAGCTGATATTCAGATTCAGAGGAAAAACCTTTGACTCAAAAGATAAACACCTAAATCTTATATACAAAAAATGAAAATTAGGAAAAATTTTAAAAATTGACATTTGTTTTTTTATTTCTATTGTCACTTACCATTTTTATTTTTAAAGTTTTTTCGAAAGTTTTGAGTTATTTAACTATTTGAGATGGGAAATGGCATTACATTAGTTAATACGACATGGATTAGGATCAAAGATCTTTTTACGTAACTTTGTTAACGGAGGGGGTGGGGTTGTTATAACCCTGCAAAAACATCGACTCTATAATTTACCATCCTCTCATTCCATTTTACAATCTTTTAGACAAATATCTTCAAAGTATCATTTGGGCATCTTGTTTTCTCAAATCAGTAAATAATTAAATAAACTATCGTTATAATATCAAATTGAAAACTTTAGCACGAAGCAATGAAACCTACTACACCTGATAAATCTACAAATTTATATAAACATTGTCAAAAGAAAAAAGGTTTGTTATTCTTTCGGATTATTTAACTAGTACAAAGAATAAAATATAGCAATAAATATTGAAAAAACAAACTTTATGAAAAATAAGGAACAATTGTTTTGTTGGTGAGTTCTTGATATCGCATATTTATATAGATATTTATATGCGATATTCGGTCGTTTTTCATAGTAAACATGATGTATAGGATAGGTTTTTTACATTTAATTGTGTGGAAAAGTGTTTTTGTCCATTTTACAGGTTTACATGATCGGGAAGTGGAAATGGTGGAAGAAATGAGTTTAAAAGACGAAAAATGGTGAAATATGACAAGGAGAACGTTGCAGTTGCACCTCCACCGTTTTGATCATAACTTCTTCATACGATATCCGATTTAGGAAATTCAAATTGGAGAAGAAAGAAGAAAGAGAGAGCTACAAAATCAAAAATTCGAATATGGGAAAAAAATGTCACGGTGCGACGCACTAGAGAAGTGGTGCGACACACTCCCGCAGTTTTCGCAGAATTGGAATTTGACTCGAACTCGTTTTCCTTTTGATTTATCTCTATAAATACCAACCCGAACGACCAGTTTTCATTATCAATTATTCTTTTCAAGTTCTGGAGCTGGAATTTACGTTTGGAGGCAAGAATTAAGGCTAGGAAGTTCGGTTTTCGTTTAACGACGGTCACGACACGTTTGACGATTTCTTAGTTTGCTTTTCTTCCTTTTTAATACTTATTTTCCAGGATGTTTTCTACTATTTTATTTGATGTTTTAGACTTAATAACGCGTAGCTAAACTCTTTTACGCTTGTTTGATTAACGAATCTTGTTTGAAGTTTGAGTTTTCATTATTGATTATTTAGGTTTTTGTGTTTAATCGTTAATCCTTATTTGCTTAAGTTTTAACATATTATCAATAAGTTGTTTATATATTAATTAACTAATCAACATTCTAGGTATTCGAGAGGAATATAGATAGGTTAAGTAATTTATATGAAATAATCGGTCGGTCTATAATCGGTTTAAAATTAGTAGGATTCGAGAGGACTTAGTAATAACAACTTAGGTAATTAAATTTAATTGAGTAAGTCTATTTGTTAAGATTCGGAAGGACTTGATAATTAGAGGAGTTATTCGAGAGGAAACTCTATAAGATTAAATCACTAAAAACAGGCTTGTTACTTAGTTCTTAATTATTAATAATTATAACTGTATTCGAGAGGAACGGTGTAATTAGAGGTAGTTAAAGTTAATAAAAGATTCGAGAGGACCTTTACTATATTTTAGAAGTTTAATATTTAATCGCTTTCGTAAACTTGAATGAAAAACAAGTGAAGTGTCAAACAAGTGTCTTTTCTTTATTATTTGATAATCTCAATTATTTTCGTACTCGATTTTTCATTAATCACTTTTTACTAATTACTTGCAATTTTAATTAATCTTTTGTTACGATAAAAACCCCCACAAACAAATAGTATTGCTAATTCGGAATTTAAAACAAAATTAGTACCTGCGAACGAACCTTTAATTGCTTTTAAACTATATTACATACGAATAGGTCAACTTCCTATAAGTGTGTAATTACGTGAATTAGTAAGTTAAATATAAGACTAGATTTTACACATCAGTTCTCTTTTTGGTTACTTTGTATTTTTGTTTAGTCGTTTATTTTAACTACAATCTTACATTAATTATTATAATTATATTTACTTTTCTTTGTTTTTATTTCCTCTTTGAGTTTGACCGATAATGTAAATGAATCTTTTTCATAAGTTTGCTAATTTAAATAAATGAAAATAATAGAGTAAGCTAATTGAATAGAATCACAAACTACAATGACTTGGATATTTATTAAGGTTAAAAACTTCATAGTATTTAAGTATTAGAATCATGGAAAATCCCTTCGTTATTATTATTATTCATATTTAATATATAGATTATAATGTTAACCTAATTTTCATAAAATCTAATGGACCCAAACTCATATATCGGGTTTGAGCTTATTATCTAATACTCCCCGACATTTCAAGCGGCGAAATCGCAAAAGTTCGAACTGGATAACAAACTCTAACTATGAAAATAAAGATAAATAAATAAAAGTAAAGTAAACAAAGACAATAGGAGCTTGAGATCCGGCTTTGGCAGATTTGTTGCACATTTAAGATCCGACTTTGATAGATCCGTCTACATAAACATACGCTTGAAACTTTTTTTTTTTTTTTTTGTCTTGATTCTTGATAACTTTGAACTTCATATTTGACTTGCTTAGCCGGCTTTAGGCGGCTATAGAAGAAAAGAAAAAACGAATTTCTGGCTTTAGGCGGTTGTAGAAAGAAACTAAAAAGTTAATTTAACCGGCTTTAGGCGGCTGTAGAAGAGAAACAAAAGAAAAAAGGGTTTTTATTTTTATTTTTTATTAGGGTTTGGAATCTAGTCAGATAAGAGGCTCATCCCCACGCCGATTAGGGTTTGAAGGGTGGCAGAGAAGCTAGATCTGAGGATCATGTGGGTGAGCGGCGAAATCTCGAAAGCTCGATCTGTAAAACAAAACTATAAATAGTGATTAAACAGGCCGATATGAGATTAATTAACATGAATCGGAAAGATTTTTGGAGATAATAGAGATAGAAATAATCCTAAATAGTGATTAAACACCAAAAGAAGGTTTACTGAGAATTTTAATAGAGAATTAGAAAGAAAGAAGATTTTTAGCAAATAAATAAGCAAAAAACATTAAACAAGATATTTTGGATAGGGGATACGTAGACTGATAATGAAAGAGTTTGGTGTACAAATGATAGTCTGGGCCGCTTCACTAACGAAAATAAAAAGAAGTATTGAGCAGAGGATTGATTGCCATTAGTTTTTGTTTAGATAGAATGATGAAAAACCACTTCGTTATTATTATTATTCATTCTTAATATATAGACATTACAATGTTAACCTAATCTTCATAAAACCTAATGGACCCAAACCTACATATCAAATTTGGGCTTATTATAAGGAAAAATTGTTTTGTTTATAAGTTACTTTCTTTCTATTTGATTTTCTCTTTGGGTTGACCGATAATGTAAATGAGAAAAATAATAGAGTAAACTAATTGAGTAGAATCGCAAACTACAATGACTTGGATATGTATTAATGTCACACTTTTAGCATTCTTTTTTACATATTTTGTATTCATTCAGATTGTTCTATTATTACTAATGCATGCGAAATAGTCGTGCGACCGGAAAGGATCATAAAAAGTGACAAGAAAATTATGCGAAGGTGCTTTATGAGGAGAAAATGAAGCGAATGGGAGTGATGACTAGTCAAAGATGGTATGACGAGCAATGATAATTTTTGTTGGTGTTGAGATTAAGAAACCGATATCCAAGATGGATGAGAGTTTAACCAAGAAATACACATGGGTGATACGATGAGCGAGTCTATGTGGTGGAAGGGAGTATGGATAATAGAGACACCCAAAGGAGCGAAGGTGAGCATGATGTCTTTTTTATGAAACAATTTGTTGAAAGGGATAACATTTTAGATAAATGTGGAGGGAATGATACCCAGAAGATGTACGCTCACGTGTAAAGCTCCGGCCCAATATTAATGTGGAAGATGGGCATGCAAAAGAAGGGTGCTAACAATATTATTGATGGTTCGAATCATTCGTTTTTACTTGCCATTTTTGTGGGACGTACGCACGCGAGTGGATCGACACGAGTTGTCATGTGTGGCGAAAAGATAATGCATTGATTTGTTGTCAAATTATTTGTTGTGATCACACTTAAAGGCTCGAATTTCACACTTAAATTGTGTATCAAGAACAAATGAAAGAAATGGTACGAATTTCGAGCAGGCATCATACTTTCTATGAAGGAGGTAAACTCCTAGAAGAATATGAGAGAAGTGATCTAGAGACATGTCGTTGTATTTAATGTTAAGATATATATCATTAGATATATTATTAATAAGGGATATAGATGATTTTATGTTTATCCCATAACTTTAGGATGAAGTTATAGGTTTCCTATTTGTTTTCATAGCTATATAAGCCTAGTTGTATTCCATATTTTTCATATAATAAAACCTCTTGATTATTATCAAATTTGATATGGTATCAGAGCAAAACCTGGGAATCAATACCTAGCTTTGCTCAAAATCAATCGAAAATATGGGAGATAAAGACAGCGGGCCGAGCGGAAAACCCATGTCTGCCACAATCGATATCTCCTCTCCGTTCTTCCTTACAGCATCGGATCACCCCGGCTTAAACTTTGTTGGAGAAAACCTCCTTTGAGACGGAAATTACAACGATTGGCTAAGTGAGATGACAAACGCATTGTTCGCAAAGAACAAGATTGGATTTGTCGATGGATCAATTCCGGTTCCAGCAGAAGGGTCCGTAGATTTGATGAACTGGAAGCGATGTAACACAATGGAAAATCTCGATGGAAAAGGAAATCAAGAACAGCGTTAAATATGCGACTACCGCTAGAGATATGTACGTGGTTGGACCTAGAAGAACGCTTCGGAAAAGAAAACGCACCGTGAGCATATGGACTTAGACAAAGACTCACCACAATACATCAAGGAAGCATGACGGTTTCTGGTTACGCAGTATATGGGACGAGATCCAATCCATCAATAAATTACCGACGTGTACATGCAAAGAATACAAGTGCGATATATCGAAAGAAATCATCAGGATGCGTGATAAGGAGAGATTGTATGATTTCCTCATGGGACTAAATGAGGAATATAATGCCGTGAAAACCCAGATCCTTAGCACTAATCTGGTACCTTCGTTAAACTCGGCATACCACCTTGTACGCCAAGATGAGCAACAAAGACAAGTAGGGAGCTCGCGTGCGCCATCTGGAGAAACTTCAGCTTTCCAAACGAGGTGCAATCAGAAACACACGAGGCAGCCAACAAACTCATCAACGTACAAAAGGGTTGAGCGTGGAAAGTGTTCAAAAGAAGATCGCTATTGCACCAAGTGTGAAAAACCGGTCATACAATTGACGGATGTTTCTAAATCATAGGGTACCCGGACTGTTGGAATCCAAACACCAAGTCACCCAATCCGAAAACCCAAGCAGGAAAAACTAAACCAAGGGCTGCTGTTACTTTTGGAGACTATTTAGAGGCGCCAAAAATAACTAAAGAAGAGTATGACAACTTACTGAAACTGATTCGGGCAACTAAGATTCAAGACTACTCATCAAAGGCTAATATGACTGGTAAGCTCAAGATTGCACAAAAGCCATACATGGACGACAAAATAGGTTTTGATAACAACTGGATTATAGATTCCGGAGCAAGCGATCATATTACCCATCATGACGAATGGTTAAAAGACGTTAAGAGAAAAGAACAAGATCATAATGTGACCATACCCAATGGCGAATCAGTCCCAGTCAAAAACATTGGAGATATATTATCTTACCGATGAATTTTCTCTAAAACACGTTTTAAATGTTCCGAATTTTAGTTGCAATTTATTATCAGTAAGTCGTTTGAGTGGTGATTTAAAATTTTCGAACGTTTTTCCCAAACAAATGTTTTATACAATACTTACCTTCGAAGAACCTGATTGGGACGGGTGAAGTGCGAGATGGCTTGTATTACTTGAAGTCGTTCAAGCCGAAGGGGGTAGCGATGGCAGTTTCAAGGAAGCAAGTCACATGGCATAGAAGACTAGGGCATGCGTCAGAAGTTGTTTTGCGAGAGATACGTCAAATTGATGTGGGTAACCAATTTTGTGATTCTTTTCTTAGAGCAAAACAAACTAGATTACCTTTTCAAATAAGTTTTTCTAAAACAATTGCATGTTTTGATTTAATTCACGTTGACATTTGGGGTACATACCAACATGCTTCATTAGATGGTTCACATTATTTTTTGTCAATCGTTGATGATCATAGTAGGGGTACTTGGGTTTACTTGATGAAAAATAAGTCTGAAGCGTCAAGCCATTTAGTTTCCTTTTGTAATATGGTGACGACGCAATATCATGTGAAAATAAAAAGACTATGAGCCGACAATGGTTCAGAATTTAAATCGAAACATATGATTGATTTTTACAAGGAAAATGGAATATTATTGGATACATCATGCCCCTACACACCACAACAAAATGGTGTAGTAGAACGTAAACATAGACACCTTCTAGAAATAGGGCGAGCACTACGTTTCCAATCATCACTTCCTATTGAATTCTGGGGAGATTGTGTGTTGACTTCAGCCTATATCATATAAATTACCAACCAAAGTATTGAAAAACAAAACCCCAAATGAAGTGTTACTTGGGAAACCTCCATCATACGATCATTTTAGAGTGTTTGGGTGTCTCGCTTATGTACACGATAATTTTGCAAAACCAGACAAGTTCGGAGAAAGAGGGAGAGCTTGTGTGTTTCTTGGTTATCCAAATGGACAAAAAGGATATAAGTTTTATGACTTGAAGAATGAAAAGATATGTATTGGTAGAAGTGCAACTTTTGTTGAAGATAGTTTTCCATTTGGAGAAGGTTTAAAACCAAATAAAAGATTTGAAGAAATGGATTTTTTATAAGGTTTGACAAAAATCCAGAAAGCATTAAATGGGGAAATAATCATCGACCAAGAAGTTCATGAAAAGTCTACTAATGAAGCCCAAGATATCGATCAAACAAATGAGCCCAACAATGAAGAAAAAAATGAACCCAATAGTCCACAAAACATTTTAGAAACCGATAATGGACCAAGAAACGTTGAACAACAATCAGCAGTTTCACATCCGAGGCAGAGTTGCCGACCGAAAATAAACCAAAGCATCTTCAAGAGTACGTGACCGAATTACCCCCTTCGCTCGAGAACTCATCCAATCCCGAATCGACTTCTTCCACGGTATTTCCTTTATCTAACTTTGTTTCTTATAATAAATTTTCTAATTCACATCGAGCTCTCCTTGCTTCCATCACTTCACGTGATGAGCCAAAAGATTTTAAACAAGCAGTATCTTATAAAAAATGGTGTGAAGCAATGAAAAGGGAAATAAAAGCTCTTGAAGACAATGAACCCAATAGTCCACAAAACATTTTAGAAACCGATAATGGACCAAGAAACGTTGAACAACAATCAGCAGTTTCACATCCGAGGCAGAGTTGCCGACCGAAAATAAACCAAAGCATCTTCAAGAGTACGTGACCGAATTACCCCCTTCGCTCGAGAACTCATCCAATCCCGAATCGACTTCTTCCACGGTATTTCCTTTATCTAACTTTGTTTCTTATAATAAATTTTCTAATTCACATCGAGCTCTCCTTGCTTCCATCACTTCACGTGATGAGCCAAAAGATTTTAAACAAGCAGTATCTTATAAAAAATGGTGTGAAGCAATGAAAAGGGAAATAAAAGCTCTTGAAGACAATGAAACATGGGAGATAACCGAGCTACCACAAGAAAAGAAGGCAATTGACTCGAAGTGGGTATACAAGATTAAGTACAAGCAAAATGGAGAAGTTGAACGTTATAAGGCACGAATTGTGGCAAAGGGCTTCACACAAGTCGAAGGAATCGATTTTCATGAGACTTTTGCGCCGGTAGCAAAACTTGTAACGGTTCGTTGTGCTTTGGCTATTGCATCAAAGAAACAATGGGAAATCCACCAACTAGATGTCAACAACCCCTTTTTACACGGCGATTTAGATGAAGAAGTATATATGAAGATCCCACAAGGTTTCAAAAAGGAACACAAGAACAAAGTATGCAAGCTTAAAAAGTCGTTATATGGGCTCAAACAAGCGTCGAGAAATTGGCATCAAAGATTAACGAAAGCACTTATTGGGTATGGTTTTCGACAGTCAAAGGCCGATCATTCTATGTTTGTTCTTCAGGAAAACGGTATACACTTAATTGCTTTAGTGTATGTTGATGATATTTTACTTATGGGGAATGATAAAACGGGATTCGAAGAAGTCAAAGCACAGTTGAAATCGCATTTTAGTATAAAAGATTTGGGACATCTAAAGTATTTTCTGGGCATAGAAGTTGCTCGATCAACGGAAGGAATTGTAATCAGCCAGCGAAAATATACTTTAGACATTTTGGAAAGTTGCGGAATAGAAGGGTGCAGGCCTAGTAATTTTCCTATGGAGCAAAATCTTCAGTTACGAAACGACGAAAAAAGTCCTTTAGTCGATGCTTCTAAGTATAGACGTTTAGTAGGAAGATTGCTTTATCTTACGGTAACTAGACCCGATATAGCGTTTTCGGTGAATCAACTTAGTCAGTTTCTTTGTACTCCTCGAAAGATTCATATAGATGCGGCGGTGAGAGTGTTAAGATACTTAAAAGCAACACCGGGGCAAGGTCTTTTTCTACCCGCAAAAGGAAATCTTGAACTTATTGCATATTGCGATGCAAGCTGGCTAAGTTGTCCATCAACTCGAAGGTCCACCACGGGTTATTTCATCACTCTTGGTGGTGCACCTATATCATGGAGAACGAAGAAACAAAGCATAGTAGCACGATCTTCAGCTGAAGCAGAATATAGGGCCATGGCAAGCACTGTTTGTGAAGTTTTATGGCTTAGATGGCTGTTAGAAGATTTTGATGAAACACAAGTAAAGGCAACGCCTTTGCTGTGTGACAATGAAGCGGCTCGACATATAGCGGTCAATCCTGTTTATCATGAAAGAACAAAACACGTAGAAATGGATTGCTATTTTATACGTGAAAGAGTAAATAGTGAAGAAATGAAGTCGATTCGTATACGAACCGAGTTACAACCAGCTGACATATTTACTAAAGCACTTGGAGCAGAACGTTTCAAATTCTTGTGTGGCAAGTTGGGTGTTCGTGATGTTCTCAGTCCAACTTGAGAGGGAGTGTTAAGATATATATCATTAGATATATTATTAATAAGGGATATAGATGATTTTATGTTTATCCCATAACTTTGAGAGGAAGTTATAGGTTTCCTATTTGTTTTCATGGTTATATAAGCCTAGTTGTATTCCATATTTTTCATATAATAAAACCTCTTGATTACTATCAAATTTGATATTTAATGTCATTAATGCTACGTATTCAAGAAGTACAAATGTAAGAATGAATAATGTCAAAGGAAGATTCATGTACATGCTCAAAATAATCAAATGAAAGTTTAATTTGTTTTTTAAGTCGCCTTGAACAAGATATGATAAGGTTGTTTTTATATAACATGAGATTAAATTGTTTGACACTAGGGATCTCAATACCCTTTTATCGTAATGACCTAAATGTTGATGCTATGAAGATTGATTTTGGGCAATAAACTAGAGACCGGATATAAATTACTAATAACGTCATATCGGAGGAGGAGTTGACATGTTTATAGATATTTTATTGAAAAACCATTTGATATGATCATATTTAGCACCAACAATAGCATAGGCATTAATAGCCTAGAGTGTCGTGTTTTGGGTATTTGTTCTACCTAAAATCTAATATCGAGGTTATCTTTAATAAACTATTTTTAGGAGGATTATTGAGTTTTTACATAAACTAATTATTAATTAATATTAATAATCTTCTTATTCTAACAAATGAGAGTTTAGAATGATGTCATGAAGCTCACGTGTCAAACTTTTAGATAGTCCACATAAGAAAAAAAAAAATTTAAACAATGATGTCATTATTCCATGTGTCTTCTTGTTATATTTTTTTTAAATAAAACTAATTCCATTTTAAATAATCCAGAATTCAGCTTAAGCCAGGTAGCGTCTTGGATGAATAAAATTACCCAATTAATCGTTTGCATGCCCTTGAAAAACTAAAAAAGAAACGTATTCTGGAAGCTTATTATTTGGAGGTGTGTACCGATTTTTCAACAAGTAGTATTCAAAGGGTTTTGAATCATTATATCATACCTTGATGTTCCTCTTTCTATCGCTTTTAGTTATTTTTTTTCTTCTACTCCATCTCTCTCTAATTTTGTGTATTTTCGTTTCAAAGAATCGGTGTTTTGAAATTTAGAAGCTCCGACCATGAATGTTAGCATTAGCAAGGAGGGCTATACTTACAGAAAAACCGGTTATGGTTCAGGCTTATTTTGCATTTTTTAGCCCTAATTTTGGTTTGCAATCCCAATTGGGTTTTTTTTTTCTTTTTTTTTGCATTTCGATTTCATTACAACAATATCAAATCTGTATTTAATGGATTTTTGAATCGAATTCAAAAGCACCATCATGAGCGAATGGATTAGTCTTGAGCAATATGGCATGAAAAAGGTATGTTTTTTTTCATGATTTATCAAATGAGTTTATTTCTATGTTTTATCACTTTTTTTTCTTCTATTGATCGGGCCTTTTTTCATTATTCATTTTCTCATATGCATGTTTCATGGATTGATAAGTTTTTTTCATTATTCGGCTTGGCTTTTCATTTCTGGTTAAATGCACCACCAAGTAGTATTGTGGGTCTTCGATTTACTCTTATGCTAAATCCTTTTTATGAATATTTGCAGCTATTTATTTACGATACATGGAGCGCGGTGAATGCAGATCACTGTCTTCGTGACATGGAAACGCCAGTTACGCTGTCTAGCCTCAAAAATGTTGGGTGAATTTCAATCTTTGACACATTTCACCCGTTTGTTTTTACTTATTTCTTATTTTAAGCGTTCGAATTGAAACATAATTTGAATTAAATAATCCATATATAAAAGTTTTTTTTTTTTTTTGTCTCAAGTTACATTACAGCCTACCTTCATAAATGTGTTACCCACACACGAAACGTTGCTCAAAACGTAGCAATGTGCGATTGTAAATCAGCTCTTCATGAAGCTGTAAGTCTATTTTTTAGGGGATTTTTAGGTTGACTTATTTATATGGTTTATTAGCTTATTGTTCTATCATAACACAGTAAGCTTTTTTAGTGTTTGGATGGAAATCAAAGGGCTTTAGTTTATTAAGTTTAATTGTCTAAATAAGCTCATTTTCATAAGCTCTTCAATCATGGCCTAGATTGTTGGCTTTAGTCGACCCCTTGACCCGTATTCCTATATTATGTTTTGTTCAATGATTAATAAAGGTTTTTGTATTTCGGTTATATGCAGAGAGAACAATCGTCTGCTCTTAGCTCTTGATAATCGAAGTGGCAAAAGGGAAACAAATAACTGTCTTCTTAAATTATGACGAAATACTATAACCCATGGGTGAGATCCTGAATGTGCCTACATGTCTGATCAGGTACCTAAAATGCGATAAGGTTTTATGCATTTGAATATATTTTGGATGACGTTAAACCCTTTGACCCTTTCCATTTAGTTAAGTTTTTTATTTCGACCTGATAGAAATAACAATATTTAAAGTTGGCCCATAAATGGGTCCAAATTATTGCCTATTTTTCCTTACATATTATCATTTCATATAAGTACACCATGTTTCTAATCACTTTCAAACAACTATAATGGGTGGCAGGAGTGGTGTAATGGTATTAGAGTAATTTTATTTGGATTGTGATAAATACGATATTTGTATCAATAGGTTAATGATATTGTTAAATTAAATACACAGGAACTCATGGGAGTAGCCCAAAAAAATAACTGTTATGATAAAAATTATTAACAAAAAAGCTTCCCTAGGTTCATTGGAGTGCCCTGATAAATGCTAGAATGTCGGATAGTGGATAGGTTGTGTTTTGGTGGCTATTGGTGACTTAACCGTAATTTCATTCCATATAAGATTAGAACTTGGGTTAGCCGAGAAATGGGGGTTTGATTGTTTTCTAGTGACTTTAAGGGATAGGATAAAGTTTTTAGGAAGTATTTGGGGTAATGTGAAGTTTCGGGGTGGAATTGGGTACGTTTAGGGGAGGTTATGTGTATTTATGGTTTAGAATTAGGGTTTTGGTTTCTTTGCGAAATGTGGGATTTGGTAGAAGTTTGAGTTGATGTGGTGTCTTTTTCTAGCATTAACAAGACATCCCAATGTTTGTCTTGACGTAGGGGCTTCTTGGATAGTGTATGGATCACTCACTGTTGCATCTTCAGAACTCTACACGTATTGCTGATAAAGTTGTGTCATGTAAGAGTGCTCGTTGGTTCGGTTTTCGGTTTATTCAGTTTATTCGGTTTGGTTCTTTAAAGTTTTGTTTTACTTAAACCCGAGAACCGAATTCCCATGGAAAGACCAAACCAAACTAAACCGAAAACCAAATTTTGAATTCGGTTTGGTTTTCGGTTATAACCACAAAACCCGAACTGAAGCAAAAAGAAACTATCGTTACAATATTAAAAAAGATACAACTATGCATGATTATTGGAAAATAAACCAAATGCAAAAACTATGAGTAGGCTTAATTTAAACCAAATGCTAACTTCCAGATTTCAAGCAGTGAAGCACATAAGTCATCATTCAAATGCAAGCATCAAATTACTACATTGTGAGGATCGAATCAATTAGAAAATGAGATTAATTGATTTAATGATTAAGATCTAACAAACACAAATGTGTTGCAGCGGATAAACACAATTTGCATTGAACAAGGTTATGATTAATCGAGTTAATTTGTAAGAATAAACGATAAGAACAAATAACACAATTATCAATAACACCTCAATTGACTTGTATTAATTTCGAGAGAATTACAAAAATTACACAGTCACCATTATCATCTCAATGTGATAAAGGAATTACTTAATACAAATCCTTGAGGCTACTAAGCTACGATAAAGTACAATTACACTTTTGTAAAAACTAATACTTTAATCTATAGCCATATTCTATAAACATGGTTAATCTCTAATCAACCTGTTCAATCAACTGAATAACAACTCCCAATAAAGCGCTCTGCAACAGCACGTGAAGTGTACTTTAGTGGTTGAGAAGCTTCAGTAGTTGAGGATCTTCATCAACAGTCATCGCCAGTGATTCCCCACCTCTACTGATCAGTTGAGGACGATGGGTTTCTGCTGATCACTGATCAGTATGTGGCTACTGATCAGTTCTTTCAAAAGACTAGGTACTGATGAGCTATTATAAGCTAGATACTGATCAGTACCTTGGGACCAAAATATATGTTTTACTAGCTGATCAGTAGACAAAGTCTATCTACTGATCAGTAGCAAAGCATACTTAGTGAATTATGTCCCAACAATCTCCCCCTTAGTGATAGCATATCCATGCTCATCACTATATACCAAAAACCCACAAATTCTTTCAAAAGATAGAGTTGCTTACTTGATGATTATTGATTTGCCATTTGATCCTTTGACAAGTGACTCAGCTTTGCTTTGATTTGGTTATTGATCTTCCAAATCAGTTCACTTGCCTTCTTTGAGTTAAAAGCTGCTCTCAGTCTTCTTTTCATTAAAATGCCCATAACTCCAGGATGATGGTTGTATTCTTTCTCAGTAAGATAGAATTATGAGATGCCATCTTTCCTCTGAATGCAGTAGATATTATTCTTTTCATACAGAAACCATGACACTACCTCAGAAAACCTATGAACCCTTTCATCCATAAACTCTGGCTCAAAGCATATCAGCAGAAGGTCAAGTAGAAGAATGTTCAGATTGAAATCCATAGGATGCTTCCTCACATACTTAGTCCTTTCTATTGCCAGCATCTTTTGAAGCTCATCTCTTGTCATGGAGGAGAATAGGATCCTGTGAGAGGGGATGATTTGTGAAGAGTTGTCAGCTCTGATGATCTTGATTTTATAAAATCAGCAGGCAGCACATCAAGATTTAGAGAGAAGGTTCGATAGGATGAACGAACGGAACTCAAATCGACCACCGGGCCAAATACCAAGCAATACTCAACCGAATCCACGCCCACAGAACCAAGGAAACACTTCCAATAATCAAGCACCAAAATATCAACATCCCGGAACACGAGACGGAATGCCGCCCTGTCCAAAACACAGAGATGAACATGTAAATGCAATCAATACACGCTCGGGACATACTTATGGAGGAGATCAAGCCGAAAATGGAGCAAAACAGACCCCAGGTGCGCAACACCTGTCTGCTGAACCCGTTATTGATGATTTCGAGGTCGATGACGATGAGGACGAGGCACCACCAGTTCAGACCAAGACCACGACACCTGAACCAGTAGAGGAAGTTCCAATCAAAGCTTACAAGCCTCATGTTCCATATCCTCAACGATTACGAAAAGCAAGAATGAGGGAGCAGTACGGTAAATTTTGTGACATGATTAAATCTGTTAATATTAACGTTCCTCTTGTAGATTTGATTGCAGGTATGCCAAATTACGCTAAATTCATCAAGGAATTGGTCACAAACAAAGGAAAGCCATCGGAGGAGCAAGCCGCATTCCTAAACACAGAATGTTCAGCCTTGGTGAAGAACACGATACCACCCAAGTTGGATGATCCAGGGAGCTTTCTGATTCAGTGCAACTTCAGTAATACCTACAGTTGCAGTGCTCTAGCAGACTTAGGAGCTAGCATAAACCTGATGCCGTATTCACTATATGCTAAACTCGCCATTGGAGTATTAAAACCAACCAGGATGAGCATTCGACTAGCAGACAGATCATTCCAGTACCCATTAGGAATTGCTGAGAACATGCTAGTGAACGTGGGAAAATTCACCTTTCCGGTTGATTTCGTGATTTTAGATATGGATGAGGATGTCTCTGTTCCACTAATCCTTGGTCGACCATTCCTAAACACCGCTGACGCAATTATTCGGGTGAAAAATGGGCAAATTTCATTAGGGGTTGGGAATGAAAGAATTATTTTTAATTTAGATAGAGCTATGACTCATTCTTATTCTACTGATGAAACCTGTTTTAGGATTGATGTGTTTGATGAGTTAGATTGGCAGGAAATTCTCGAGATAGAAACTAGCTTGGAGGAGGAGCTGAAAGACGAGAAGATCGAGGAAGTGGAGGTTGAAGTTAAGGAAGAGCTGAAGTTGGACCAGAGCATGAGGATCAAATCTTCAATCGAATCACCACCAACCGACTTGGAGCTAAAACAATTACCGGTACATTTAGAATATGCTTTTCTTGAAGGTACTAATTTATTACCGGTTGTTATTTCGTCATCACTTTCGGGTGACGAAAAAGCTCGATTATTGACAGTCCTTAAGGGTCATAAAAAGGCCTTTGCTTGGCGCATATCTGACATACCCGGAATTAGCCCCGATTTTTGCAAACATAAAATAAATTTTAATGATAATGTAAAACCCGTTGTTCAAAGACAACGGCGGCTAAATCCGAATATGAGAGATGTCGTTAAAAAGGAAGTTGTGAAGTTGTTGGATGCAGGTATTATCTACCCTATTTCAGATAGCCCATGGGTTAGCCCCATTCACTGTGTGCCGAAAAAGGGAGGTATGACCGTGGTGATGAACGAGAAGAACGAGCTCGTGCCAACAAGGACAGTCACCAGATGGAGAGTTTGCATTGACTACCGCAAACTGAATGAAGCCACCAGGAAGGACCATTTTCCACTACCGTTCATGGACCAGATGATCGAGAGACTAGCAGGAAATGAGTTCTACTGCTTCTTGGATGGATTCTCAGGATACTTTCAGATCCCCATCGATCCCGAAGATCAGGAAAAGACCACATTCACATGCCCATTCGGAACCTACGCATATCGGAGAATGCCATTTGGCCTATGCAACGCACCCGCCACTTTTCAGGGGTGTATGCTAGCCATTTTTCAGGATATGGTGGAGAAAACAATGGAAGTGTTTATGGACGACTTTTCAGTTTTCGGAGATTCATTCGACAACTGCTTGAAGAATTTAGATCAGATGTTGGGAAGATGCGAGGAAGCACACTTGGTCCTCAACTGGGAGAAATGCCACTTCATGGTTCGAGAGGGAATCGTATTGGGACACAAAATCTCAAAAGCTGGGATAGAGGTAGACAAAGCAAAGATCGAGGTCATTGCCAAACTACCACCACCGGCGAACGAGAAGGCAATTCGGAGCTTTTTGGGACATGCCGGATTCTACCGAAGATTTATCAAGGATTTCTCCAAGATTACTCGTCCTATGACGAAACTTTTAGAGAAGGAGGTAGCTTTCAATTTTTCGGAGGACTGTTTACAAGCTTTCGAGATACTCAAGGACCGGATCACCAATACACCTATTTTGGTAGCACCGGACTGGTCTCAACCTTTCGAGCTAATGTGTGACGCTAGTAATTTCGCAGTGGGAGCTGTTTTGGGGCAACGGATCGATAAACATTTTCGACCTATCTACTTCGCCAGCAAAACACTGAACGAAGCCCAACAGAATTATACCACTACGGAAAAGGAACTTTTGGCCGTCGTATTTGCCTTTGATAAATTCCGCTCATATTTAGTGATGAGCAAAACAATTGTTTTCACGGATCATTCTGCTTTAAAATTCTTATTTTCTAAATTAGATGCTAAACCTAGATTAATTCGTTGGATTTTATTGTTGCAGGAATTTGACATCGAAATCAAGGACAAGAAAGGGGCTGAAAATGTCGCTGCGGACCATTTGAGCCGATTGGAAAACCCAAGTTTGGGGGAGTTGAAGGAAGAGGATATAGATGATGCTTTTCCGGGGGAAATGCTGGCCTATATCAGTAACACGGACAACTACACCCCATGGTTCGCGGACATTGCGAACTATATTGTCGGAAAAGTCGTCAACAAAGACCTAACCTATCAACAGAAGAAGAAACTTATTTCGGATGCAAAGTACTACTACTGGGACTCGCCATACTTGTTCCGTAGATGTGCTGATGGAATGGTGCGCAGACGTGTATACGGAGAAGAAACTCGCAAAATTTTGAACGAATGCCATCATGGACCCACCGGAGGACATTACGGACCAACGGTAACTGGAAAAAAGGTTTATGATGTAGGATTCTATTGGCCAACAATTTTCAAGGAGGCCTATACTCTCGTAAACACTTGTGACGCATGCCAACGCCAAGGGAATATCACGAAGCGGGACGAAATGCCACAGCAAGGGATCCAAGTTTGTGAAGTTTTCGATATGTGGGGAATCGACTTTATGGGCCCTTTCAAACCCTCAAATAGAAATATTTACATTCTAGTTGCTGTAGATTATGTTTCTAAATGGGTTGAAGCTAAAGCATTACCGACTAACAACGCTAACGTGGTTGTTGATTTTCTTAAAAGTTTATTTTGCAGGTTTGGAGTGCCAAAGTTAATCAGTGATCGAGGAAGCCACTTCGCCAACGCTCAGCTTGCAAAAGCTTGAAAAGATATGGAGTAAATCACCGGTTTGCAACTTCGTATCATCCTCAAACTAGCGGGCAAGTGGAAAATACAAACCGCGCAATCAAAAGAATTTTGGAAAAGACGGTCAACAATAATCCCAATATATGGTCAAGGAAGCTGGAGGACGCATTGTGGGCATTCAGGACGGCGTATAAAACACCAATTGGAACCACCCCGTATCGACTACTCTACGGGAAAACTTGTCATCTTCCGGTGGAAATCGAGCATAAGGCATACTGGGCATTGAAGCTCTGCGACATTGACATTAGATTTAGCAAAAGATTTGCGGTTCTTACAACTTCACGAGATGGATGAATTACGGCTACAGGCTTACGAAAGTTCCTGCCTTTACAAGGAAAGAACTAAGGAATTCCACGACCGTAAAATTCGTCGTAAAGAATTCAAGGAGGGCGATAAAGTACTTTTAATCAAGGCTCCTAAATTACGCTCGAAGTGGACAGGACCGTATACCGTCAAACAGGCTTATGCTTCCGGATATGTCGAGTTGTGGAGAGAAGGCGGAAAACCATTCATCGTCTCTGGGCAACGAGTCAAACTATACCACGAAGAAGAATAATGAAAACGGAATGATGATTGAGGATGGATTCTATCCCCATCAACACCTAATCAAGAGGCATATCGAGTCAAGCTAACGACTCGGTCGAAAAATTAGCGCTTCTCGGGAGGCAACCTGGGTTTGTTTTTCTTTTCTTTCGTAGTTAATATTTCATTTATTTACAAAAAAAAAAAAAAAAAAAAAAAAAAAAAAAATTTCAAAAAACGAAAATTTAGAGAACAAAAAATATAAAGTTATTGTTTACACATGGTTTCCTAATTAGAAAATAATAAATAGTCTACTATTTTTTTATTCCATCGTAACTTTTTTCTTTTCCATTTTTAAGTTTAATTTTATTTCGTCATCTTTTTAGGACTTTTTAAACCTTTACTTTTTAGTTTTTATTTAGCTAGGTATTAAAAAAAAATAAAAAAAAATCGAAAAAAAAATCTAAAATTTTGTA
>CAJVGC010000582.1:22415243-22439263 GCA_910822075.1 Senecio squalidus
CATTAATCAGTGATCGAGGAAGCCACTTCGCCAACGCTCAGCTTGCAAAATCTTTGAAAAGATATGGAGTAAATCACCGGTTTGCGACTTCGTATCATCCTCAAACTAGCGGGCAAGTGGAAAATACAAACCGCGCAATCAAAAGGATTTTGGAAAAGACGGTCAACAATAATCCCAATATATGGTCAAGGAAGCTGGAGGACGCATTGTGGGCATTCAGGACGGCGTATAAAACACCAATTGGAACCACCCCGTATCGACTACTCTACGGGAAAACATGTCATCTTCCGGTGGAAATCGAGCATAAGGCATATTGGGCATTAAAGCTCTGCGACATTGACATAGATTTAGCAAAAGATTTGCGGTTCTTACAACTTCACGAGATGGATGAATTACGGCTACAGGCTTACGAAAGTTCCTGCCTTTACAAGGAGAGAACTAAGGAGTTCCACGATCGTAAAATTCTTCGTAAAGAATTCAAGGAGGGCGATAAAGTACTTCTATTTCAATCAAAGTACAAATTCAAGGCTCCTAAATTACGCTCGAAGTGGACAGGACCGTATACCGTCAAACAGGCTTATGCTTCCGGATATGTCGAGTTGTGGAGAGAAGGCGGAAAACCATTCATCGTTTCTGGGCAACGAGTCAAACTATACCACGAAGAAGATAATGAAAACGGAATGATGATTGAGGATGGATTCTATCCCATCAACACCTAATCAAGAGGCATATCGAGTCAAGCTAACGACTCGGTCGAAAAATTAGCGCTTCTCGGGAGGCAACCTGGGTTTGTTTTTCTTTTCTTTCGTAGTTAATATTTCATTTATTTTTACAAAACAAAAAAAAAAATAAAAAAAACGAAAATTTAGAGACAAAAATATAAAGTTATTGTTTACACATGGTTTCTAATTAGAAAATAATAAATAGTCTACTATTTTTTTATTCCATCGTAACTTTTTTTCTTTTCATTTTTAAGTTTAATTTTTATTTCGTCATCTTTTCTTTAGGACTTTTTAACCTTTTACTTTTTAGTTTTTATTTAGCTAGGTATTAAAAAAAAAATAAAAAAAAACGAAAAAAAAATCTAAAATTTTGTATTTTTTTAGAAAGTTATTGTTTACCTTTTTCCTCTATTAGATTTTAAAAAAAATAATCTATTTTTTTTTTTTTTTTATTCCGTCGTAATTTGTAATTTGTAATATTTATTTATTTATTTTTATTTTTATTTTTATTTTTATTTTTCTTTTTCTTTTTCTCTTTTGTGTTTTTAATATTTGTTTTTAGTTTTTCTCTTTTAGTTTTTTTTTAGATTTGAAGTAAGTTCAACAACCGGTTTTGGGACTAGCATTCAGATCAGTAAAGCATTTTCACCAGAAATATTCGATATCTACAACCGGGTTCTATTTTCTTCTTTTCTTATTTTTGTATATTATTTTTCTTTTTAGATTTTATTTTTGTATAATTTCCCTTAGTTTTTTTAGTCGTTAACACATTAGGGACAATGTGTTACTTAAGTTTGGGGGGGTCACCGGGAAATTTTACATTTTATTTTTCGACCCTTAGCTTCGTTTCCATCGTGTTGAATTGTGTTCTTTTTGTACATTTTTGAGTCAGAAAAAAAACCAGAAAATCCAAAAAAATTGAAAAAAAAATAAAAAAAAAATATAACGTGTCTAGTCGGTAACTACCTTAAACTTTAAGCATAACCAGACGCATTTTTACCCACTCGAGAAAATAGTGAGATTTTTGAGCCTATTGAAAGCATTTATTTTTAATGCTACGTTTTCGTTTCTTTGAGTGTGCCGATGGGGATGATTTTAGAACTTGACATTGTTATACATTTCGAGACCACGTATTAGCAATTGCATTAGGGTAACTTAGTGTGATTTGGTACAACTTAGGGGCAAATTAGGATTAACCATTTGTTAGCCATTTTTCGTTTCTTTTTATATATTTTCCGCCTAACCCTTGTAACACTTACTTTTAGTGTTAGAAACTCTAGTAAACCAATTTGCGCCTAAACCGTTTCGTTTCTAAACACTATTATATTATTTTGTACACTCGCCTATTTTCGTTTCTTTTTAGATTAAGTCCGAACTGATTTTATTGATTGCTATTATTATATTAAGTGAAGTTGAAGTTTATTAAGGCATGGAAGAAAAGTACCTATTATTATTGCCTTGTATTATTGTATTTGGAGAAATAGTAAAAATATATATATATATATATATATATATAGTGATTATTAGCCTTTTGAGCATGTGTACTTACCACGAGAAAAATTATTTTGTAAGGCATGTACTAGGCTGAAAGAAGAAAAAAAAAAGTGAAAAAAAGAAAAAAATCGGAAAAACAGAAAAGCGAAAAAAAAATTAGTTGTGGATTTTAAGCGAAGTAGTGTATTATGAGTCGTGTATTATTTACGATACATGTATATTTGGAGGAAAAGAAAAAAATATAAGTTGGAGAAATTAAGCAATCCAGTACGTTAGAGATTTTATTTAGTTCGGACTTAATCTAAGTTTGTATTATTTTATTTAACCCGTTTACACTCCATTATATATTATTCACATGTCTTTACCTGTATATTATAACCCGAATAAAAGTCCCCGTTTAGTTGTACCTAGACTCTAGTGGTGGAGAAATGATACATTATCAAGCCTATGATAGAATATTCACCATGACTGAGCAATTGAGCGATTCTACAGAATACGTTACACACCCTTTTAGATTAGTTTGAGAGTTTGTGTGATTTTACTTCCAATAAAAATCGTGAGGAGTTTGGTTATGCTTATTTTTGGCTTTGATAATTAATTTGAAAACAGTTTTTGCTTGAGGGCAAGCAAAAAGGCAAGTTTGGGGGGATTTGATATCGCATATTTATATATATATTTCTATGCGATATTGTGTTACATTTCATAGTAAACATGATGGATAGGCTAGGTTTTTACATTTAATCGTGTGGAAAAGTGTTTCTATCTATTTTACAGGTTTACATGATCGGGAAGTGGAAATGGCGAAAAAAAACGGGACTAAAAACAAGAAATTGTGAAGCAATGCGGGGGACGCCCGTTACACTTAACGGGACGCCCGTCCCTCGCGAGTTTCAGACGCAACGGAAATTTTAGATAATTACAAACGGGAAATAATACAAATGGATGATTACAAGAAATTGTAATTCGAGTCGAATACGTTTTCTACACGATTTTTGCCTATAAATACAAGATTAATTCAGCCAGAAAATTCATCCATTATTATTCTGAAGCTCTGGAAGTCGTTATTACGTTTAGAAGCAAGGTTTAAGGCAAGGAAGATCATATTTTCGGCAATCGGCGATCACGACACGTTCGGCGATTTTCCTCGTTTGTTCTTTTCTAGTTTTGAATTATTTTCCAGCATGTTTTCTAACAATTTAATTGCTTTTTCAGACTTGATCATGAGTAGCTAATTCTCTTTTTATGCTTGTTTGAACAACGGATCCTATTTGATGTTTATTTAACGTTTTCGGTTGTTTTATGTTTTTGTGTTTAACCGTCGATCCTTATTTGCTTAAATTTTAATATGTTATTATAGTTGTTTATATATAATTTGTTTAATCAACATTCTAGGTATTCGGAAGGAATCTAGATAGATTAGATAAGTTTTATGAAGTAATCGGTCGGTCTATAATCAATTTAAAATTATTAAGATTCGGAAGGACTTAGTAATAACAACATAGGTAATTAAATTTAAGTGAGTAGGTCTAAGTATTAAGATTCGGAAGGACTTGATAATTAGAGGAGTTATTCGGAAGGAAACTCTATAAGGTTAAATCACTAAAAACAGGCTTGATACTTATTGCTTGATTATTAATATTTATTAACTGTATTCGGAAGGAACGGTGTAAGTAGAGATAATTAAAGTTAATAAAAGATTCGGAAGGACTTTTATTATATCTTAGAAGTTGAAACAACAATCGATCTCGTAAAATTAACGGAAAATAGGTGAAGTGTCAAACAAGTGTATTCTCTTTATTATTTGATCTAATCAATTACTTTTCGCTCGATTTTAATTAATCACTCTTTTTATTAATTACTTGCAAGCTTTTGTTACGATAAAAACCTCCCAAATACTCTTAGTATTATTTATTCGAATATAAAAACAAATTAGTCCCTGCGAACGAACCTATACTTACTATTAAACTATATTACATACGAATAGGTCCACTGCCTATAAGTGTGTAATTGCGTGAAATAGTCGGTTAAATTTAAGACTCGATTTTACACATCAGGAAGAAACGTGAAGTTTCCCACAAGACTCAAGCTGCTGCAGCTGTTGCTTCCTCGATTGCTGAGGTTTGTGTCGGTGTGTGTATATATATATATATATATATATATATATATATATATATATATATGTATATATATATATATATGTATCAGTATTATATATATGTCTAATGAAGTTATTGATTTGTAGGAAACTTTTGGTGCTTCCCTAATAACTTTATTTCCTTAACAGGTTATGCGAGATCCCAATGGAACAAGCAAAGGATCAGGTTTTGTAGCATTTTCAACTTCCGAGGAAGCTTCGAGAGCTGTAAGTAATTTTGCTATTACCCATAAGTACATATATCGAGAGGCATACTGCTCAGCATAAACGAAATATAATCAGATTCACTCACAAATTTGACTCTCTTCCATGACTACAACAAATGAGAAAAAAAAAACATAACCTGAAGACCTATCAATGGGCTTCGTGGTTATGGTTTGGTGCTTCAATCGGATAAGAAATGACCGTTTCTAGAAACTATGTTGGTATTGGAATAAGTTCGGTTTTGATGTGGTTGCTGATGATAGTATTATTATTTTAAGGTTACTATATAACATGATTTTATTTCTTTCCTTGTAGCTTTTTGAGATGAATGGGAGGATGGTTGCCAGCAAGCCGCTTTATGTTGCGCTTGCACAACGCAAAGAAGATAGAAGGGCAAGGTTGCAGGTGTGATTCCAATTTTCTTTTTATGCACTACGGCATTATAGTTTTCAGGTGTAATGGCAGCAAAATTGTCAAAGATAATGTGTTCATATTAACTGAAATTTATTAGAACTTTTAAAGTAATTGAATAGTAGATGGAAAATATATACTTTAGTGACTTCTCTATTTTGAGTTAGCATATGCTCCATATATCTGATGTGGCAACCAAATGAATGAACGATAGATGTTTGGCCGGAAAAGCATCCGAACAAGAATGAATGGTTTTCTGATGTCATCACCTTATGTTTTCTGTTGTTTGTTTTCTTAATTTACACATTCGCACCCGTCTAATAAATACATGTTTGTAACAGAGAGAGGACTTCTGGAACGAGGCAATCAAGCTTGCAGATATTCATCATCCGAACGTTGTAGCTTTTTACGGAGTTGTATTAGATGGTCCTGGTGGCTCTGTTAGTACTGTAACGGAGTACATGGTTAATGGATCTTTACGAACTGCTTTGCAAAAGAACGAGAGGTAACATTTCTTGAGTTGATGTCTTTGTATAACTATTATCTTGAATATTGATACAAAAGATGATTTTTATTGTCAGGAATCTGGATAAACGCAAACTCCTTTTAATTTTAACAGTTTGCTATGTTTTTAGGGTAATACTATGAATAAAACTTATTGCTTCCGTTTTCTCTTTTGTGTACTTAATTAATATGTTTTATTCCTTCACAAATCGAAACCTCACTTTAAGTAATTTTCAGTCATATGTTTAAGAACTGGTCAAATGGATAAAGTAAAGGTATCGTATTACATATGCGTTCAAGTTAATGTGATGTTTTTATTTTTATTGTTTTACGTTTAGGATAAGAAGCATAGGCTTTATATTGTTTCTGCCTTGGCTGATACTAAAGTTGATCTAAAAGGTTCGTTTGTTCATTATTTCCCTCTGTTCAGTTTTTGTGACGTTTATAACACTTCATAGTTGCTTTGAAGCTGAGCAGTTTTATCTCAAAGACTTGGCCTAAGAAAATACGCGCTGAGAATGGCACCAGAATATGATGTTGCAGAAATACTTCAGGTTTATATATCTTTATAAGTCGTTATTTTTACGACCCTTTCATTTGTAAGATTAGCTGTTAAAATATCTTTTCTCCAGGTGCCTTTAGGCTCTGTTACTCCATTTGCCCTTGTGAATGAATCAGCTGGGTATGTTCATTTCCAAATTGGTATCTATTTGTTTTTATGTTTGTTACCCCTACTCAAAAAAATTAGTCTTAATTCAAAATGGGTGGTTTAGACGGGTTGGGTAACGGTTTAAAATATGACATTTTTGTGGTACAGGTCGAAACCTTTCTATCCAAATTTTATGACCCTTGACCTATTTCTTTTTAATCTATTCTATCCGTTAAAGATAAAAATATAACCTGATTCGACCCGTTAAGTGAATGGGTTAAAACGGCCTCTAAATATAGATGTGGAATAGTTTTTAGTTTTTAGTTTGGCATAGCTAACTACCAATTAATTATATGTGCAGGTTATTAATATGGGATGGGGCAACTTCCGATCATCTCATTCCGCTCTCCAGTTTCGGCGGATGCTGATTTTCCTTCCAACCGACCTCGCGTAACTTCATTAATAAGTAAGGACGGAGTTTAACTTTGGAAATTTCCATTTTCTCCAAGCAATTCAAATGGTTTTGAACAACGTCAATCACTATATTCGCTGCTACCAAACTAATCTAAATTCTTTCTTTTTTTTCCGAGGACATGACATCTGATAGAGACCGGTCCATTAAAGAAATGAGCTCCAAATCAAAGACCTCCATCACCGAAGCGAAGAAAGAAGACGATGGTGAAAAGATGAAATCAGCAAACAAGAAGGAAGTAGACGATGGTGAAAACAACTTTCTGCTTTACAGAAAATGAAATCAGCAAACCAAAATATCTAACTCGTGTTTGTACTACAGATATATAAGAACGAACCCGTGCAACGCACGGGAAATCCTCTAGTTCTAATTAATTGTCTACTTCCATTAGAATTATACCAGATTATAAATTTGTGCATCGCACAGACTTAAGTAAAATTAATAACTACAATATGAATTAAATTAATTATTTCCTTTATATTTTTTCTAAGTAATATTTAGCTATTAAACTCTTGTTGTTTTAAAGATAGTTAAAGTTACATTTTATGATTAAATATATTAGTCACTAACCATTATGATTATGATAGATAATATAATAACATTAAAACTATATAAATGAAAAAAGAAAAAGAGGATACCAAATACTAATAACAAAAAGTTAATGATTACACCTATTTATCTACCTATTTATCTATAATTTAAATCTTGTAGTTGTCTATGGATTTGTATATTTTTCATTATTTTAGTGAATATTATTATTATTATTATTAAATTTGGGTTGATGATGGGCTTAGGTGTTGGGTTTATGTGTTTGGGTTAGTGTTGGGCTTAGGTGTTGGACTTATGTGTGAAATTTGGGCTCTTAAGTTTTTTTTATATATTTTCTTATAAATTCCAAATATATGTTAAAATCATCGTTAAGTAATCTCACATTTCGTTTTCAATATCATTACATACAAACCCCTGAACTCACGCAACGCACGAGTCCCCTCTAGTTATAACTAAAGCGACATGCAAAGATAAAAGCTAATAAAGCCATAAACTGTTTTTTTGTGGTTTATGACTTTAGTGAACATGTGATATTTGTGACGAGTAGTATATTAATAACTAGGCGTATACACTTGCGATGCACGATGACTAAATCATAAACTAAAATAGTTTTGACTGAAATAAATTTGAGATCGAGTAAAAGATTGAATATTTATAGATGGGTACCAAATGTTATGAAGAAAATTTCTTCTATTATATGAAAAATGTCATCACCATTTGCTTTTATAAATTAAAAATGATTACAAGTGTTTTAGTTGGTTGATTAAATCACAATTAGAAGCTAAATGGCCAAAATCTATACAAAAAAATTATTTATTAATTCCCCAACATTCATTATGGCCAATTTCATCCCTAGTAGAACATCATGTTGTCTACCATCATCCATGCATCTATTTATCTTCGATATAATCTTTCTGACAATCAAATACAACATAACATATTTTTCAAGGGGAAATGATTATTATAAAAGAAAAAGAATGAAGATGAATACAGATATACATAGGCTTGGGTTCTAAGTATCCAATGAATCTGACCATAAACAAAATGTGACATAGAAACATTTAGAAAATAAATTTTCTTTAGGGTTTGCAAAATCAGGACTAAACATTATTTTCTTAGATTTTGAGCTCATAACAAAACACTTCCAACTAATTAAAGAGAAATATTACGGAAATATTTATTAGTACACTAAAAAGAGATGATAACACGGGTTCACTTCTTCAACAACACAAACAGAAAACTTAAATTTTCAAAAACCTACTCACCGAAGTAAGGCTCTCTTTCCTGAAATCTTGCAATTGTATCGGAACACCAAAAGATCAACTCTAAAGATCATTTTTGTTCTTTGAGATTTGATCAAACGCTTCAAACCCACAAAATTCTTTTCCTTTTAAAAAGATCAATCACAATGACATCAAACACATTACTTGCAAAAATCATAGCAAGTAATCTGTGACCTTAAAACCATAAACAAAAAAAATTAACGTATTGAAGTTTATCATCAAAATTTTCAATGATTTCAACGGATTTAATAGCAATCGAATAGATAAAAAAAAAATAACCTTGAGGGATTGCATACATATATTTGATATGATTGCTACTGAAATTTAAAACTATTTGTGTTGATGGAAAAATAAAAACTAAGAAGAGTGAAATGCACATACTATTGGTTTCCAAGTGTTTACCGGTCTCATGAAATGGGAACAAAATTATGTAAAAAATAAGACAAATTGAATTTAAGCCTCTATGAGTCTGCGTTTTGGATCCGTGGTCTGGATCGAGTCCGAGCCACCTATAAAATTATCAAACGCACAAACCACGGACCGAGTCCGTAGTCTGAGTCCAAATTTATGGTCTGTGATAATTGCAAATAGGCCGTCCATTTGAGATTAAAAAAATAAAAAGAATTGAATATGATTAATGTGATAAAAATAACCTTTCATAAAAGTAGAAAGACTCATTTATTTGTATGTGTTTTTGTTAAGACCTTTTATTTGTATGTGTTTAAGGATTTATCTTTTGAGGTAAAATTTGATGGGCTTAAACCTTTTATAAATTCAAAATTGAAATTTTAACGTATAGTCAATACATGTAAACCATCACCGTAGAACTCGCCTCTAAACCCTATTTCTGTATCAAACTCAAAGATTTCCCACTTCTTACCCTATCACTCATTTTTGTTTATTGATGTTTAATCATCAATAAAATAAGTCGTGGTCGTGGTATGAAGATAGAACACCATGAACCAAGGTTATTAAGATCGACATCATACATATGATCAGTTTTGTGTTTCAAAGATCAGAATCGTAATATCCTACCAAAATATGTTTAATTATATTAATATAATCTATATTTCATATAATTACTAATAATATGTCAAAATAGTTTATTGTTTAATATTTGAACTTGATAAAACGGATGTAATAAAATTCATATAGATATGGATTACTTCATTGAGTTAATATTGATTTGGATTAATTCATAAGGTTCAAATATTAAACAATCAACGATTTTGAAATATTATTAGTAATTATATGAAAGAAAGATTAAATTGATATAATAAAAACATATTTTAATAAGATCTTACGATCTCGATCTTAATCCGATCTTGGAAACACAAAACCGATCATAGGTAGGATCTCGATCTTAACAACCTTGGTTGATGGTATTCGATTGTCATACCACTACTGATTTTATTGATGATTAAACATCAGTTGACAAAAATGAGTGATAGAGTAAGGAAAATTTTGAGTTGGACACAAAAATAGGGTTTAGAGGTGAGTTCTACGGTAAAAAATTTCAATTTACTGACTACGCCTTATTAGACTCTAATAATAATCAAAATCATAATTTTGAATTTATAAAAGGACTAAGCCTATCGTATTTTACCTCAAAAGTAAAAACAAAAACACTAAGTATAGTACAAAATAAAAGATGAAAATTTAGACATATTTTAAAATTTAATACCCCCCCCCCTCCCCCCCCCCCCCCCCCCCACCCCCTTACCATGTGGAATTCCTTCTTCCGTTCTTCAAGCTTGTTCCATTTCAAATAAACGACGCTTTAATGCTTTTAACTCGATAGCAAACTTGTGAATTGACATTGTTAATAGGCACAACCTGATTATTTCTTTGAAAGCAATTTCAAAATTTTCTAGTATCTCTTTTTTTCTCCTGTTCAACAACAAAGTTAATTATAATCTTGATTGAAACATATTCAAAAGAAATCCAAATTTGTTTCATATTTAAACAACTATATTCAAATAGATCTAAATCATTGACATGATCGGGTCTCAATATTGACTACCATTCATACCTAGTGCATATGTAATGAGATAGATACATCAAACCTTATTGTAAGAGCTTCCGCTCCAAATTGTAAAATGAGATGTTAATGGACTTTTGTCGTTGACTAATGAGATGAAATAAGTAACACCTTAGAATGATGGATAAATGTTTTTTTTTTTTTTTTTTTTTTATTTTTTTTTTTTATTTAAAAGTGTGTATTTGGTTCTGGGTGTTACAAAACTCATCTAAAACATCATCTAAGCCTTTTCATTCGGTAGAAACTTTTCATTTTTACTTATATTACTATTATAACTCATTGCATGTATGATCTAAACTATAAAAACAAGTTTTGATGAAGTTTTATAACAGTTTTTATCCAAAAACGGGTTTGTATTAAATAACGTTTAGATCTTTGATTTTGTGGTTAAAAATTATGTATAAACTGTTAAAATGACATATTATGAAGTCTAAACCGATTGCATGTCGAAATCTATGGTTGGAATAAAGGATTTCGCAAGAAAAACACAAAAACGGGAAAGACAGCAGGCAGTGTGCCGCACCCCTGCCCAGTGCGGCGCACCGGGCTGCTGTCCTTCCCGATATTCGTCGTTTTTGCCGTTTAAAATTGGGTACACATTCTAACTTTTCGAGACTAATGTTTCTGAACTGAGATTAGTAAAATACTTATAATTGAGACATTTTATTGGACTTAAATTACATAAATGAACTTGTTTAAATATATAAATATGTTTGTAAGCGGGAAAGTGTTATTATTTTGGACATAAAAATTATGGCGCAGAAGCGCTGCCCAAATTTCGTTAGAACTTTATAAAACACTTCAGCGGCTAAAACATAACTTATCACATTAATAATAACATTAACTTTGGACACTTTTGGACAAGACGTAACAATAACAATTTTGAACGATTTTCGGACATAACAATTTTTGTTACCAAGAGTAAATCAAAACATTGCAACTTGTAGAACATTATACGATATACGAATAACAAAGTTAACTAATAACATCATACTTACCCAAGAATTTGGCAAATATTAGGATTCCGGTGATTCCGAGCACCTTTCGAGCTATTCCGAGCATGCTACGATCTTCGTAAACAGTGAGTTACAAACCCCTACTTTTTAAACGCTTTTATTACATTTTGGGGTGAAATGCGAGTCTTAGGCTTAGACACTACATTTAAGCTGAAGCAAACTTTGAAACGCTTTGATACTCGAAAACTATTGTGAAACGCTTTGTTACTCGAAAACTATTGTGAAACGCTTTGATACTCGAAAACTATTATGAAACGCTTTGATACTTGAATACTTCTATGAAAAGATTTGATACTCAATGCTATTACGAAAACACTTATGTATTTTGAATGCTACTATGAAATGCTTTGATATTTTGAATACTAAAATGAATAACTATTTTGCCGGCATTGTTGAGGGTTTTGCCAACAATGTCGAGGACACGGAAGCTATATTTACCAATGACTAAAACAATCGATCGTCATGTTGCGGAATTTGTACAACATGGACGTGAGAAACCATTGAAAATTCCCGACACTACCAAGGACATTAGTTGCTATTAATCCCTTTGGAAAGGACCGTTAGTAGATATGGATAGCGCTATTAGGGTAGATTGACCCTCACCACAACGACTTATAAGGATGGTGCATAATACTAAATGGGTAGGCAATAGGCTTAGCAACGATCATTGGGCAATACATAGGATTGACACATAGTCGCGCTATGTGGTCAATGCCTACGAAAACGAATACTAAACTTTACGCATGGTTATGCGACTACTTTTTGAATACTATACTTTTCACATGCTTATGCGACAACTACATGAATGCTATATTTTTTACGCGTTGTTATGCGTCGAAACTTGATTACTTATACTTTACGCATTGCTATGCGTCAACGCTTTGAATACTTAAACTTTGTAGCTCACTAACTACGTCTCCCGTAGTTAACACTTGACTCGTATTTTCAGGTTACGAGTAAGCTTGCAATGATGACTTTATGCTTTGGGCTGATGACTTCAAGAGTGGGAAGGGTTCGGGTGGTTTGGCTATGAACACCTATTTCGTATTCGGATATGTAACGCTGTTTTAAACACTTGTAACTTTTGAAGTTACGTTTTATTTAATATAACTTGGTGGTTGATTATAAACTTGGTATTGCTCTTCACATCCTGTGTTCCGCTTTAGCGGGGTGTGACACAAACTCAAAGATTTCCCACTTCTTACCCTATCAATCATTTTTGTTTATTGATGTTTAATCATCAATAAAATAAGTCGTGACCGTGGTATGAAAATCGAACACCATGAACCAAGGTTATTAAGATCGGCAGCCTATCTATGATCAGTTTTGTGTTTCCAAGATCAGAATCGTAATATCCTACTAAAATATGTTTTTATTATATTAATATAATCTATATTTCATATATTACTAATAATATGTCAAAATAGTTTATTTTTTAATATTTGAACTTGATGAAACGGATGTAATAAAATTTATATAGATATGGATTACTTCATTGAGTTAATATTGATTTGGATTACTTCATAAGGTTCAAATATTAAACAATCAATGATTTTGACATGTTCTTAGTAATTATATGAAATAAAGATTAAATTAATATAATAAAAATATATTTTAGTAATATCTTATGATCTCGATCCGATCTTACGATTCCAATCTTGGGAACACAAAATCAATCTTAGATAAGATTTCGATCTTAACAACCTTGGTTGATGGTGTTCGATCATCATATCACAACTGATGTTATTCATGATTAAACATCAATAAACAAAAATGAGTGATAGAGTAAGAAGATGCAAAGTTTTAAGGCCTAAGCCTATCACATTTTACCTTAAAAAGTAAAAACATAAACCCCAAGTATTCTACCAAAACAAAAGCCGAAAATTTAGACATATTTTAAAATTTAATATCACCACCCAACCAAAGTTGATGGGCTAAGGCCTTTTACAAATTTAAAAATGAAACTTTCATTTTTTTTTTAGGATTTAACGTGTAGTCAATACAACCATCGCCGTAGAAGTCGCCTCTAAACCATGTTTCTGTATCAAACTCAAAGATTTCCCACTTCTTACCCTATTACTCATTTTTATTTATTGATGTTTAATCATCAATAAAATAAGTCGTGGCCGTGGTATGAAGATCGAACACCATGAATAAAGGTTATTAAGATCGTCATCCTATCTATGATCAGTTTTGTGTTTCCAAGATCAGAATTGTAATATCCTACTAAAATACGTTTTTATTATATTATTATAATCTATATTTCATGTTATTACTAATAATATGTCAAAATAGTTTATTGTATAATATTTAAACTTGATGAAACGGATATAATAAAATTTATATAGATATGGATTACTTTATAGGTAAGGTTCAAATATTAAACAATCAACGATTTTGACATATTGTTAGTAATTATATGAAATAAAGATTAAATTAATATAATAAAAACATTTTAGTAAGATCTTACGATCACGTTCCGATCATACGATTCCGATCTTGGAAAAACAAAACCGATACGTGATAGGATCTCGATCTTAACAACTTTGGTTCATGGTGTTCGATCGACATACCACGACTGATTTTACTGATAATGAAAATTATAATTTTGTATTTATAAAAGGTCTAAGCCAATAACATTTTATCTCAAAAGGTAAAAACAAAAACACCAAGTATTGTACAAAAAAAAAAGTCAAAATTTATACTTATTCCAAAATTTAATATCACCACCCAACTAAAATTGATGGGCTAAGGCCTTTTATAAATTCAAAATCGAAATTTTAATTTTTTTCTTCTAGGATTTAACGTGTAGTCAATACAACTATCGTCGTAGAAGTTGCCTCTAAACCCTATGTATGTATTAAACTCTAAGATTTCCCACTTCTTACCCTATCACTCATTTTTGTTTATTGATTTTTAATCATCAATAAAGTTGTGGTCGTGGTATGAAGATCGAACACCATGGACAAATTTATTAAGATCGGCATCCTATCTATGATTAGTTTTGTGTTTCGAAGATTAGAATCGTAATATCCTACTAAAATAAGTTTTTTTTATTATATTAATATAATCTATATTTTATATAATTACTAATATTATTTCAAAATAGTTTATTGTATAATATTTAAACTTAATCAAAACGGATGTAATAAAATTTATATACATATGGATTACTTTATAGATAAGGTTCAAATATTAAACAATCAACGATTTTGACATATTATTAGTAATTATATGAAATAAATATTAAATTAATATAATAAAAATATATTTTAGTAAGATCTTACGATCTCGATCCGATCTTACGATTTCGATCGTGGAAACACAAAACCGATACGAGATATGATCTCGATCTTAACAACTTTGGTTCATGGTGTTCTATCGACATACCACGACTGATTTTAGTGCTAGAATAAGAAGAGGGAAATTTTTTAGTTGGAGCCATAAAAAAGATTTAGAGATGATTTCTACAGCAATAATTTCAATTTACTAATAATAAAAATTATAATATTATATTTATAAAAGGTCTAAGCCTCTAACATTTTACCTCAAAAGGTAAAAACAAAAACACCAAGTATTGTACCAAAAATAAAAGTCAAAATTTATACATATTTTAAAATTTAATATAACCATCTAACCAAAATTGATGGGCTAAGGCCTTTTATAAACTCAAAATGGAAATTTTCATTTTTTCTTTTAGGATTTAACGTGTACTCAATACATGCAAAACTATCGCCGTAGAAATCGCCTCTGAACCCTATTTCTGTATCAAACTTAAACATTTCCCACTTCTTACCTATCACTCATTTTTGTTTATTGATTGTGGCCATGGTATGAAGATCGAACACCATGAACCAAGGTTATTAAGATCGACATCCTATATATGATCAGTTTTGTGTTTCTAAGATCAGAATCGTAATATCCTACTAAAATATGTTTTTATTATATTAATAAAATCTATATTTCATATAATTACTAATAATATGTCAAAATAGTTTATCGTATAATATTTAAACTTGATAAAATGAATGTAATAAAATTTATATAGATATGGATTACTTTATAGATAAGGTTCAAATATTAAACAATTAACGATTTTGATATATTATTAGTAATTATATGAAATAAAGATTAAATTAATATAATAAAAACATATTTTAGTAAGATCTTACGATCTCGATCCGATATTACGATTTAGATCTTGGAAACACAAAGCCGATACGAGATAGGATCTCGATCTTAACAACTTTTGTTCATGGTGCTCGATCGACATACCACGACTGATTATAAATTATAATCATAGAGTAAGAAGAGGGATATTTTTTAGTTGGAGACAAAAAAAGGATTTAGAGATGATTTCTACGGTAAAAATTTCAATTTATTGATAATGAAAATTATAATTTTGTATTTATAAAAGGTCTAAGCCTATAACATTTTACCTCAAAAAGGTAAAAACAAAAACATCAAGTATCGTACTAAAAAAAAAAGGCAAAATTTATACATTTTTAAAAATTTAATATCACCACCCAACCAAAATTGATGTGCCAAGGCCTTTTATAAATTCAAAAATGAAATTTTCATTTTTTTCTTTTAGGATTTAACGTGTACTCAATACATGCATCGCCGTAGAAATCGCCTCTTAACCCTATTGCTGAATCAAACTCAAACATTTCCTACTTCTTACCCTATCACTAATTTGTGTTTATTGATGTTTAATCATCAATAAAATAAGTCGTGGCTGTGGTATGAAGATCGAACACCATGAACCAAGGTTATTAAGATCGGCATCCTATATGATGATCAGTTCTGTGTTTCCAAGATCAGAATCGTAATATCCTACGAAAATATGTTTTTATTATAGTAATATACTATATTTCATATAATTACTAATTACATGTTAAAATAGTTTATTGTATAATATTTAAACTTGATGAAATGGATGTAATAAAATTTATATAGATATGGATTACTTTATAGATAAGGTTCAAATATTAAACAATCAACGATTTTGACATATTATTAGTAATTATATGAGATTAAATTAATATAATAAAAACATATTTTAGTAAGATCTTACGATCTCGATCCGATCTTACAATTCCGATCTTGGAAACACAAAGTTGATCCGAGATAGGATCTCGATCTTAACAATCTTGGTTCATGGTGTTCGATCGTCATACCACGACTGATTTTAATGACAGAGTAAGAGGGAAATTTTTGAGTTGGAGACAAAAATAGGATTTAGAGATGATTTCTACGGCAAAAAATTCAATTTACTGATAATGAAAATTATAAGGGGGTGCTTGGTTAGGGGTAATGGGAGGTAATGGGGTGTAATGAAAATGATTGATTGAGGTTGGTTTGTTATAAATCAATCAATCATTACCCATTAATGAGTAATATCCATTACCTTTTAGATTGAGGTTAATGAAAACTAGTTAATGATTATATTCCCATTATCTTTCCCATTACCATTCCCAAACTTGAACCAAGCATGCCCTGTCTAATCCTATAACATTTTACCTAAAAAGGTAAAAACAAAAACACCAAGTATTGTATAAAAAAAAAAGTCAAAATTTACCTTAAAAGTAAAAATAAAAACACCAAGCATTGTACCCAAATAAACGACGCTCTAATGCTTTTTGTTGAAGTAACTCGATAGCAAACTTGTGAATTAACATTGTTAAGAGGCACAACCTGATTATTTCTTTGAAAGCAATGTCAAAATTTTCCAGTTTTTCTTTTTTCTCCTGTTCAACAACAAAGTTAATTAAAATCTTGATTGAAACAGATTCATAAAAAATCCAAATTTGTTTCATATTTAAACAAATGTATTCAAATAGATCTAAATCATTGACATGATCGGGTCTCAATATTGACTACCATTCATACCTAGTTCATATGTAATGAGATAGATACATCAAACCTTCACAAGACAAAGACTTGATTATAAACATTTATCACAAAGGAAATTGTTACTTATGTGAAAATCACAGATTTCCTATTCTATTCAGAAAACACCACCTCTATAAATAACAAACAGAAAAGTACCGCATTTATGATGTGTATATATAACTATAAATGAAATATTGATAACGTAAGTAAGACATAATTAAGCAAGTTATCTTGAATTTCCGTCATTACAACATGAAACATCTAAAATTTTGAACATATTTATTTACAACCAAAAACCAATTTGTTCACACACTTTAAATGTTAATTACCGAAATTGCAGTGAGAAAAAAAATGAAATATTTTTGCCAAATGAACACCGTTGATAATTGATGGTGTTCGATCCTCATAACACAACTGGTTTTATTGATGATTAAACATCAATAAACAAAAATGAGTGGTAGAGTAAGAAGTAGGAAATATTTGAGTTTGAGACTAAAATAAGGTTTAGAGTCGAGTTCCAAGATGATGGTTTGCATTTACTGACTATACCTTTTTAAACCCGAAAAAAATGAAAATAAAAATTTTGGATTTATAAAAGGCCTAAGCCCATCATATTTTATTTCAAAAACTAAAACCTTAAACACTAATGTTGTACAAAAATATAGTGAAAAACATTTTAAAGTTTGATATTTGTATTTTTTAAAATTTTTTTTTTCTTCCCTTACCATTATTATTTTGTAGCAATCACAATATAGTCGATGGTATCACCCCTTTCCAATATATCTACCAATAAAAGATAATAGGATCATTGAAATAATACAATTATCTTGGGGATGTTAACTGAGCATATTTAACAGTAATTTATCCACATTCTGATTTCTTCAAGTGGAGTTTTGAATTACGTTCTCCAAACTTGATGTTTTCTTCTTCCATTTCAAACAAACGACCCTCTAATGCTTTTCGTTCAAGAAACTCGACAGCAAACTTGTGAATCAACATTGTTGCTAGGCACAACCTAAATTTTTCTTTAAATGAATTTTTGACGTTTTCTAGTTGTTTAATATTTTAAATACATAATTAGAATCTTGATAAAGACATATTCAGAATCCAAAGTTGTTTAATATTTTAAATAATGTAGTCAAATACTACACGATCAAAATCATAGACATGATCGGGTCTATACCGATAACCGTTCATAAATATCAAACGTTTACAAGACAAAGACTTCATTATAAATTTTCACAGATTTCCTACTTTATTCAGAAAACACCTGCTCAACAAATAAGAAAGAAAAAAGTATGGCATCTACGATGTCATTAATAACGATAAATGAAAGATTGATAGCGTAACTAAGATCTAAACCAAATGATGTTAAATTTACGTAATTACAACATAAAAAATCTATAAATTTGATCAGATTAATTTACAGCTAAAAACCCATTTTCACAACAACAACAAAATTCATGTTATAATTATCAACAATTGAATAAGTTACAGAAACTGAAGTGATTAGAAAATAAAACCTTTGCGTCAAATGAACACTATGGATGGTCTTCGATCTTCATACCACGACTGGTTTTATTTATGACTAACCATCAATATCCAAAGGAGTGACATAATGAAAGTGAGAAATATTTGAGACGGAAATAGGGTTTATAAGCGAATTCTACGGCTATGATCTATATTTTACATTCTAAGTAGTACCTTATATAACACAGGATAATTTTTCAAACTCCTAAAAAATGCAAATTTCAATTTAGGATTTATAAAAGGGCCTAAGCCTATAACATTTTCACATGTTAAAACCTTATACATTACTATCTAGATTAAATGTGATGGTTGCCTATGCGTTTGTGCATTTTATTATTATTATAGTCAGAATATTACTATTTAAATACAATGTTTATCGTTTCAATTACAAAAAAGGGTGTTAGCGGAGTGGTAGACGCGCGGCCTCCCCTGTTAGGAGACCGCGGTTCGAATCCTGGGACCTGCTTTTTATTTTCTTTCTTTTCTGCAGCTTAAAAAAAGGGTTGGGTTTGCTTCCTTGGGTGTTGGGCTTTTTCTTCAGCTTAAAAAAAGGTTGGGTTTGCTTCCTTGGGTGTTGGGCTTGGTTGGGTGTTGGGCTTATGGACTGGTTTGGAATTTGGGTTTAATATATATATATATATAGTGAATGGTTTCTGCGAGAACTCATTTTTGTCCCTTAGATGACTTGATCAATGGTTGAAAACTATTAATGTCATTTTTGTAAATTAATGTTATTTTAGGGATAATAAATAAGTTAAAAAAGGGTATTATAGGAATTTTGTATATATATTCTTGAAAATAACTAATAGACCGATTATGTAGTCTTCTCTTTTTATATACTATTTTCAAACAAAAGGAAACAGTTGTGTAAACATTTTTGAGATATAATTGTTGGGAAAAACAATGATTTATCCCAAAATTAATAAATCTGTTAATCAAAGTCTGAGTTTGACTGACAGTGAGTCTGAGTGACTCAGTCTGAGTGACATGAGTCTGAGTGACTCAGTCTGACTAACTCAGACTCATGAGAGAAGTTAGTCGTGATTTAAGGTAGTCTAGTTGATTAATATCTTTTATATGTTTAAAAGATTCTCTTAGATTGATCCTTATCAAACTCACTATATTGTGTATAAATAGTGAGTTTGAGTTTTGTAATCGGGACAACTTTTACTGGAATATAACTGTGTGTTATTTTCATTGTTTCAATATTATAATTCCGCTATAATATATACTGAAACTGAGTAATAAATCGATATATAACAATTAACGTCTAAATACTTATTTGTTATTGATTTGCTATTGTTTGGGATCTTAGTGAGACCTAACAACTGGTATCAGAGCAAATAAGATTTAAATTTTAATAAATTTATAAATCTTAAACGATCAATACCTAAAATCTCAAAACAATATCATCATCTTCAAACATAACCACAATGGCTGGAAAAGGAATTCCTGTGTTCACTGGTCATAACTTTGCACATTGGAAGCTCAAGGCTGAGTGGCATTTATCAGGAATTCATGAAGAAATGATAAGAGTCATAACTGAAGGACCCATAATTCCAGGTAAACAGATTGATGAAGTAAAAGAAGGTGATAAAGTTGTCCAACGTGCCAGATGGGTTCAAACTGCCAAATCTCAATGGACAGATCAAGACAAGCTCTTATACAATCTTGATCCCAAAGCCAGAAGCATTTTAGGAAATGCAGTGTCAGAACAAATCTTTTCTAAAATTGCAGGCTGTAAAACAGCTAAGGAACTATGGGACACATTAATTGTGTCTTATGAAGGTGTTCCAGTAGTGAAGGAGCAAAGACTGAACAGTCTCATTAGAAATTATGAGAATTTCTATATGAAAGAAAAGGAAACTTTGGCTGATGTTCATACCAGATTTCAGATTCTACTAAATGATATGTCAGCTCTGGGAGTGACAAAAGATGATGATGATATATGTAAGAAATTTGTTGATATATTACCTAACAAATTTGAATCTGTTATCACATCACTTGTAGTAAGTGAGAAGCTGTCCACCTACAAGCTGCCAGGACTTTTTGGTCTATTGTTAAACTTTGAAGAATCTCAAGAAAGAAAGAAGCTCAATAATAGAAGAATTGCAAAGGATCCAGAAGCTGCATTAGTTGCAACAAGCAGAAGGAATAAAGAAATTTATTCTCAAGCTGACTCATCTGAGTCTGAGTCACACTCAGACTCAGAATCTGAAAATGAATCTGAAGTCAAGAAATTAAAGAGTCAGCTTGCCCTGTTGACCATAAAGCTTGAACAAAAGACAAGCTACAAAGGAAAGAAACCTTTTGATCTGAAAAAGGTAAAATGCTTCAAATGTAATGAATATGGACACATGGCTGCTGACTGCAAAGTAAAGAATGCCCAGACTGAGCATATGGATGAAGTTGCTGAAAGGGCCCAAAGATACCGAAACAAGTATCTAAAATACAAGAAAGGCAACAGCTCCAACTCTCAAAAGTCTCAAACTGAACAAAGAGCATTCTTTGCTGAAGAATGGTTGGATGAAGAACTGTCCTCTGATGAAGAAGAAGTGGTAGATCAGTGCTTGATGGCAATAGTGGAGGAAGCTACTGAAGCTGAGAAATCCGCCTCTCAGTTCGAAAAGGATCTAAAGGAAGCTGAAAGAATGAGTTGCAATTCAGACTGGAACAAGTTAAAACTTTATAAGGTACACAATTTTGAAACTTATACAAATGAACAAAAAATTCAAATGTTTGAGTATATTTTCGTTGACTTGACCACCACTCTAGAAGAACAAAATGACCTCAAACAAAACCTTATAGATCTTGAAAATCTTATGAAAAGTAAAGATGATAAAATAACTGAATTAGAAAGTTATAAAGTTCTTTTAAATGCTCAGACTGAAGCCTATAGTGATCTTGCAAAAGAAAATCACAAACTTAGAGAAGAAACTGAGCACTATAAAAGAATTTGTAAATCATGGTGCATATCATCTTTAAAAAATGAGGATTTCTTAAACAGACAGGTACCCAATCAAGTTCAAGCTGTGTTGGGTGAAGGATTCAGCTTGAAGAAGCATATGACAGAAGAGGAAGAAGAAGCTTTGAAGGCAGAAAGAGAAAAAATTATTTTTAAACCAGAAATCCTTCCAAATACTTTTACTTATTTGAAAGGAAATAAGACAATGATGTCAAATGCATTTGTCAAACCTGTAACTTCTCAAGTTTTGAATAAAAATAGTCTTTTGTCTTCATCTTCTTCTAAATCTGAAAGTGTTGCCTTGTCTGAGACTGATATGCAGGCTGAAAAGGATTCTCCATCCTTGACCAAAGTTGCTCCCAAGGTTTTGAGAAAACCCAAGAGTCAAACTTCTGTTAGTTTCAAAAGTCATAACAAAAGTCCTGAATCTAAAACAATTGATAAAGTAGGAAATCAATTACTGGAACTGACCAACATTGTCAAAACTTTAGTCAGAGATAAATCACCTAATCAAGCAAGATCCAAATCTCCTCCAAAGAGAAATTGCTATAACTGTGGTGAAAAAGGGCATGAAGCTGTGTTTTGTAAATTATTGACCAGGTCTAGACCTAAGAATCCTTATGTTCACAAGTCAGTTTCATCAAAACAGGGGTCAGCTTCATATCAGCCAGGACCATCAAAATCCAGATCAGTCTCATCAAACTCTAACTCATCTTCAAGAAACACTTCTCCATCAAAAGCTAAACATGTACAACCCTCTAAAGTTAAATCAGCCCCATCTAGAGTCAATATCAAAAATGCTCCCTGTAAATATTGTGGTGTCATAGGTCACTATTCTGTAAATTGCATGAATGAAATAAACAAATGGAACTATACAAGTCCTAAAACTGAATGCAAGATTGAATCAGTACCTAAACCTGTCTCAGTTCATGGATCCACTCTAAAGTGGGTACCCAAAAGGAACTAATTTCTTCCTTTTTCATGTGTAGGATTCTACAAAATGGTATTTATATAGTGGAGCATCAAGGCACATGACAGGGATGAAGTCCTTTCTACAGGACTACAAGGAAGAAGATGGACCTCAAGTAAGGTATGGAGACAATGGAGTTTCAATGACAAGGGGATATGGCAAGATTCATGTTGGAGCTGTCACATTCAAGAGAGTTGCTTATGTGGAAGGATTGCAACATAATCTACTCAGTGTGAGTCAGATTACTGATGAAGATCATGAAGTCAGATTCAGGAAACAAGCTGGGATAATTTATAATGCCAAGGGAAAACCATTACTGCTAGCCAAAAGAGAAAGAGATGTATTCTGTCTGGATCTGAGTACAGCAAATGATGAAGCTGAGACATGTTTGTTCACTGAAACAAAGGAGGAATTGAATTGGCTATGGCATCGAAGGTTATCTCATTTAAACTTCAAGAATATAAATGCCCTATCCAAAAACAAGCTAGTAAGGGGGTTGCCAGAACTCACCTATACCAAAGACAAAGTTTGCTCAGCCTGTGTTCTTGGAAAGCAAACAAAGTCACAATTTCCATCCAAAATGCTACACTCCATTAGTGAACCACTGTTCATGCTACATATGGATCTCTTTGGACCAATTGGAATTGAAAGCAAAGGAGGAAAGAAGTATACTCTGGTCATTGTTGATGAACACACCAGATTTACTTGGGTCATATTCCTAAGAGCCAAGAGTGATGCAGCAGAGGAAATCATCAGTCTGATCAAAAGAGAACAGAGACAGAAGAATCTTCTAGTTAGACAAATGAGAAGTGACCATGGAACTGAGTTCAAAAACTCAGTCTTGATAGACTTTTGTGATAAACTGGGGATAGTTCAAAACTTTGCCTCAGTTAGAACTCCTCAACAAAATGGGGTAGCAGAAAGAAGAAACATGACTCTCATTGAGGCTGCAAGAACTATGCTGTGTTATGGAAAGATGGAGATAAAATTCTGGGCTGAAGCTGTAAACACTGCATGCTTCACACAGAACAGATCAATCATTGTGAAGAGACATGGCAAGACAGCATATGAAATGTATCACAACAAATTTCCCTCCATTCATTACTTTCATGTCTTTGGAAGTAGATGCTACATTCTAAATCAAAGGGATCTGCTATGTA
>CAJVGC010000582.1:22439365-22518989 GCA_910822075.1 Senecio squalidus
GGATGCCATTTGGTCTATGCAACGCACCCGCCACTTTTCAGCGGTGTATGCTAGCTATTTTTCAGGATATGGTGGAGAAGACAATGGAGGTATTCATGGATGATTTTTCCGTATTTGGAGATTCATTCGATGCTTGCTTGGAGAATCTGGACCAGATGTTGGACGATGCGAGGAAGCACATTTGGTCCTCAACTGGGAGAAATGCCACTTCATGGTTCGAGAGGGAATCGTACTGGGACACAAGATTTCAAAAGCTGGGATAGAGGTAGACAAATCAAAGATCGAGGTCATTGCCAAACTACCACCACCGACGAACGAGAAGGCAATTCGGAGTTTTTTGGGACATGCAGGATTCTACCGAAGGTTTATCAAGGATTTCTCGAAGATTACTCGTCCTATGACGAAACTCTTAGAGAAGGAGGTAGCTTTTAATTTCTCGGAGGACTGTTTACAAGCCTTTGAGCTACTAAAGGAACGGATCACCAATACACCCATCTTGGTAGCACCGGACTGGTCTCAACCTTTCGAGCTAATGTGTGACGCAAGCAATTTCGCAGTGGGTGCTGTTTTGGGGCAAAGGATCGAGAAACATTTTCGACCTATCTACTTCGCCAGCAAAAAACTGAACGAAGCCCAACAGAATTATACCACTACGGAAAAGGAACTTTTAGCTGTCGTATTTGCTTTTGACAAATTCCGCTCATATTTAGTGATGAGCAAAACAATTGTTTTCACGGATCATTCTGCTTTAAAGTTCTTATTTTCTAAATTAGATGCTAAACCTAGATTAATTCGTTGGATTTTATTGTTGCAGGAATTTGACATTGAGATCAAGGACAAGAAAGGGGCTGAAAATGTAGCTGCAGACCATTTGAGCCGATTGGAGAACCCAAGTTTGGGGGAGTTGAAGGAAGAGGAAATAAATGACACATTTCCGGGGAAGATGCTAGCCAGTATCAGTAACACAGACGGCGACGCTCCATGGTTTGCGGATATTGCGAATTTACTAGCCGGAAAAATTGTCAACAAGAGCCTGACCTATCAACAGAAGAAATTGATTTCGGATGCTAAGTACTACTACTGGGACGCACCGTACTTATTTCGTAGATGTGCTGATGGAATGGTGCGCAGATGTGTATACGGAGGAGAAACTCGGAAGATTTTGGACGAATGCCATCATGGACCCACCGGAGGACATTACGGACCGACGGTTACTGGTAAAAAGGTTTTTGATGCAGGTTTCTATTGGCCAACAATTTTCAAGGAGTCTTATACACTCGTAAGCACCTGTGACGCATGCCAACGCCAAGAGAATATCACGAAGCGGGACGAAATGCCACAGCAAGGGATCCAAGTTTGTGAAGTTTTCGATATCTGGGGAATCGACTTTATGGGCCCTTTCAAACCCTCAAACAGAAATATTTACATTCTAGTTGCTGTTGATTATGTTTCTAAATGGGTTGAAGCTAAGGCATTACCGACTAACAACGCTAACGTGGTTGTTGATTTTCTTAAAAGTTTATTTTGCAGGTTTGGAGTGCCAAAGGCATTAATCAGCGATCGAGGAAGCCACTTCGCAAATGCTCAGCTAGCAAAAGTTCTGAAGAGATATGGCGTAAATCACCGATTTGCCACTTCGTATCATCCTCAAACGAGCGGGCAAGTGGAAAATACCAACCGAGCAATTAAGAGAATTTTGGAAAAGACGGTCAACAACAACCCAAATATATGGTCAAAGAAGCTGGAGGACGCACTGTGGGCATTCAGGACGGCATTCAAAACGCCAATTGGAACCACCCCGTATCGACTACTCTACAGGAAAGGATGCCACCTTCCGGTCGAAATCGAGCATAAGGCGTATTGGGCATTGAAGCACTGCAACATCAACATGGACTTGGCAGGAGATATGAGGTTCTTACAGCTTCACGTGATGGATGAGTTACGGTTACAGGCCTACGAAAGTTCCCGCCTTTACAAGGAGAGAACTAAGGAGTTCCACGACCGGAAAATTCGTAGGAAAGAACTCAAGGCGGGCGATAAAGTACTTCTGTTTCAGTCGAAGTACAAATTCAAGGCTCCTAAATTACGCTCAAAGTGGACAGGACCATACACCGTCAAACAAGCTTATGCTTCCGGCTATGTCGAGTTATGGAAAGAGCATGGAGAGCCATTCATCGTCTCGGGACAACGAGTCAAGCTATACCACGAAGAGGATGATGAAAATGGAATGATGATCGAGGATGGTTTCTATACCATCAACACCTGATCACGAGGCATATCGAGTCAAGCTAAGGACTCGTTCGAAAAATTAGCGCTTCTCGGGAGGCAACCCGGGTTTGTTTTTCTTTTCTTTCGTAGTTAATCTTTCATTTATTTACAAAAAAAAAAAAAAAAAAAAAAGTAGAGCCAAATTTGTAAAGTTATTATTTACATATGGGTCTCTATTAGAAAAAATATAATAAAAAAAAATAGTCTACTATTTTTTATTCCATCGTAACTTGTTATTTCCATTTTTATTTTTATTTCGTCATCTTTTCTTTTCTTAAGACTTTTTAACATTTTTCCTTTGAAGTGTTATTCAAATAGGTACGAAAAAAAAAAAAAAAAAAAAAAAAAAACGAAAAAAATCTACAATTTTGTATTTTTTTTGTAAAGTTATTTTTTACCTTTTTCCTCTATTAGACTTTAAAAAAATAGTCTACTATATTTTTTTTATTCCGTCGTAATTTGTAATTTTTATTTTTTATAAATATTTTTATTTTTATTTTTTATTTTTATCTTTTGTGATTTTTAATATTTGTTTTTAGTTTTTCTCTTTTAGTTTTTTTATAGATTTGAAGTAAGTTCAACAACCGGTTTTGGGACTAGCAATCAGATGAGTAAAGCATTTTCACAAGAAATATTCGATATCTACAACCGGGTTCTATTTTCTTCTTTTCTTATTTTTGTATATTATTTTTCTTTTTATATTTTTTTTTTTGTAGCAATTTCCCTTAGTTTTTTTTTTAGTCGTTAACACATTAGGGACAATGTGTTACTTAAGTTTGGGGGGGTCATCGGGAAATTTTACATTTTATTTTTCGACCCTTAGCTTAGTTTTCATCGTGTTGAATTGTGTTATTTTTGTACATTTTTGAGTCAGAAAAAAAACCAGAAAATCCAAAAAAAAAAATTGAAAAATTGAAAAAAAACCAAAAAAATATAACGTGTCTAGTCGGTAAAAAACCTTAAACTTTAAGCATAACCAGACGCATTTTTACCCACTCGAGAAAATAGTGAGATTTTTTAGCCTATTGAAAGCATTTATTTTTAATGCTACTTTTTCATTTCTTTGAGTGTGCCGATGGGGATGACTTTAGAACTTGACATTGTTATACATTTCGAGACCACATATGAGCAATTGCATTAGGGTAACTTAGTGTGATTTGGTACAATGATAGGGGCAATTAGGATTAACCCATTTGATTAGCCTTTTCGTTTCTTTTTATATATTTTCCGCCTAACCCTTGTAACACTTACTTTTAGTGTTAGAAACTCTAGTTAAACCATTTTGCGCCTAAACCGTTTCGTTTCTACATACTATTATATTATTTTGTACACTCGCCTTATTTTCTTTTCTTTTTAGATTAGTTCCGAACTTAGTTTATTGATTGCTATTATATATGAGATGAAGTTAGAGCATATTAAGGCATGAAAAAAAAAGTTATATTATTATTGCCTTTGTATTATTTTGTATTTGGAAGAAAGTTAGAAAAATAAAGTTAGCCTTTTGAGCATGTGTATTTACCACGAGAAATATTATATTGTAAGGCATGTACTAGGCTAAAGAAAGAGAAAAAGAAGAAAAGAAAGAAAAATCGGAAAAACAGAAAAGCGAAAAAAAAATTAGTTGTATAGTTTAAGAGAAATAGTGTATTTTGAGTCGTGTATTATATACGAAATTTGTATATTCGGAAAAAAGTATAAGTTGGAGAAATTGAGCAATCCAGTACGTTAGAGATTATATTTAGTTCGGATTTAATCTAAGCTTTTGTATATTTTTATTTAACCCATTTACACTCCATTATATACTTTCACATGCCTTTACCTATAAATTATAACCCAAATAAAAGTCCCTGTTTAAGTTGTACCTAGACTCTAGTGGTGGAGAATTGATACATTATCAAGCCTATGATAGAATATTCACCATGACTGAGCAATTGAGCGATTCTACAGAATACGTTACACACCCTTTTAGATTAGTTTGAGAGTTGTGTGATTTTACTTCCCATAAAAATCGTGAGGTGTTTGGTTATGTAATTTAAAATTTTGGCTTTGATAATTATTTTAACACAGTTTTTGCTTGAGGGCAAACAAAAGGGTAAGTTTGGGGGGATTTGATATCGCATATTTATATAGTTATTTATATGCGATATTTGGTCATTTTCGTATTTAATCATGATGGAGAGGATAGAATTTTTACATTTAATTGTGTGAAAGTGTTTTATTCAAGTGATAGGTTGAATGTGACGGTAAAGTGGACTTTTAGACAAAGAAATGATGAATAATACGTTAAAAGATGGTTCGAGGCATGTAATGTATGGATTAAACAAGCAAAACAGAATAAACCTTATGAGAAGGAAAAGAAAACAAGATGAATTAATATTGTGGGAGCATGCATTGACAGAAGAAAATATAAAAAAACACCATTTCTCACATGACAAAGAACTCGACACCACCATCAAAGTAGATTTTAAGTTGGGCTTGTTGGACTTCAAACGATTTAAGTGGCCTGGAGGGAAGCAAGTAATTAATTAAAAAGGCGGGCAGTTGTTTTGGACTTTTGGTTTACGGTTGAATAAAAGTAATTAATTAAACATGCAGTGTCGTCCTCATTGATTTTCAACAACATAGAATTCGACTCAAAAACGAATTCTATTAATTTTTGCCTATAAATACAGCCCCAAAACATCCAAAAAAAATCATCAATTATTATTCTCAAGTATTGGAAGCTTAGGATTCGTTTGGAGGCAAGGTTTCGAGCTAGGAATTTTGTTTTCATTCAACGTCGGTCACGACGCGTTTGCAATCTTTTAGTTTGTTTCTCTTTTCCTTTTTAAGACTTTTTCTATTATGTTTTTGTTAGGTCTCACTAAGATCCAAAGCAATGGCAAATCAATAACAAATAAGTATTTAGACGTTAATTGTTATATATCGATTTAGTACTCAGTTTCAGTGTATATTATAGCGGAATTATAATAATGAAACAATGAAACTCACTATTTATACACAATATAGTGAGTTTGATAAGGATCAATCTAAGAGAATCTTTTAAACAGCTAAAAGATATTAACCAACTAGACTGCCTTAAATCACGGCTAACTTCTCTCATGAGTCTGAGTTAGTCAGACTGAGTCACTCAGACTCATGTCACTCAGACTGAGTCACTCAGACTCATGTCACTCAGACTCAGACTTTGATTAACAGATTTATTAATCTTGGGATAAATCATTGTTTTTCCCAACAATCTCCCCCTATCTGTTTCAACCAAAGTCTTTTTACAGACGATGCACTAAAATAAACACAAACATAAAACTTTTTAAACAAACACTGTTTGTGAACAAAAATAAGCACCAGTCTACATCCTTTTCTTCAATGTTCTTCTTTTCTTTTTCACTGGAAGATCAAACGGCAGAGGCTGATCTCTTTCCCTCATCCATCTCTGTCTATCTTTCTTCCACTCCATCAGTGTCTCCATTTCAGCATCAGTTTTATTAAAGTGCAGTTGATATTCCTTCTTTACTAGCTCCACTCTATCTGCCAATGTTCCTATTTCTTCAATTCTTCTAAGATTCATGAACAGCCAGCTAATCAGTCTCACTCTGAATATAAGACATTGAGGAGTCTCACATTCCTTGAGTAAAGCTATACAATGATGAATAGAAGTTGTGGTGATGCTGTCCTTAGGTTGAAAGCATTCTTCTCCCCCACAATCAGTGTAACATAGCCCTGTATGCTTCTCAGTCTCAATGTAGGTTCTGTCTTGAAATGCAACTTCTCTAGGAACTGGATGCATACTGCTTGATTCCAACCCCAATGATTTAGTTTTGACTTTCACATTATGCTTGATGCAATAGGCTCTGTAGTCTTCATCTGACACTAGATTCATCATATGAGCTGCATTCATGTTGAAAGTAGCCTCTCTTCTTATAGCCAAGCCTTGAGCTTTGTCAGTCAGATTGTAGCTCAAATTGGCTATTTCCTTCCATTCTTCTAATCCCATTGTGTGCAATCTTGTTAACCCAACTCTGAAAGATCCACCTTTATGTGAGCATGTGAGCAGCAGGTCAGTTCCACCATGACTCTTACAGTCTAAGTGAGTAATCTTGTGTTTGAGTTTTCTCATGGAGAAGTTTGTGACAATGTGATCAACTCTTTCTTCCTCTCTGAGAACAAGCTTGGCCATTTGTGCATCAGCTTCCAACCTCATCTGTTCCTCTTCAATAGCCATTTCCTCCTCAGCTTGCATCTCAGCTTCAAATTCTGCAGCTGCTTTTTCAGACTGATCATATGGATTGAAGTCAAATCTTTCTTTGTATAGCCCCTTCACATACTCTCTATATTGCTCCACTGTCATTCCAGCACTTTGGGCATATCTTTGCAGTTTGGCTAATTTGTCAGCTTCAATCTTTTTCCTTTTGTTTTCAGCCTCTTGTTCTATTTCAGCCTCAGACACTTTCTTTTGAGCTTCAGATCCTTCTTCAGTCTCTTCTTGGTCACTTACATACCCAGCTTTGCCTTTTCCTTTGTAGACAAGCTTCTCAGATTCATCACTAGAGATATCACTCCAGTCAGTTTCATAGAACACTTCAGACTGCGCAGTTTTGGTGTTGAACCTGGTGGTCTTGTAGTATCTTTTCTCCCTTTTCTCCCCCTCTTCTCTTTTTCTTTTCAATGTTTGTTTGGGGATTTCAGATTCAATGACTTTAGTAGTCTTTTTCTCCCCCTGAATCTGAGAATCCTCTGCAACTGCCTTGCCTTTCCTCATCAGACTGACTTCAGAGGTCAGTTTGGACACCATGGCTTTCAATTCCTTCAGTTCCTCTGCATTGTGAGTTCTTAAAGCATGTAACTCAGTCTGCATTGCCCTCAGTCTGTCATCAAACTGAGTGGACATGTCCTTAAGTGCCTTTAACAGGACAGGAACAGTCAAAGCAACCTCAGACTGGGTTGATGTAGTAGCAGTTGTTGATGTAACCGGTGGCACAGCCTCACTCCCTCCCTGTGATATGGGAGAATGATCATAAGCCATAGAAATTGAAGTCTGTACCTCACCCAGTTTTGGGAGTAAGGCATTGGCGACTAGTGATAAAGAGTGTAAGAGATTTGGAGGTGGTACCTTATCGTGAACCAGCACAGAGCTGGTGAAAATAGCCGTTGGAATAGGCTGTGAGACTGAAGGGGGTGTTCCCATACTTAGTACAGGTAGGTCCAGGAGTGGGACACTTTCTTCAATGCTTGCCACATGTGTCTGTGTGGTAGCAGCAATGTAGTTCTCCAAGTTGACCATCAGACTGGGGTTTTGGGTGGTCCAAGCAGTCAGATCCAACTCATCCTCTAGCAGAGAGAGACTGGTCTGAACTGCAGCACTGGAGGGGAGTCCTTGACTCTCAGCCTCATGGAATAATGAGTCCATTAGTGCTTGATTTGTAGTGGGGCTTGATGTGAGAGCTTTATCAAATGAACTTGGTGAGTCCATCAGGTTGGTCGCTTGTGTAGCAAGTACATCAAGAAGTGGAATGGACTGCCCAGACTGAGAGGGGATACTCTCAGACTGAGGAAGAGTAAGAGGAAGAATTGTACCTTGGTCCTCATCATTTGGCCCAGCCCCACCCAAGTCTACCTCAGCATCTGCAGCAGGGTTATTCCCCTCAGGTCCTCCGTCAATTCTATCAGCTTGAACATCTGAGTCTGATGAGTCAGACTCAGTTGGGTCCTGATCAATGAACGGATTTGCAATCCATTCAAGCATCACAGCAGTAAGTGGAGCTTCAGTCTCCGTGATATTGATGTAAGTAAATATTTTTGGAGTCAGCTTGGGCAGTTCACAAGTAAAAAAGCGTTGATCAAGCTGATCATAGGTTTCGCTGCCCAAAACTTCCTCAAAACAAAGAGACAATACCCGAATGAATGGAACATCGTTAGGGCGTTTTGTTTTAATCACCAGGGAAAGAATCTCGTCAAAGTAGAGTTGTGAAAAGGAGATTCTTCTACCCGTGACCATAGCATGAAACAGATGAGTTTCAAACTCATTCATCTGATCCAAGCTGCCCATTTTACCCCCCAAACATCTTGTAATCATTGAAAACAAGAACTTCCATTTCCCAGTGAATAAACTATATTTTATAATTCCCTGTGTTTCAGGCTGACCAATAAGAGGGAAAGCTTCATCCCTTGCTTGTTGTTTGCTCCGTCTAGCCTGAAATCCACCTTCCCCAGCCTCGGCAAGTGTGGGGAGAAGTAATGCACTCCTGATTGTCTCTTCAGTGATGGTAATCGTGTCACGCCCATTGTTGTAGGTGCCTGTAATGGCAGTTCGTTCATCATTGGCAGTGCAAGTGTACAACCATTCACATAGAATTGGAGGACACATAGTGTTTGCACAAAAGAAAGCACCATATAGAGGATGAGACTTCATAAACTGAATCAATTGTTCAAATCCCCTGCCTTGGCGATTGGCGGGAATGTCAGAAGTTGCTACACGATTGTTGTCTTTTACTTGAACTCGTTGTTGAAACTCAGCACCTGGAATCATTCTTGAAGTAACATGGAGCATCATATTAGGGTTAGCCATTTGAATAAAGATAATCAGAGAGTTTGAAAGATGAAGAACTAGGTTAAAAAAAATTGAAATTCTGTTAGCTTTAAACTAATGTTACTTAAGATTTTAAACGAAACGAAAATACAATTTAGACCCCTATAGATTTACAACTTGCAATGAATGACCGTTGACAAGACTTGACCGAATTAAAAAAATAAATAAAACTATCTAATGATGAATTAGAGATACATAAGATATATATAAAAAAAATTAAAAAAATTTGTTCCAAAAATACATTGAAGCTGAGGTCAGATGTAGGATCCTGAAGCTGACTTTTAGTCAGACTGAAAATAGTCAGACTGAAAATGGTCAGACTGACTTAGTGGTCAGCTTGAATTTTGAAAATATCTGGACTAAGGGTTTAGCATGCCAAGTTCTCCTAACAAATAGAAGAACCTTTCCTCACTCAGAGGTTTGGTGAATATGTCTGCCAGTTGATCATTGGTTACCACGAACTCCAGTCTAACCTTCCCTTTCTCCACACAGTCTCTAATGAAATGATGCCTGATTTCAATATGTTTAGTCCTGGAATGGAATACTGGATTCTCAGTGATTTGAATGGCACTCTTGTTGTCACACATGATGGGTGTGTTTTGAATGTGGATATCTAGATCAGCCAATTGATGTTGCATCCAAAGTAACTGTGCACAACAGCTTCCAGCAGCCACATACTCAGCTTCAGCGGTGGAAGTGGCAACGGAGTTTTGCTTCTTGCTGGACCAACTCACCAGCTTGCCTCCTAGAAGCTGACAACCTCCTGAAGTACTTTTTCTGTCAAGTTTACAACCTGCATAATCTGCATCTGAGTACCCAATTAGTTCAAAACCAGTGTCTTTAGGGTACCATAAACCAAGGTTTGGTGTACCCTTTAGATATCTGAAGATCCTCTTTACAGCCTTAAGATGAGATTCCTTAGGATCAGCCTGATAACGTGCACACAAACATGTAGAAAACATGATGTTAGGTCTGCTAGCAGTCAGATAGAGTAATGAACCTATCATTCCTCTATAAGTAGCTTGACAGACTGACTTTCCAGATTTATCCTTGTGCAGTTTGTCAGAGGTGCTCATGGGTGTTTTCATTTCAGAACTTGTAGCAAAACCAAATTTCTTGATTAAATCATGAACATATTTACTTTGTAGCTTGAATCTCCCCCTTAACATCGCAACTCTTTTTCTTGTTAATCTTTTAACCTTTTCTCCCCCGTTTTGTTATCATCGTTCTTCAATAAATAAAGTTTGAACACATCTAAAAACTTTATTTTCGGCTTCATAGATGTTAATTACCCTTGAGCTAGCCTTTATTTTGAATTCTGGATTCGTGTGAGACCGAGTTCAAGTAAAACTGATTTGTGTGGGGTTCAGTTGCTCGTGGGGCTGAGTTGCTCAAGCTGACCTCTGGGGCTGACCTACTCAGTCTGAGTTTTAGGGCTGACCCGCTCAGACTGACCTTTGGTGAGACTAACTCACGTCTTACTCTGAGACTGACTTGGTCAGACTGAATATTTGCAGCAGATTCAACATTGAATATCTCCTAGATGACATGTCCGATCAAGCTCAAATTTCAACACACGGTAGATCTATGTCTCTTTAAATACATATCCAAAAATCAAGAAAATCCAACGGTTAACGAACACACAGTAGTCGTTTTACCACAGCTTCGCACAAAAATCAGCAAACATTCAGCATTCATCTTTGAAATTATATATCTATTTTTCGAAACATCTGATGAGACTGAAACTTTGACAAAACTTAGATCTGTACGCCTTGAAGATTATATCAAAAAATCACTAAGATCTAATGTGTAATGAATAAATGGTGATCGTTTTAATATAGTTATACACAATAACAATAAACTTTCTGCAGCAGACTTCAAAAATAAATATCTCTTGATCAGAAGCTCCGATTAAAAATTCCTTCGGTCAGAATGTGCGCCTATGTGTAAATCATCTTCAGTAAAAATTTCATGAAAATCCGACGGCTAACGAATGAGATATGCTCTTTTTATCACCGCTGCCCAGAATATGACGAACTTAAACACGAATTTTCAACAATCTTCTTTGAATACGATATCTTTTATCTTGAATGGATCTTTACAGATCTGGAATAGATCTGACACGCTCTGATACCAATTGTTAGTCCCGTTTCATTCAAATAAAAGATATAACGATGAATATTACGAAGAACACAAAGAAATCAATGAACTAAATAGGTTTTATTCATCGACAAAGAACGGAATTCACTTAGAAAACCGGAAGAATTCACACAGAATTCATGGATGTTAATAAACCCTAAGAACTCTATAAATAGAGTTCTTGATAAACTTGGAATATAAGATAAGTGCAAATCTCTCTAGCAAAATAGGAGATATGCATAACAACTTACCTAGAATAAAGCTCCAAGTAACTAAGTCTCATCTTTGAGTCTTACTAAGACTCATAATCACTAAGACTCAGAACACACTTAGTCTTAGAAGTCACCTAGACTCAAATTATGACTCATAATTACTAAGACTCATAATCACTAAGACTCAGAACACACTTAGTCTTAGAAGTCACCTAGACTTAGATTGTGACTCATCAGATTTATAATTTGGGTTTTAATCATTGGTTTTTCCCAACAGGATCTTCAGATATCTTAAGGGTACACCAAACCTTGGTTTATGGTACCCTAAAGATTCTGGTTTTGAGCTAATTGGGTACTCAGTTGCAGATTATGCAGGTTGTAAGCTTGACAGAAAGAGCACTTCAGGAGGATGTCAGCTCCTAGGAGGCAAGCTGGTTAGTTGGTCCAGCAAGAAACAAAACTCAGTTGCCACTTCCACAGCTGAAGCTGAGTATGTGGCTGCAGGAAGTTGTTGCGCACAATTGCTTTGGATGCAACATCAATTGGCTGATCTAGACATCCACATTCAAAACACACCCATCATGTGTGACAACAAGAGTGCTATTCAAATCACTGAGAATCCAGTATTCCACTCCAGGACTAAACATATTGAAATCAGGCATCATTTCATTCGAGACTGTGTGGAGAAAGGAAAGGTCAGACTGGAGTTTGTGGTAACCAATGACCAACTGGCAGACATATTCACCAAACCTCTGAGTGAGGAAAGGTTCTTCTATTTGTTAGGAGAACTTGGCATGTTAAACCCTTAGTCCAGTTAATTTTAAATTTCAAACTGACCACTCAGTCAGTCTGATTAATTTCAGTCTGACTAAAAGGTCAGCTTCAGGACTCTAAGTCTGATCACAGTCCTCAGACTCAATGTATTTTTAGAACAAATTTTTTTTGTAATTAATCATGAGATTTCTTTTAATTTTTTTTAATTTAGTCAAGTCCTGTCAACAGTCATTCATTGCAAGTTGTAAAATTCTAGGGGTCTAAATTGTACTTTATCTAATTTAGTTTAAAATCTTTGCTATATTAAAGCTAACAGAATTTCAAATTTATTTAACCTAGTTTTTCTTCTTTCAAACTCTCTGATTATCTCTTTTCTCATGGCTAACCCTAATTTGATGCTTCATGTTACTTCAAGAATGATCCCAGGTGATGTGTTTCAACAACGGGTTCAAGTTAAAGACAACAATCGTGTGGCAACTGCTGACATTCCCGCCAATCGCCAAGACAGGGGATTTGAACAATTAATTCAGTTCATGAAGGCTCATCCTCTATATGGTGCCTTCTTTTGTGAAAACACTATGTGTCCTCCACTTCTATGTGAATGGTGGTACACCTGCACTGCCAATGCTGAACGAACTGCCATTACAGGCACATACAATAATGGGCGTGACACGATTGCCATCACCGAAGAGACAATCAGGAGTGCATTACTCCTTCCAACACTTGCTGAGGCTGGGGAAGGTGGCTTTCAGGCTAGACGGAGCAAACAACAAGCTAGGGATGAAGCTTTCCCTCTTATTGGTCAGCCTGAAACACAGGGGGTAATTAAATACAATTTATTCACTGGGAAATGAAAATTCTTGTTTTCTATGGTTACAAGATGCTTGGGGGGTAAATCAGGCAGTTTGGATCAGATGAATGAGTTTGAAACTCATCTGTTCCATGCTATGGTCACGGGTAGACGAATCTCCTTTTCACAACTATATTTTGATGAGATTCTCTCCCTAGTTGTCAAACCAAAACGCCCTAACGATGTTCCATTCATTCGGGTGCTTTCTCTCTGCTTTGAGGAGGTTCTGGGCAAAGAAACCTATGATCAGCTTGATCGACGATTTTACACTTGTGAACTGCCCAGGCTGACTCCAAAAATGTTTACATACATCACCATTACTGAGAATGAAGCTCCACTTACTGTTGTGATGCTTGAATGGATTGCAAATCCGTTCATTGATCAGGAACCAACTGAGTCTGACTCCTCAGACTCAGCTGTTCAAGCTGATAGAATTGACGGAGGGCCTGAGGGAAATAACCCTGCTGCAGATGTTGAGGTGGACTTGGGTGGGGCTGGGCCAAATGATGCGGACCAAGGTATAATTCTTCCTCTTACTCTTCCTCAGTCTGAGAGTATCCCCTCTCAGTCTGGGCAGTCCCTTCCACTTCTTGATGTACTGGCTACACAAGCGACCAACATGATGGACTCACCAAGTTCATTTGATAAAGCTCTCACATCAAGCCCCACTGAAAATCAAGCACTAATGGACTCATTATTCCATGAGGCTGAGAGTCAAGCACTCCCCTCCAGTGTTGCAGTACAGACCAGTCTCTCTCTGCTAGAGGATGAGTTGGATCTGACTGCCTGGACTACCCAAAACCCCAGTCTGATAGTCAACTTGGAGAACTACATTGCTGCTACCACACAGACACATGTGGCAAGCATTAAAGAAAGTGTTCCACTCCTGGACATACCTGTACTTAGTATGGGAACACCCCCCTCAGTCTCACAGCCTATTCCAACGGCTATTTTCACCAGCTCTGTGCTGGTTCACGATAAGGTACCAACTCCAAATCTCTTACACTCTCTATCACTAGTCGCCAATGCCTTACTCCCCTAACTGAGTGAGGTACAGACTTCTCATTCTATGGCTTATGATCATTCTCCTAAATCACAGGGAGGGAGTGAGGCTGTGCCACCTGTTACATCAACACCTGCTACTACTTCAACCCGGCCTGAGGTTGCCCTGACTGTCCCTGTGCTGTTACAAGCTCTTATGGATGTGTCAACTCAGTTTGATGACAAACTGAAGGCAATGCAGACTGAGGTTCATGCTTTGAGACCCAAAATGCGGAGGAGTTGAAGGAATTGAAGGAAATGGTGTCCAAACTGACATCTGAAGTCAGTCTGATGAGAAAAGGCAAGGCAATTGCAGAGGATTCACAGATTCAGGGGGAGAAAAAGTCTACTACCGTCATTGAATCTGAGATCCCCAAACTGACATTGAAAAGGAAAAGAGAAGAGGGGGAGAAAAGATACTACAAGACAACCAGGTTCAATACTAAAACTGGGCAGTCTGAAGTATTTTACGAAACTGACTGGAGTGATATCTCAAGTGATGAGTCTGAGAAGCTAGTCTACAAAGGGAAAGGCAAGGTTGGATATGTAAGTGACCAAGAACAGACTGAAGAAGGGGAAGGAAACAAAATGGAGACTCAAAAGAAAGTGTCTGAAGCTGAAACAGAACAAGAGTCTGAAAACAAAAGAAAACAGATTGAAGCTGACAAATTGGCCAAACTTCAAAGATATTCTCAAAGTGCTGGAATGACAGTGGAGCAATACAGAGAGTATGTGAAGGGGCTATACAAAGAAAAATTTGACTTCAATCCATATGATCAGTCTGACAAAGCAGCTGCAGAATTTGAAGCTGAGATGCAAGCTGAGGAGGAACTGGCGATTGAAGAAGAACAGATGAGGTTGGAAGCTGATGCCCAAATGGCCAAGCTTGTTCTCATAGGTTGATCACATTGTAACAAACTTCTCCATGAGAAAGCTAAAGCCCAAGATTACTCACTTAGACTGTAAAAGTCATGGTGGATCTGACCTGCTAATTACATGCTCACATAAAGGTGGATCTTTCAGAGTTGGATTAACAAGACTGCACACCATGGGATTAGAAGAATGGAAAGAAATAGCAAGTTTGAGCTACAACCTAACTGACAAAGCTCAAAGCTTGGCTATAAGAAGAGAGGCTACCTTCAACATGAATGCAGCTCATATGCTGAATCTAGTGTCAGATGAAGACTACAGAGCCTATTGCACCAAGCATAATGTGAAAGTCAAGACTAAATCATTGGGGTTGGAATCAAGCAGTATGCATCCTGTTCCTAAAGAAGTTGCATTTCAAGACAGAACTTACATTGAGACTGACAAGCATACAGGGCTATGTTACACTGATTGTGGAGGAGAAGAAAGCTTTCAACCTAAGGACAGCATTACCACAACTTCTATTCATCACAAGGAATGTGAGTCTCCTCAATGTCTTCCATTCAGAGTGAGGCTGATTAGTTGGCTGTTCATGAATCTTAGAAGAATTGAAGAAATAGGAACATTGGCAGATAGGGTGGAGCTAGTAAAGAAGGAATATCAACTGCACTTTCATAAAACTGATGCTGAAATGGAGACATTAATGGAGTGGAAGAAAGATAGGTTGAGATGGATGAGGGAAAGAGATCAACCTCTGCCGTTTGATATTTCAGTGAAGAAGAGGAAGAGAACATTGAAGAAAAGGATGTAAAACAAACTGGTGCTTATTTTGTTCACAAACAGTGTTTGCTTAAAGAGTTTTATGTTTGTGTTTATTTTCTTGCATCTTTTGTAAATAGACTTTGGTTGAAACAGATAGGGGGAGATTGTTGGGAAAAACAATGATTTATCCCAAGATTAATAAATCTGTTAATCAAAGTCTGAGTCTGAGTGACAGTGAGTCTGAGTGACTCAGTCTGACTAACTCAGACTCATGAGAGAAGTTAGCCGTGATTTAAGGTAGTCTAGTTGATTAATATCTTTTATATGTTTAAAAGATTCTCTTAGATTGATCCTTATCAAACTCACTATATTGTGTATAAATAGTGAGTTTGAGTTTTGTAATCGGGACAACTTTTACTGGAATATAACTGTGTGTTATTTTCATTGTTTCAATATTATAATTCCGCTATAATATATACTGAAACTGAGTAATAAATCGATATATAACAATTAACGTCTAAATACTTATTTGTTATTGATTTGTCATTGTTTGGGATCTTAGTGAGACCTAACAATAATCCTAGCGCCGCTGCCGGTTCCATCCTCTGTCGCCGCTGTGTCATCCGCTGCCGCCGCTGGTGTTCTTCACAAACTCTACGGTGACGATTGGCGGAAACATTTGTGTGAGTATTTGAGATTTAATCGTAGCGTCGTCGCCGGTTCCATCCGCTTCCGCCGCCGGTGTCATCTGCTGTCGCCGCCGGTAAACTCTATGGTGACGATTGGCGAAAACATTTGTGTGAGTATTTAAAGGGGTTCCGTTCGTACTTAAAAGGACAGGGATTTCTCTAATCCCGTACAGTTCCCTTTGCTGCTTTTTTCAGGTTCTAAAAGACAAAAGAACCATGTTGATTATGTTGTTGTTTGTTGCTGTTCTTTGCTTCAATTTGATGTGTTTGCATGGTGTGAGAAGGTTGTCCATAATCCTTCTTCAATTTGATGTGTTTGCATGATGTGAGAACGTTTTTGAGTTAATTGTTGTACAATGGTTGCCCATTGTCATAATCATCTTGTTGATTATATCTAATACCCCAGGTAGAGGTGTCAAAATCGGGTTTGACCAAGAACCGGACCGGGTTTGAAAACCGAACCGGTTTCTGGTCAAACCTATGAAACCGGTTTCGGTTCCAAACCGGTTCGGTTCCTATAGGTTTTTCGGTTCGAAATATACAAACCTATCAAACCGGTTCGTACCGGTTCCAAACCGGTTCGGGTTAGAAACCGGTTCCAAACCGGTTAGCGAGGGACGCCCGTCCCAGGTTGGGGATGCCCGTCACACCCAATTTGCCAATATACAGCCAGTCTGGAACGCCCGTCACAAACTTGGAACGCCCGTTAATTGTAGGCGGGACGCCCGTCCCCTATGTGGGACGCCCGTCCTACGGGAAAACAGCTTTAAAATTTGATCGGTTTTAACTTTTAAACATCGTATTCTACTTGAATTCTACTAAAACAAAGCGGAAATCAATAAACATCGTATTCAAAGTTTCATAATTCGACAATTAATAAACAAAGCGGAAAAAGTACTAATAAGTAATAACATTGGAAAGTCATCTTCGTCTTCGTCTTCGTCTTCGTCTTCATCCAATCTTCATATTTCTTCATTCTTGAATAAATTCATCTTGAACGGGAACTTCTTCTTCGGAGCTATATGCTCGGTTAGCTTCGTCAAGAGCGATTTCTTCATCGGAAAGTGATATTGCAACTCCTTCTTCCACCTCGATATCGAGTACTTCGCCTTCATAATCTAGTTCACCTTCAAGATTTTGGTGGTCTTGTGTACGTTCGGCGGCGTCTAAGTAATCCTTCAAGCAAATGCGCATCTCCAATGCCGTCGGTGTGAGTCTTGTTCTTCGTAAAGATAATACCCTGCCACTAAGAGAAAAAGCGGATTCCGAAGCTACCGAAGAAGCTTGGGAGGTTAGTAGATCTTTGGCCATGGCGGATAGAACGGGATATTGAGCTTCCCGTGCTCTCCACCAAGCCAAAACCTCAAAGTTGGTGAATTCTTCAACCCCCATGGTGGCTAAAAAATCTGTTCCCGTATACCTCCATATTCGGTATTAGTTTGGTCACCCCCCTCCCCCCTAGCACGTTTAATGCCTTCTCGTCTTAATTGGTTATACATGTCAATTTCCGGGTCCCCACTTGTATAGTTTTCATAGGTCGAGGCCATAGAACTAGAACTTGATTCACCCAAACCGGTTGTTCTATACTTGTTAAAATAAACACCAAATAACCCTTTAAAAGATTCATGAAATTCTTTTATGGCGTTATCGACAAATAATGGGTCGTTCAAACCACAATTCAATTTTTCAAAGATTATACTCATATTGTATTCCACCCCAATTTTGTTCAAACACGGGTTTAGTGCGGTGGAAACGGTAATTAAAGGTGATAATTTAGAAAAATATTTTCTCATTTTTTCTTTCATCGGGGCTACCATTGACTTATACAAAGGACCTTTAAACTCATAATCGTCTAACTTTGTAGCCATAAAACATACTTGTTTAAGGACTAAATGACTCGTGGGATAATAAACACCCGATAACAAAGTTGTTGCGGTTTTAAAAACTTTAAGCAATTCACTTATTTTACGAATAATTTGCCAATTATCACTCGGAAATGCTACAATACCCCGATGCGCTACCAGTAAGTCACCATGAAATAAAGTTAAACTACCTTGTTGCCGTAAACCGCAAATAAGCATATTGTAGGTCGAATTCCATCTTGTAGGAACATCCCAATTAGGTGCCAAAAAGACGGAATTCGTTTCCTTACAAAGTTTCATATATGCCTTGTATCTACTTTTGCGGTTTGAAAATATATCGTGCAACATGGTTCTATAAGAACCGATGGCGTCTTTTACTTCGGTGACTTCTAGTCCGGCTTGCACAACCAAATTAATAATGTGTGCAATGCATCGACCATGATAAAAGTCACCGTTCATTGGTGGTAAGTATTTTAGCTTTAGTTTACCCACCGCGTTTGTATTATTACTTGCATTATCAAATGCAATTGAAAATACTTTTTGTTCCAAATTATATCTTTGTAAAACATCCATTAACATGTGAAATAAGTTATGACCCGAGTGAGGATAAGGAAATTGGTCAAAAGCAATAACCCTCTTCATCATTTGCCACGATTCGGGATCACACCAATGTGCGGTAACGCAAAGGTATGAATCGGGAAAACCATGAGGAGCCGACCAAACGTCGGTTGTTAAGTTTACATTTGCATTTAGATTTTCAAAACCTTGTAATATCATTGTTTTAGTTTTTTTCCAAATTTTTAAGCAATCCTTACGAAGAGTGTTACGACTTACATGAGTATATCGCGGTTGGAGACACTTTTGAACCACCCTAGTGAACCTCGGGTTGTCGAAGTGATTGAATGGAAAGGCGGATTGAATCACAAAACCCGCAAACTCTTCACGCATTCTCTCCACCGAATAAACAAAAATACTCTCGTCTCCACCCATCGATGATTGACCCGATTCCGGTACTCTATGGAGAACTTTACAATGCCTATCGGTGTGATTCTTCAACGTCGAGTTGGAATTATGTTTCATAAAAATGCCGCAATGATTACAATGTGCCATCGTTTGGCTATCGGACAAAAGCACCATCCGGAAATTCCGCCAAATATTTTGGTTTCGGGTTGTTGGGATAACCTCTACGATCGTTCTTTCATTTGACGAACCACAACCGGTTGAAGCGGTAGAGCTTTGAGTTGCCATTAGATTGTTGCTGATTTTTTGAGAATTATTCAAACGTTTTTCGAAGGTATTTTTTGCGTTTTTTGAGCTTTGAGAGTGTTTGGAGAGAGTTAGAAGTTTGTGTTTAATCCCAAACTCAACCACATATTTATAGTAAATTTGGAATGGCAAAATGGTAAAAAAAAAAGCCAAAAAAAACGGTCAAATTGAGCTTCTAACGGCCAAAAAACGGCTAGAAAACTTTTTCCAACGGCTAGCCCAAACTGGGTGTGACGGGCGTCCCTCGCTAACCACAAAAACCGGTTTCAAACCGGTTTGCCAAACCGGTTCATCAACCCGGTTCCCAGAAACCGGTCCCCAACCCGATTTCAAAATCAATACCCCAAACCGGTTTGGAACCGCCGGTTTCGGTCAAAACCGAACCGGTTTTGGTCAAAACCGGTTTGGTCCGGTTTCGGTTTCGGTTTTTTTTTCGGTTTCGGTTTTTTTCGACACGACTAACCCCAGGTATATGGTCCTTTATTATATTTCTTCTCAATTCAGTTTACATAAGTGTGTGTAACTATTTAATTAATTACAACATATGCTTCTTTAAATGCTTTTAATTACTTTTTTGTAAAAGTTATGAATCCGGCTTAACTTTCTGTAATTAGTTTATTAACAATAATCTACATTTTTCAACCAAAATGAGATTAGTAGGTTGCATGCATTAATCACACTAAGCTTTTAGATAAACTTTTCGAGTAGATATACAACCCAAATCGACCCATTCATAAGTAAATGGGTTGAAATTACCACGTCTACAGAACACCTTGAAATTGTGGGAGTCGGAATAATTAGTGTGCGTATTTGGTGTCACAATAAATAGCTTGCTTTGAAACCTTCTTTTAATTTGACTCTAACTAGTCTTTGTTTGTTTATTCCAACTTCAGGTGCTAGTAGGAAATATATGAGCATATCATATATTCACCAGCGGTACACACAAGCTTTGTATCCTTCGGAAAACAGGTACCGTTAAGACTCGTTTTACTTAAAATTTGTCATTACTTTGTTATACAATTATTAATTAGCTAATTTCTTTTATAGAGGTACGATGGAAAGAGAGCAACTGCAACTGAGAGTGCAAGTCTACTTCCCCGAGACCGAAAGATTTGAAGGATATCTAGTTTTATTTCTTGTATTATCCTTCTCTCGATACACATCTTAGTAGGAATTGAAGTTAAGCGTAACTTTTTAATGGTTTGTTCCTTCTAGAAGATCATTTAGTACAAGTTTTTCGTTAGCTGTTAACATTAAAGACGAATGTTAATTTTTTTGTTTTTAGGTACTTAATGAAGAAGATTACGAGATCTAGTTTGAACTTGAAAAATTTACGGTCTGAGGATTATATGCATTTTATGTGGTTTTGATCTTATTTAAACATCAATAAAATTTATGTTCATATGTTTATACGACTAGATCATTATTGAACAACAATATGAATTCTTTTTTTATGCTTTTTATTTATTACCTATGTTTAAATATATGTCTAGATTAGTTTCCTACTTAAAACTTAAAAGAAAACGAAAATACAACATTTGTAATACGAAAAATCAACTTGTTCATATCTGCACAACTAAAAACACAAAACTGTTCATATATGATCAACAAAACTATTCATAAAACTTATCACGAAACAAAAGGGAGAAAAAAAAAGGAAAAATTAAATAAAGAAATAAATTAATTTAAAAGAAAAAACTAAATTTACTAACTTAACCTTTTGATTAAAAAATAAATATTTAATATTGAAAAAAAATGAGTGGTCCAGAATGAGTTCTCGCAGTTATCGCAAAAATTTGATTTCGGGTTATTTGAAAATTCTTTTTTTTAATAAAAAATAATATTTTTAATAAAAAAAAAATTTAATAAAAAAAAAAATTCGGAGGAAAAAAAAAATTCGGGGAAAAAAAAAAATTGGTTCAGAAAAACTTATGTACGAAAAAATTGGCAAAAAAAAGATGCACAAGATTTCATTTTTTTAAAAACTGATGTACGAAAAAATCTTTTTTAAACGAACTTATACACCAAAAATCACTTTATTTGTAAAATGATACACTAAAATTGTCATTTTTTTATAAAATACTGCACCAAAAATCACTTTTTTAGTTTGTGCATCACTTTTTCGTGTACTATTCATAATTAAAACTTTAAAGCTAATTCACAGCTAAAATTTAAATTGCGTATTTAAAAATTTATATCTTTTTCACACAAAACTCATTAAATGAACAACTTTTACACTAATCATACTCTTATAGCACATTATAATTACTTGTTTTATAAACTATCAGTGATTCGTTATTTACAATAATTTTAGTTCATATTTGCAAAAGGTGTTTGCCCTTTTAAGCTTTGTGATAGTTGGCTAATTTTATAGTTAAATCCTTGAGATACATCATAAACGAGCTTCAGTTCTATCTTAGTGTCTATAAAATTGTCTATAAGGTTTATTTTAAATTAAAAAAAATTATTTATGTTTGTCTATTTATAAAAATTAATTAAGCATTTGGTCCATAAATTTTAATGGTAACGACGTTTATAACGTTAATTTCTACCAGACTTCCATTTTAAGAGAAAAAAAAGTTATAATTATTTTTCATGAACGATCTATGTAATTTTTATATTTAGAGACGACTTTCTTATATATATATATATATATACATATATATATATATATATATATATATATATATTAAATTTTAGGGAAAATTTACGCATTTAACTTGAATCTTAAATAACTCTTCTATTTTAAATTAGACAAGTAATAGTTTGAAAGTCAAAGCTAATTTCTAGCTTTTATAAACTTGAGAGAATGTCATAAATCGTTCTTGGGGTTAGTCTTTTCACGTATCGTCCTTTTTCGAAAAGATTAGCAACAACCATCCTTTAGATATTTTATTTTGTCGTCGATAGTCCTTTTCTCACTTAAAAAGACTAAAATAACTTCTCTTTAATTTATCTCTCAAATAATCTCTCTCATCCCTCTCATCTTCCCAGAACCAAACCCCCCACTTTAGTCTCAAATCTTCCCAACATCATCCAAAACAAGGTAACGTTTCACTACAACAGTCAATACTTTGACTGCATACAATAACCGGTAACTAATATTGATATTAAAACTAATAATACACTACTAACACAGGGTTATTGTTTTCCGACAACGCATAACAAAAGAAAGTGTTGACATTAGTTTCTCCAGAGTATGAAACTAATTGACCTTTATGGTGAGTCGGTCAAGATGAAGCTTGAAAAGTCATCATAGTCCATGTTCATCACATATGGCTGCCTTGGAGAAACCGGACTTCCACATATTGGAGAAAGTGGTCCATCATAACGTCGATCTTTTGTCATTGGCTCAAATACCTCCTCCATGTCAAAGATCCTGTCGCGGTTTTCATCCTGGATTTGTATAATAAAGTTAATTCATTCCAAATAACACAATTTAAATAAAACGGGAACAAGTAAAATTAAGAAAGATAGCAACGAGATTATTAAATCGCATCAGCAAGATCAATCAACCACCTTAGGTTTTCGTGGTGCACGACTGAAATCAGAAAGATAGAAAATGAATTAAATTCAAGAAAATAGAAACAGATTTACAACTAGGATCCATAATCGAACAATAAAACTGTGTGAGTGATTTCTGATTAACCAAATAGGAAATTGTATAATTGTATAATTTATAATAAAAAGAATTAAATTCGTTACCTTCATATAACCCGATTGTTTTCAAGAACTCATCCATATCCATTCTTTTCCTCTGTGATTTGACATATTAATCTGGGAAGATGAGAGGCATGAGAGAGATTATATGAGATATAAATTAATGAGAGGGTATTTTAGGTGAGAAAAAGACTGTCGGCGACAAAATAAAATATTTAAATGATGGTTGTTGCTAATTTTTTCGAAAAAAGACGATACGTGAAAAACTGACTAACACCAAAGACAATTTATGACGTTCTCTTTATAAACTTTTAGGGATATACAATTTTATCAACTAATAAAACCCTTTTCAAACAAACACTCTATTGGGAGTGTAGAGTAAGAAAGATAAAGTTGAGGGACTGATTTAGACATTTCTCCATTCTTACTTTTCATTTATGATCAATCATCAATTCATCATCCCCAAATCTGATGAAAATGTCAAATTCGAAACCAAAAGTAGTGGTGATAGTGGGAGCAATTGCTTCACATTATTGAAATTATCAACGAAGATTCCATGCAAAAATTTCATTATTTTTAATATATTTTTGACCTAAATAGCTTATTTGAGCTAAATAAGCTATTTCCTGAATGTGCTTATTAGTTACTGTATTAAACTAATTAGCTTATGAGAGTAAATAAGGTTAATTAGCTTATGAGAGTAAATAGGGTCTTAAATGTGTTTTTTTTAAAAGTAGGTTATTCGGCTCAAATAAGCTGTTAAAGGATAAGCTGTTTGGATGCTTAAAAATAACTTATCTTGATTCTCCATCTGTGTAGGAGTACCACACCATCTTTTGGGTACTATTACCCCTATGCTTGACTTTACTGCAAAGAAGGCTGATTCGACTCATTTGGAACTTCCAGATTCTGTTTATTTTTCCCCCGAAAAGAAGGCTGCAGACATTGTTTGGCCAGAACATACATTATGTTGATGCAACGGAATGTCTCTCGTGTACGTCTTTTGGTTATATCCCTTATTTAACACTAGTCTATGGTATACGCATTGTATAAAGCGGAACGGTTCAGATGGGTTGAAAATTTCCGAAGCCTTATCATCAATGCATACGACCCCTGTTAAATTGTTTTTGCTCAAAGAGATGTATTTTAAATGTAATCATAATAATGGATTACTTATTTGTTAAGAAATTTACAGGTCAAACCCATGCTGTTGTTGTGACCCGTTACCAACCCAACGTCTTTCCCGTATTACCATATAGTTACATGTTTCTTGAGCTGTTTATAGTCCTTCCATTAACTCCCTAAATAACAAGCCTACTTTGTTAACTTTCAACTACCAATTTGGTACCGGTATAATAGATCTTTAAAAAAGAGATTGATAACCCTGTTGTTTTCGTAATAATATGATTTAAGATAGAAGTTTCAGTACGGTGCCTTAGGTAATTAGTAACTATTTTGGCACGCGTTGGAACGGGTTTGGTTTGTTTCAATCGCATATATGGGGCCATTGGTCATAGCTGAAATTCGTCGAAGAAAAAAAAAAAAGAGTTCTTTTTGTCTTTTTCAATATAAAAAAAGGCAGTTAATATGTCGATAACAATCTAAATCTTTGAATAAAAACGACTTGTTCTATCTGTCGTTTAACTTGTTCATCTTTATTGTGGTGGCAATGTGCGATTAATTATGTCGTTTCACTTATAGGCATGTGGGAATATTGTGGTTAGAAGGGCATTCGAGTGGGAACAACATAAACAAGGAAGGAGTCATCGCAAAAGAGTTGGTAAACTTAGAAAGTCGGGAGCCTCTAGCTTGGATGAGATACAGAGTTGGTGAAACAGGGTGTCATTGATGATTAAAGACCCGAATATGTGAATAATGCTTATGAATGTTATATTCGAGGATGTCCGGTATGGGATTTCACAGTTTTCACTTCTATTCAAACAATATCGGACCGGTAAGTTGTGATCATATCATCAATTATATGCTGGTATGTTTATAGGTTTTAAGAAGAGCAAATAGAGTATTAGTTTTTGTTACATAATTAAGGGAAAAGAATATTTGATTGTTATGCATAAATGGATTGAATAAAAAGATGATTAACGTGAAGAGCAATGTTTAATTTTCATCTTAAACAACTTGAAGTCACGTAGTGTTTGAGATATTAATCCCACATCGGTCAGAGATTTATTAGAATACACTGCAGTAGTAGGTTTTCTAGCAATTGAAATATACCAAGCGTGTCCCACATCGCCACCAGGAGGAACTAAAATTGGGTTTATAAGCACTTATTTTGATCAATTTAATGTCGGATGTTTTAGAATGGTGCCCCTTGTCACCTAATATGTAGGGTCAGTGGATCTGTGGTCTTGGGTCGATAGTCTTCCTTTGATCTTTTTACGACCCAGTCATGATTGGGCGGCGTGTTCCGATCATCCCCGATCGGCGGTACAAGAACATACTTAAAATTAACATATTACGCAATAAGGGTCGAGCTTTCTACCGTGTCCGGCCCCCCTTTTTTTTCTCCCAAAATACTAATTAAAACTTCAAAACTAAAATTTAGATTTCGTGTTCAAGATTTCATATATTAACTTACGATATTATTCACCTGTGTTATAATACGGTTCGTTTAATAATTCGTTTGTAAGAAATTCGATATTATTCACCTGTGTTATAATACGGTTCGTTTAATAATTCTTTCGTAATAAATTCGATTAATGTTTGATAGGTAAATATAAATAAAATTTTGTAAATTAAATAACAATCTCGTCATAATTTTGATATATTTTATAAAATCTTATTTAACAGTTTTATAAAATTAACCATATATATATTGTGAAAAATTTTATAAGTAAACATTTTGTATAATATGGTTGTGTAATACATAACCCTGTATAGTATACTCGTATAACTTTTGTATTAATAAAGATGACACACATTTTTCTTACTAAACAAGTGAAAATGTAAAAGTTAAAATCAATATGATATGACCACTAGAGTTTCAATATTTATATAAAAAACGAAAAAATAAAATTCATGAAAATATGTAACTATTTTGTTTTTGAAATTCATAAGTATTAATAATTTTCCGTTTCCGTTTCGTTTCAATACCCATCCAAAAATTAATTATAAAAAATATTCAAAATATCAATGCTCTAAATCATGTCTCGCACTTGACCCAGTTTCACGTTTTTTGATTCCATGCTGGTTATATTTATGTGTTAATTGTGTACTATAGGTGTATGAAGGATTGAATGTAATTCATCATCACAGAGCTATTATTGATTCAAATATAAGTTCATTCAAGTTAAGTAACGGTTAATGGTATCGAAATGTAACGAATTTGTTTCAGAATTGGTTAATGCATCAAATTTGCATACATAATAGCTTATTGGAAGTTAAATTAGCTTATTAAGCTTATTAGAGCTGCTTAGATGAAACTTATGGTAAATAACATTATTTTGACTTCAGTTTCGTATGCTTACTTGTAACAGGTACACGTAGAAATGATATTTCTGATTCACACTTTTTGTGAACAGTAGATAACCAACAACATACTTTAGAGGTTGTTATCGCACTATTGTTTATTCTTCTAAGATGCACCTTGAATATTTGAATACTGTGCCAGTTTCAGTTATGACCCATTTACTTAAGAATTAGTCGATTCAGGTTATGTGATATCTATATAATGGATAAATTAAAAAAAAAAATGTTAAAAGGAAAACAGGTCGAAAGCTTTGCATAAAACCTCGTATATCATTTTGAATCATTAATTATCAATAATTTTTTTTTTCTTTTTTTGATGAAAAGGTTTTGGGTCGACCTACCTGCACAAAATTACGATTGGCCTAATTATTCCGTTCTCCCATTTTTTCATGAAACATTAATCTTATTTTATTTTTTTCTGAAAGACAATTTATTACACTCACACTATTTACATTCGTCTCTAACGCGACTCAAACCCTCAACCTCAAATATTTGAGGGAGGCACATACTTACATCCACACATATTGCCATGCCAAAGGCCCTTTGGTTCGAGTTATATAATCTTGAACGTGGCAGAGGATAACTGGGGCAAGACTGATAGTTTGAGATACACTGTCATTTTTATGGGTGGGTGGGGTTAAAAATCATACGTCTAGACGTTTTGCTTGTATATTTTTCCTATCTATTATATTTTTAAATTTTATTAAACAAGATGGTCGGATATCTTGTTTCGGGACGGGTTACTCATATATGAGTACAACATCTTGTTTTGAGATGGGTTAACTAATATATAATTTATTGGAAACACTAAGTATAGTATTTGACTATTAACTAATTGTTTTTACCATATTTTAAAGTTTAGTACAAAACAAATAACCTTTATAAGTTAAATTCGACTAATTTATAATAGAATTTAGGAATAATAATATTTTAATTACAAAACTTTCATACTTTTTTCGTTTTAACCACAAAACCTTCTTTTTTTAAAACGTTTTTACTCTAAAGTTTGTTGATTTGTTGAATAAATCACAAAGTTTTAATCCTTTTATCGTTTTAACCAAAAAACTTTATTTTGTAACATTTATTCTCTAAAATTTCGTTAACTTGTTGAAAACACAAATGTTGCTTTGACTTAATGTAAAAGCCCCTTTATACTTGACTATTGGTGATGATCTTTTCATTACCTACATAACTACCGGAATTTGAACGATGTATCGTCCATTAAAAATGTGATCAGTGAATTGTTTGTGGGCCTATGGGTGTTGTGAGAGCTCTTGGTTTGGTTATTGACGATAATATCAACATGATTAAAGTCGTTTCAAGTCAAAACGGATTGACCCGATAACATTTAATCGACTATTTTTCTTATGAAAAATGAATGCGTTAATTATAATTGCAAAAAGGAATTATTATAACACAAATCTAATTCGTAGAATTCTTTGTTTAGAATTACTTTTTTGGTTAGTGGTGATAATATCATAAACCGTCAAGTATAAATGAAATTTTTTAATTAAAACATTAGTAACCCTTAAATTTATGGACAAAACATTGGACCTAAAACGTAAAAAGACTGTATAGTAATAAATATAAAGTTGAGGGACTAGTTTTGAATTTCCTCTAGTCTTGCTTTTCATTCATCTCCAGCAAACAAGAGAATAGAGTGTTATAAAAATGGAGATTCACAAACCCTAAAAATTAAAAAATCAAAAAGGTATGTTATTCAAAATTTTAATTATTCAATAAATTATCTCTTTTCTGAAAGAGTTTATTAAGCTAAAATAAGCATAAGCCTTTTTGAATTAGCTTATTAGGTTTTCTAAAATGTGTTTTTACGTTTTGAATTTCCTCTAGTCTTGCTTTTCATTCATCTCCAGCAAACAAGAGAATAGAGTGTTATAAAAATGGAGATTCACAAACCCTAAAAATTAAAAAATCAAAAAGGTATGTTATTCAAAATTTTAATTATTCAATAAATTATCTCTTTTCTGAAAGAGTTTATTAAGCTAAAATAAGCATAAGCCTTTTTGAATTAGCTTATTAGGTTTTCTAAAATGTGTTTTTACGTTTTGAATTTCCTCTAGTCTTGCTTTTCATTCATCTCCAGCAAACAAGAGAATAGAGTGTTATAAAAATGGAGATTCACAAACCCTAAAAATTAAAAAATCAAAAAGGTATGTTATTCAAAATTTTAATTATTCAATAAATTATCTCTTTTCTGAAAGAGTTTATTAAGCTAAAATAAGCATAAGCCTTTTTGAATTAGCTTATTAGGTTTTCTAAAATGAGTTTTTACGTTTTGAATTTCCTCTAGTCTTGCTTTTCATTCATCTCCAGCAAACAAGAGAATAGAGTGTTATAAAAATGGAGATTCACAAACCCTAAAAATTAAAAAATCAAAAAGGTATGTTATTCAAAATTTTAATTATTCAATAAATTATCTCTTTTCTGAAAGAGTTTATTAAGCTAAAATAAGCATAAGCCTTTTTGAATTAGCTTATTAGGTTTTCTAAAATGTGTTTTTACTTTTAGCTTAAATAAGCAGTTAAGGCAGAATATGCGTTTGTTTTTTATAATTTTACGAACTCAGTATATGCGTTTGTTTGATTTGCATTGTCCTTAATCTTTAATGTATCATGTAGTTTTGTCTGTTGTTTTCGTTGCTGTGTTCAGGCACTCGCGAGCCGATTTCTTTTAGATGAAACATATGGTACACAACATTATTTGACTTCAATTTTTTTATGCTTACTTTTTACAGGTAGACATGGTCTATGAACTAACACTTTTTGTGAACATTAGATAAACAACCGCATACACAACTTATGCCTGAGCGAGAAAAATTTAGTTATGATAGTCTCAAGGATCTTCATCCAGTTGAATGACCATAGAAAGGTAAATGGATCAGTTGACATTTGCATTAATTCAAATCATAATATTGAACTTGCTTACGACGTCTGTAATTTTTCTTCGTAGCAGATAAGTCATTACATTAATCTGTATGCATCCTCTGGTGTTCTTCCTAGCAAATATATTCAGGAGAAGACTATGGAGATCGTTTATTCTTAAAAGATGCATCTTGACTAATACGAATAGTAGCGGTAGCAGTTTCCCATTTAGTTTACAAATGGATAGATTCGAGTTTTGATTCATCTTTATATTTAACCCTGATGCCGATTACACTCGAGGTTTACTCCAAGCTATTCGTGTTAGGGAGTTTGAGGATTTTTTAAAAGCTTATGTTTCTGAATGTGGTAAGGAAGATGATACTGTTGATAAGTTAAAAGAAAACATGAACTCATTTCTAAGTACCTCTTGAGAGAACCCACTGAAACAGCTTCTTCATGATGCCATCGAGAAAGTTAAATTGAATACTAGAAGGCTTGTTCGCCGTCAGGTAATTAATCTCTAATCTGCCTACAAGAAAATGATTATAATTCAATTTAGTAGGGGTTGGTTATTTAACTGGTTAAAGTAGACATATTTTAAAATGGGTCAACCCGCACAAGTCTTATTTCATTAAATCTTTTAATAATTAATGTGTTAGTATTTATTCATCAATAAAGCCGGTTGGAACGTTTTATGCATTTGACATTTGGTAGGCTTTCAAGTCGTTTGATCCGGTCGACCCGTTTGAGGTGTTTCCTTTCATTAAATCTTTTAATAATTAATGCGATTAATTATGTCGTTTCACTTATAGGCATGTGGGAATATTGTGGTTAGAAGGGCATTCGAGTGGGAACAACATAAACAAGGAAGGAGTCATCGCAAAAGAGTTGGTGAAACAGGGTGTCATTGATGATTAAAGACCCGAATATGTGAATAATGCTTATGAATGTTATATTCGAGGATGTCCGGTATGGGATTTCACAGTTTTCCCTTCTATTAAACATGCAGTATATTCAAACAATATCGGACCGGTAAGTTGTGATCATATCATCAATTATATGCTGGTATATTTATAGGTTTTAAGAAGAGCAAATAGAGTATTAGTTTTTGTTACATAATTAAGGGAAAATAATATTTGATTGTTATGCATAAATGGATTGAATAAAAAGATGATTAACGTGAAGTCACGTAGTGTTTGAGATATTAATCCCACATCGGTCAGAGATTTATTAGAATACAATGCAGTAAGGTTTTCCAGCAATTGAAATATACCAAGCGTGTCCCACATCGCCACCAGGAGGAACTAAAATTGGGTTTATAAGCACTTATTTTGATCAATTTAATGTCGGATGTTTTAGAATGGTGCCCCTTGTTGCGTAATATGTAGGGTCAGTGGATCTATGGTCTTGTGTCGATAGTCTTCCTAGTCTTCCTTTGATCTTTCTCAGTCATGATTGGGCGGCGTGTTCCGATCGGCGGTACAAGAACATACTTAAAATTATACATATTACGCGATAAGGGTTGAGCTTTCTACCGTGTCCGGCCTCCCCTTTTTTTCTCTCCCAAAATACTAATTAAAACTTCAAAAATTTAGATTTCGTGTTCAAGATTTCATATATTAACTTATGATATTATTCACCTGTGTTATAATACGGTTGTTGCGTAATTCTTTCGTAATAAATTTGATCTTATTCACCTGTGTTATAATACGGTTCGTTTAATAATTCTTTCGTAATAAATTCGATTAATGTTTGATAGGTAAACATAAATAAAATTTTGTAAATTAAATAACAATCTCGTCATAATTTTGATATATTTTATAAAATCTTATTTAACAGTTTTATAAAATTAATCATATATATTTTGCGAAAAATTTTATAAGTACATTTTGTATAATATGGTTGTGTAATACATAACCCTATATAGTATACTCATATAACTTTTGTATTAATAAAGATGACACACCCTTTTGTTACTAAACAAGTGAAAATGTAAAAGTTAACAAAAAAACATGGCATTTTGTTAAAATAAGCAACCTGTTTTACCAACAAATTGCCATTATATTTGTTAAACCATAGTAACATTTCACATTTATTGATCGGGATAATATCACTTTTAGTGCATATTAGGAATAACATAAACACGTTAGATCGCAACTCATTTCTTTAAAAACATGTAACAATAAATAAGATGCAATCAGTTTTTAACAACTAAAGCAGTTGAGATTAATGCAATTATTGGTTGAGTAGCTTAGCTAATTCATGCTGATCATTCCTTGTCTATAGGCTTTGATAGTTGTATATTAATTTTCATTACTTAAAGCTATCGTAAATAAGGATGAGGATAAAATAGATAGATGTTTTTACTGTAATAATTTTGTTATAATGTACAAATAATTGTTATATTTATGTTATTTTTGATATTTTACCTAAGTAAAAATCAACTTCCTACTCTGACTTACACACGCACTTTGTTCACACGAAAAAATTTTGTTGGCTCCGCCCCTATCTCGAGGAGTATTAAAACAGTATTCTCAAAGGAGCACCTACAATGATAATGTATCCATTAAGAAAGTCTATATATGCATATTGTGAAGCAACATCTTAATAACAATAAATATGGAAGAAAATTGAGAATGTGCATTTGAATTGAACTCAACTCAACCCGATAGTTTGTCGAGCCTAAATTCAAAATTGAGAGTGATAATGAAAACTCAATTAGCAAAAAGTATAAAAAAAAACAATTTTGAGAACCATATTAACTTCTAAGACAATTTATTTGAACTTGTTTAGTAACAAATTAGTTCATTTGTGCGTTAAGTTTAGATGGAAAAACCACGGAGGAGGAGTAGAGTATATTGGCTACAAAATAAAACTCTCCTCTAACAACCCGCATATATACCACTGTCACTTTTATGGGTGGGTGGGGTTAAAAATCATACGTCTAGACGTTTTGCTTGTATATTTTTCCTATCTAATATATTTTTAAATTTTATTAAACAAGATGGTCGGATATCTTGTTTCGGGACAGATTACTCATATATGAGTAAAACATCTTGTTTTGAGATGGGTTAACTAATATATAATTTATTGGAAACACTAAGTATAGTATTTGACTATTAACTAATTGTTTTTACCATATTTTAAAGTTTAGTACAAAACAAATAACCTTTATAAGGTAAATTCGACTAATTTATAATAAAATTTAGGTTTAATAATATTTTAATTACAAAACTTTCATATTTTTTTTGTTTTAACCACAATACCTTTTTTTTAACGTTTTTACTCTAAAGTTTGTTGATTTGTTGAACAAATCACAAAGTTTTAATCCTTTTATCGTTTTAACCAAAAAACTTTATTTTGTAACATTTATAATCTAAAATTTCGTTAACTTGTTGAAAACACAAATGTTGCTTTGACTTAATGTAAAAGCCCCTTTATATTTATACTTGACTATTGGTGATGATCTTTTCATTACCTACATAACTGGAATTTGAACGATGTATCGTCCATTAAAAATGTGATCAGTGAATTTTTTGTGGGCCTGTGGATGTTGTGAGAGCTCTTGGTTTGGTTTCATAAGAATAAGAATAAACAAGTAAATCACAACCAAATTAGTAATTAATAAGAATAAACAAATATTAAATTCATTAACTGAAAAGCATAATCGTCTAGGTTTGAACCAAATTAAAGAAACGTTAGTCACTCATGGCTTGGAATAACATACAATGAAATACAGGCCCGACCCTGACATTTCGGAGGCCTGGTGTAAAAAATAAAATAGTCCCTATAAAATTTATAGTAAATACTTTTCATTATAATAAACACGAGTTACATTATTATTTTGTAAACATCGATTTTTCTAACGTTTTTTGAAGAAAATTCATCTATTATACTTTCATAATCAATATTAATAAGAAACTCGTTCTCAATTGAAATTAAAGCCAATACATTTAATCTCTCTTGAGACATGGTCAACCGCAAATAAGATTTTAAGAGTTTTAGTTTAGAAAAGCTTCTTTCCACGGATGCAACAGTAATGGGAACAATCAACAATATTCTGTATGCCAAACAAGAAACCGGATAAGTGTTTAACCGTTTCAAAAAATTAAGTATTGAGTTGGTTGTGTCATGTTCGACGAGCAAATTCTTTTGTAACAATTCCAGTTTGGTAAGTACTTATCATAAAATTCTGAACAAAAACGTCTATTTTTTACATCTTTAGGACCTTTACCTTTTAATATATCTCTTATAGGACCATTTTTCACTAGTAAATCTCTCCATTTAATATCGAGGGTGTCCCAATTCGTAGGATCATATATGTTGACTGAAATATTTTCATGTTCTTTAGGTTCTCCATCAGTTTCAGGTGTTACACCTTCTCTATGATCCTTGTTAGATTGAACATTATCAACATTTATGGTATTATCTTCGATTACTGTTTCCTCTACCTGAAATGATTCCCGATTAGCTTCAAATGTTACCCCTTCTCGTACTTGTTTGATAATGAATCTATCGATAGCACATCTGTAACACCCGGAACCAAATACACTCTATATTTTTTTTTTTTACAAAACATGTAATTAATATTCTAAGGTGTTACTTATTTCATCTCTTTAGTCAACGACAAATGTCCGTTAACATCTTATTTCACAATTTGGAGCTGAAGCTCTTACAAAAACATTTTTAAATATTTAATCTCTACAATACGGTCCCCTTCCCTTCTTCTTACGCTTGCCTTGCCATAAAACTCGATTACCTACAAAACATACAATTAACATAATATATTAGCGTTAAGCTAGTGAGTATACCTTACGATTATGTTAATCACATCTAACATGACTACTTTAAAAATCTATTCTTTCTTTCTATACAATTACTTCTTTTCTCTTCCCGACAATCACATTGTCGTATCTAACACTTCTTCTCTTTCCCGACAACTAAATGTCGTATCTATCATTTATTCTCTTTCCCGAAAACTAAATGTCGTATCTATCATTTTCTTCTCTTTCCCGACAACTAAATGTCGTAACTATCACTTCTTCTCTTTTCCGACAATTAAATGTCGTATCTATCATTTATTCTCTTTCCCGACAACTAAATGTCGTATCTATCATTTATTCTCTTTCCCGACAACTAAATGTCGTATCTAACCATTCTTCTCACTATAACAATTTAAAACATACTTCATACACATAATAAATAACATAACATAAACAACCACCATAACATAAACAACCACTATAACATAAACAACCACTATAACTTAATTAACCACTATAGCATAAACAACCACCATAATATAACTAACAACCATAACAAAGCTTCTATGGTTTAATTCTCGTTACATACTCAAACAATATATACTTTATCATTGATAATAAATTATTCCAAGACTAATTAAAGTCTCTTCTTTTAACTATATAAAGTTGGTTCTTAATTCTTCCTGACTATCAAAGTCGTATGCATACCCTCGCGGTATGTACATAATTAACTCTACTGATTTCCGACTATTAAAAGCCGATTATATATCTTATCGACATGTAAATGTCTTATCCATTCTTCTCTATCATAATAATAAGTTAGAGTATCATTCCCATACTTAAACTACTTTAAAACTTACTAAAAACTGATCTAGGTACTAGTTGCTCCGCAACTAAAACAGTTGCTCCGCAACTCAACATTCTGGAAATCACCATTGGCTACTGAGTCCCAGTTGCGACGAAACAAGGACCAGTTGCGGCGCAACTAGGCCAGTAACTGGGGTGACTTCCGTTTTTAATCGTTTCCTGCACTTACATGTTAGTTTACGGCACTTCTAGTTCTCATTTCTGCTAACAACTCATCCATATATATAACTAATATATAAATCAACTCTCCAATATATTTACATACAAATATAAACATTCAACATATATTAAATAAGCTTCGTATACTCACCTCGAAGTCGGATTAAGCTACAACATGTAAAGCTCTTCCCTTTTTACTCTTCTTCTCCAAATCTGCGTTTTTTTCTTTTTCTTCCATTAGAACCAAGATTAGGGTTCTTACACTCTTACTCTTCACTTTAATTGGAGAATTACACTACAAAATAGCTTCAATTTGATAATTTCTTCTTCTTTTCTTTCTCTCTACACCGTCACTTACACACACATACACCTCGTGGATTCTAGAAATGCCACCTTTCACCACCTCATATCCATTTCTCTAAAATTACACCCTTGGTCCCTCATCTTTCAAGACTTTATTAAGTTACTTACTTAACCATTATAGTTAACAACTTTAATCCTTTCTAATCAAAGCTAACTATTTCTCTTACCAATTTAGTCCTTCTCCATTTCTAATTTCTATTATAGACTAAAACATAACATATATCTATAAAATATTCTTTATCCGAAACTAGGATGTTACAACATCTTTGATTACGAATAAAGCGTTCTTCCTTTTCTTTTCTTTTGCGTTTAGAAGAACCCGATTCAAATTTCTAGTTGGAGGCATCCTTTATATAAAAAAAAAAAAAAAAACTTAACAAGTTAACAATTATCTACTAACTAACTGTGTAACAAATAGTATATAATGTATTCTTAGACAATAGATAAACTATCCAATACGATACTTTTGGCAATATTAAACATAAATAATAATCAAATACGTACCTGAAACTGAAAGTATGTGGTGTGATTTTTTCAAAGGCATAGGTAGGTTAATTTATAGCTATCTAATCAATTAATCATTTTCTTCTTCCACCGATATAGGACAAAAGTAAAAACTAAACTCTTATTTCTTTTGTGACTCAAATGTGGAACAAAGATAATTTGTAAGCTTGTACAAAAAAAAAACAATTTTTTTTTTAAATCGGAGGCCTCTAAAAATCAGAGGTCCCGTGCAACCGCACGACCAGCACACCCCATGGCCGCCACTGATGAAATATAAATTTAATGTTTTGAATCCTTACTAGTCACAAACACGGAATTTAATGTTGAAATGATGAATTAGCTTCAAAGATGGATTCCCCTTGCTTATTGGTTGTTCTCTGCTTGAAAGACTAAAAACTGATTTTTTTAGGTAAGAATGAAAAAAAAAATCGAACTTCCGTTTTTTCTGTCAACCCGCATAGTTTAACAGGCAACCTGGGCGGGTTGACAGTCCCTACAAGTGAACCCAGGCGGGTTGACATTGCCGTCAGTTTTCGTCTTCGGTTTCCAAGCCCAGTTCCCGTCACTCCGCATGGCTCATTCAATGCCTGTAAAAACAAGTAAAATAGTGAAGTACGAGGCATTCAATCCATAGAATAAATACAATGAATGTGCATGAATATGTACAAATATCATGCAAATTCGGCTAAAAAAAAGTGTAAAATGATGCATAAAATTGCATCTATTGATACGAATTGGGCCATTATTATTGCTGTCTTTTATTCCCAGTATTCTTTTATGATATGTAGTCAGTTTCATGTGGTTTCGATATCCTGATTCCTAACTGCCATTTATTCCAAATTCTAATTATGATTTTATTTCATGGTCCGTTTTGTCATATAATATAATCTATCTCGTTACTTCGGCCTTCTGATTTGTATATTGAAACATATTGTTTACATAGATCCATGTAAGAAAATTTTCCGTTGTGCCGGAGTCTTCAATGTTGAGGATTACTAGAGTATACGAACTACAACAAATTTGGACTTATAGGACGTCCAAAAACGTCATAACATGGTACTTTATAGAACCTTTGATTTTATGGGACCAAATAGTTTTGCGTCCTATCTAAAGGCGTTGTAAAGAGGTTTGTGACATATTATTATAGGTATATAACTAGAGTCATATTGTCAAACAATACATGGCAGCAGAATTTAGGATCACATAGTAAATAATAAATCGGATAAAGAATTACCTTGAATTAGAAGCAAGCGAAAGTCGTAGATCTAAGTGTAAGATCTAATATACGGTTGCGTACGCGACACCTTCTTTTAGCAACAGACTAGTATGCTAGTACACGTTTAATTGTTTTTTACAACAATTGTCTTAGCAGCAACTCTTTATTACAAAAACCAAAATAAATAGGTTTTCAAATCTAAGAGTTTGAGTTATCTTACAATAAGGAAACCTCTTTATTTACATAATAAACCCTCCATTTAATAAATATTTACACTTAACCATTAAGTAATATTTAATAAATAAATTAAACTTGTAGTCGTGTCTAAATGTCGATGTGTGCGCTCCCGTAGTCTCACACATTTACGGACACACATTTGTTAAAACTATTCAAATACCAACAATTATGACGTCCTAACAAAGAATATCATTTTGAAACAAATTATGTAGTCTCATAAACACGATATTGGGACACTACTATTAACGTCATGATAAAAACATAACACGGGATGCTTTGTAAAGTCATAATACATATTTCGCACCTAACAAATTTTGAGACATATTTTGGTGTCCCAAAAGTTATTTTGATAGAACACAATCAATGTTGCATTAGTAATGATATTAGTACCAAAATAAAAGTACTAATAAAAATGATGCATATTTGATAGGACAAAACTAAATGTCCTAAAAGGATGGTAATAAAGCTATATATAGCCTTCATCCACAAAAAAAAAGATAAAAATTATAACATTGAAAAGTAGATAATACATAACTTGTAAAGAAGAATTGTATATATTTCACAAAAAAGGTATGATAATACAAATCAATGTACATACTAACAACTAATACTAAAAGTTAGTCCAAGTCCATCAAAGCGTAGAGTATCTTGCTCTTCAATCCGTCATTGTCTCTCCAATGTCACCTAGAAAACAAATTAATGATATATGAGTTTTAGAAAATCATGCAAATATAATTTTGTCACTAAATTCCCTAATAAAAATCCGGTAAATACATTTAGACATAGCCTATTTTGTGGAATTGATGAACTTACACGCAAGTCGAATCACAATCACCCTAATGAACTTGCACATCTATCAAATACTTGTTTTTCAGGTCTTTGATGCGTTTTTATTAAAACAAATAGACTATGTCAAATATACCAGCAACAACATAAACAACGACTGTTAAACGCAAACAGGAATCTAAAAAAACTTGAACCTAGTTGTTATAAACACCCTTTATCAAACATCACATATGCTTCATCAAACAATAAGAATAACAATATTTATATAAATAAATTTACCTGAAAAATTAAGATTATCGGTTTTTATCACTCGTCAAATGGTAGGAGTAACCAACACCTGGTCTGTTTATTACCCGAATAAAAACAACATATAAGTAACGGAAAGAAGAAACGGAATTAATATCTAATATAATAATGTAAAAAGGAAAATCTCAATACCTTTAAAAGAGAGAAAAATGGAGTGAATTAAACATTGGGAAGAATTCTTTAAAATGATAGAAAGAGGTTTGCGTGGAAATTTAGGGAAAATGAATTCTGGTTAACAGGTTCAATTTTATAAAACTTACAAAATAAAAACTATGGTATATAGTTATGATATAGGAAATTCAAAATATAATTTAAAAACTCTCAAAGTTTAATATAAAATAAGAAAATGAATTATGTAATATTATATGTATCTAACTTTCAAAAATCAATATTTTATGTATCCAACCAATAAAATCGTAGCAAACCGATGACTTGACGGCTTATGTGGCATCATATATGAATACTACATATTATTTAATACATACAATAACAGATTTTTGAAAGTTACATACATAAAATAGAGATTTGTGAGAGTTAGATATATATAATAGAATAATTTAAAATTGGATACATACAATAGACTTTAGAGTAAAGTTTAATACATTTGTAGACATTTACCCCCTAAAATAATAGCTTACATATAAGTTTTGTAGGTAAACAACCAGAGTCATTGTCAAACAATTATACATGCAGCGGAATATAGGATCACATAGTAAATATTAAATCGGATAAGTAAGTGTACCTTATTGATTGAGCAATTAATCCAAAAACCTAACGTAAGGTTTTACTACGATTGCATACGCGACACCTTCTTTTAGCGACAGACTAGTATGCTAGTACATGTTTAATTGCTTTGTACAACAAATGTCTTAGCAGCAACTCTTTATTACAAAAACCAAATAAAACAAAAACCCTGTTTTCAAATAGAATAAAAGAAACGATCGGCTAAACACATTTAGTCGACATTCTGTATTTTTGTAGTTATTAGGGTTTAGGGTTTATCTTCTATTTATAGGTTTTCAAATCTAAGAGTTTGAGTTATATTACAATAAGGAAACCTCCTTAGTTACATAATAAACCCTCTATTTAATAAATATTTACTCTTAACCATTAAGTAATATTTAATAAATAAATTAAACTTGTAGTCGTGTCTAAATGTCGATGTGTGCGCTCCCGTAGTCTCACACATTTACGGACACACATTTGTTAAAACTATTCAAATACCAACAGCTCCCACTTTTGAATAATTTTCAAACAAACATGATAACATTGATTAATGTCTAGCAACATATCAATGCTCCCATAAATGCACGAGTAAGTTTCTCCAAAACTCACTGTGAGTCTATATTCGGTTCATATCCTTTTGTTACAGATACTTAGTTAAAATCTTTTGATGGATCAAAATCATTCCATTTTAACTACTGTTTCTCATTTCGCGAATCACTTAAAGATTACCAAATACTATCGAGACACATCTGGATTTATTTGGGTTCGGCCGAACATACATCTTAAGTATTCATGAGTGGCCCAGTTTGTATCTAACTTCAGTTTTCACTGAAGGAACAAATCCTATCTTGACTACAATTGGTATTCATCGTATTTCGCAACATTACCAAAAATAGCCTTTATAACACCCTTATTCAGGAGTGCGTTTGACTAGAATCAAATAATGCACTACCTACATGATTCCCAACTTGCATCTCAAGTCAAAGGACATTAAACCTTATGAATTATACTTAATGACAAGGATCCATAAGTACTAATTCATGTGGGATAATCCAATGTTCATTCCATGTACACCATCCGGGTTAGTGAGCCAGGCTGACTACTCAGATATTGTCTTAATTCAATTATGCTCCCACATAATCAAACGACAACGGATATTTAGAAAAATATTTAAACATAAATATAAATCAAGGATTAAAACATGAAAAATTGGATAACAATTATATAAGAAATGAAAGCACATATCCTCAATATTATTCATTCTTAATAAAATTGTTTATACATCCATATGTCCAAATACTAAATCAATCACAGATTACATGAAACAACTAGATAAACGAAGTCCTATTCCCTCAACCAAGTGAGTTAGGATCGTTTTAACCTGATCCTTTGATCAGTTAAGTTGTTATCTGTGTGAACTTTGAGTACTTAAATTTCACCACTCGATTCTCTTAAGAATATAGTGAAATTCCTCTGAAAGTGTTTAACTCCCTAATGAACCCTCAGGTTCATTGGCTATGATGATTGCACCAGCATTGTTGCTATACATATCCAAAAGAGTCTTGGCTTTGGGAACACTACCAAGTCCAGAAATAAATTTCCAGATCTAAACAGCTTCCATATGCATCTCTAAAAGATACAATGTACTCATATTCTGTTGTAGAGATGGTTGTTTATGAAATCCAGCATCACAATATCCAATATTGGCCTCATGATTTCCACCATATACAAGAACCATATTTTAAGTATCCCTAAGGTACTTAAGTATGTTTTTTATCAGCAATCCAGTATCTTTTGCCTGGCATCTGTTGAAACTTGTTAACAATGTTCTGTGTTAAAAACACATTTAGGCCTTGTGCATCTCCCCACATACAAAATATATCCTTTTGCCTAAGCCTAAGGTATCATTTTCATGTGCTCCACCTCTTGAGGTGTAAGATCACTATCCTTGATGTTGAGATTAAGTCTATCTTTCATTGATAAATTTTCATGCTTGGAATTTGCTATACTAACTACTTAAGTATATTATCAATGTAAGCTTACTTAACTCAATTAACCGCTTAGATCTATCTCTCAAGATCTTGATTCCCAAATAAATATCGCTTCTCCTAAGTCTTTAATGGCAAAACATTTTCCAAGATAAGATTTATCATCTTCAATCATTGGAACACTGTTTTCCATTGTTAATATGTCATTTACATATAAGACAAAGAAAGTAACATTACTCCCACTGAATTTTTGATACACACATGGCTTATCGAAATTCTGAACAAAATCAACCTTTTGATTTCTTCATCAAATCTTTTATTTCAACTTCTTGATGCTTGCTTAAGTCCATAAATGAACTTCTTTAGCTTGCATACTTGTTGGAATGTAATGGATCAATAAAAACTTTCTGGTTGATTCATATAGACGACTTTGTCTATATAACCATTCAGAAAGGTTGTTTTGACATCCATTTTCCATATCTCATAGTCATAGAACGTCGCTATGGCTAAGAGAATTCTAATAGCTCTTATGTCTGCCATTGGGGAAAAGGTTTCCTCATAATCTATACCATAGACTTGAGTAAATCCTTTTGCCACGAGACGAGCTTTATAGATGTGTATTTTCCCATCCATGTATGTTCTTTATCTTTAAAAAGACACATTTTCAATCGATAGTCTTGGCATTTGGAGTTTTATCTACCAAATTCCAAACTTCGTTTGCATTCATGGATTGAATCTCCAAATTCGCAGCTTGAAGTCATTTATCAGCGTCTAAACCTAATAATGCAACTTTCAAGTTTCGAGGTTCATTAAGATCCTCTTGATACGTCTCCATCCTCTAGATTAACTTTTAAGTTCAACCTAGAAGGTGCACGTATAGTCCTTTCGGACCTACGAATTGGAGCATCAACAATTTGTTGTTGAGACTGAACTTGTGGCTCAATCACAACTTGAGTCGGACTAGATTGAGGCATAACATGTGGCTCAACTCTATCCCCCCAGAATTGTTGATCACCAGTGTGAGTAGAAAGTGATGTATCTCCCTCTTGAACCTCGTCAAGTTCTACAACACTCCCACTGTTTCCTTGACCGATAAGCCTTGTTTCGAAAAACACGGAATACCGTGCAACTTGAACAGTTTGTTGGAATCATTTTGAGAATGCATAAAGCAGACTCTAGATCATCATCCCAAAGATAATGGCAGAATATTAAGGTTCATCATTGATCTTACAGTGCCAAGCAAGATTCGATTTCTTCTTTCCGATACACCATTCTCTGATGAGTATAGGAAGGAGTAAGCCATTTGGTAATCCCAAATGCTTTGAGATGATCCTTAATCTCTAGGCTTAAGTACTCACCACCACGATCCGATCAAACGATCTTGATGGTTTTGCCGAGTTGATTTTCTACTTCGTTTTGAAACACTTTGAATATGTTCAACCACCTTATGTTTATGTTTAAGCAAGTTAAACATAACCATAACTGTTGAAATTATACGTCAATGTAACGAAATAGCTAGCACCTTTCTTTGACACATGTCTAAAGGGATCACATACATCAGTATGTATGATTCCTAAAAGACCAGTTTCCCTTTTTGTCTCATACGAAAAAGGTTTCCTTGTCATTTTGCACGACACACACAAGATTCGCATTTATCAAATAAAATATCATTTGACTTTAAAAACTGTGAACCCTTTTAATGCAATACTTGTATATGTGCGCAATACAACAATGTCATAGATAGGTTGAGTCCAAGTTGGACTTAACGCATTTAGTGCTAATAAATATAGAATTATAATTTAAAGAAGAATGAGCATGCAAATCTATTTCATATATGTCATTAATATCAATCATATTAATATAATAACATTATGTTTGAAACAGAAATTCCAAATTCATTATTCTTTAAAACATAAACTGAAACATTCCCCCTTAAAATAAGCAAATGCATAACACAATTGTCTAATACAATTATTATGCCTTAGGGTAAATGTAAGTCTTAACTTCTAATGGCTTTCATAACTACACTTTTGACATAGCCTACGTATAGTTATAGAGATCCATTCTTCAGTTTCTTCTTTGCTCTAAATCCTTGTAAGGAAACAAAAATATGAGTACCACAGCTAATGTCAGATACTCAGGTATTTGTTTTTAGAGAAAAAACGTAATTCTATAAGTGAAGATACTCGAAGATCCGGCGTTGCCGACTCTCTTCTTATCTTGCACCTCGGCTAGAGTAGGACAATTCCTCTTTCAATTGCCTAATCACTCAACAGTGATTTCAACCATCATCCTTAGCAGGATGTTCTCTTTTCGCTACAGGGGTTAGCTTAGGCTTGTGAATATAAACAATTGCTTGTTTATTCTTTCCGTCTTTAGCTTTTCCCTTAGCTTGCGGTTGTCTGTTCTTACCAGTACCATACCACCACGAACCGCTAGGATCTGGTTGGTAACCGATTAGGAAGGAATTTCTCAAAACTCTACGTGCATCAAATGAAGTTCTTGAGAATTTTAGCCATACCATTCATATTCTTGTTAGGAATGAATTCATCAAAACCTTGTGAAAGGCTATTCATAACAATAATAGGTTGATGGTAAGGGTAATTAATCCTTTCCAAATGATTAAAGCAGCTTTTATGTTGACAACGTGAGTTCATACTGACGTTTCAGCAACATATTTACACTTATGCAATTCTTGAATCAAGTCGTTCAATTCAAGACCGACTTGTTTCTCATACATAATGTGAAGCTTAATAATCATTATATCCGGCCACTTATCGCTACTTGATAAGTTTCCCGAGTTATCTCATCATAAGCATTCTTCGGCTCAAGAGATATCGGTTTATTAATGACTGGTAATTACTTCATCGCTCATAGAACAATTCTCAGCTGATGAAACCAATCATTAAAATTTGGTTCAGTAAGTATTCACTTTGAACATTGTTTTGATTTCTGACATAATCCCGCTTGAATCGGGATTTTGTGCCATTTCTACAAAACAGAAGAAAGTTCTGATTAATACTTTCGACATAAAATTCTTAACTTAAAACGTAAAACCCATGGTTTACTTTTAGTTAAGTCTAGGACCCAATTGACATATTACCGTTCCATCAGTTGATCTGCTAGGAACTAAATAATACTCAAAAGGTAAGGAACGATTCGTAATTGCATTTACCGGTGCAATTCCTAGAAAATGAGACTTAATGTCATAATTCGATCCTACGCATCAGTATGGTGATCGTGACATTAATCATGTTTCGTCGCATCTTATCGCTATCGGCGTTTACAGTCTCACTGCATAACCCGATTTAAGTCGTCCGACTGAAGACTGCAGATAGTCCACCATAGTCTCATATGAGTGGTAATCCGCCTTGGATACACTTCACCTACGTCTCACGTAGAGTGACGAGCAAGTACAAGTTGTCTAAGCAATGCGGATATCAATTGACTTAAATTCCATGGGTGTTTAAAAATCTACGTACGCAATTGCCATGCAACAATTTCGTAACGTAATTTAATTTAAAAACAAAACTTTTTAGTTTACTGGTTATTAAACGTGTTTCTATGATTACCTAATCTATACAACTAATCGTAACATGGTCATCATTAAAACCCTTTCGGTAGCTCTACGAGAGTACGACCAGGAAAGCATGTGAGGTGTAGCGAATGGTTCAACATTTCTTAATAGCATTGCCTCATTAGGAGTGTACCCCACTCCGCATAACTTTCCTAGACATCGTCCCCTATTGTAGGTGAGCCTAGTTGGGTAATAATACGTTGAGCATTTACAATCTAGTTTATAAATTACCAATCACACGCTTATTAAATCGTTGGTTTTTAATATATTTTGTCAAATTTATATTTTCCATTACGGGAGAAAATTACGGTATATAAACCCAACCCGTTTTAGAACGTATAAAAGTGTCAAAATAAATTAATAACTCGTTGTAATAATTCTTTAGTCATATTTATTTAATTTTTGTTTCTTTCAAAAACATTTGACAAACAATATATAAATAATATATTTAAGAATTATTCTACGCATCAAATGGGTATCCTAAACATGTAAAGGTCTCTATGGTCATTCTTAATATACAAACCCTTTCACCCCCGTTTCGAAAGAAAACAGACCACATTCATCCGTTCACATAAAACAATTTTGGATTGCGTAGGTGGTTTGTATATTAGAATTCTTCAATATCAAATAAACCACAAATAGACCTTTTAAGCATATTAGTTTTATTTAGGTGTCACACATATACACTTAACCAATTAATCATATGTGTCAATATATATACAATTTACTTTTTATAATATCATAATATCGAATTATGTTTATGAAGTTATGCACGTAACTTAATAAACATAATTTTATAAAAAATAAATGCGGTACACAAATAAGTAAACATCAAAAATTGCAATTAAAGTTTGAGACTTAATCAATGTTTAAACAAAAATCAAAAACAAAAAAAAAACGTTTTTTTTTTTTTAATATTTAAAAACAGATTTGCGTTTTAACATTCGTTTTAATCCCAACCTCGAATCCCCCCACAATTTTTGATGTTCACAACTCATCCAAGATAAAATTACTATGTTATGGCTGATACCACTGTAGGGTCATTGTCAAACAATTATACATGCAGCGGAATATAGGATCACATAGTAAATATTAAATCGGATAAGTAAGTGTACCTTATTGATTGAGCAATTAATCCAAAAACCTAACGTAAGGTTTTACTTCGATTGCATACGCGACACCTTCTTTTAGCGACAGACTAGTATGCTAGTACATGTTTAATTGCTTTGTACAACAAATGTCTTAGCAGCAACTCTTTATTACAAAAACCAAATAAAACAAAAACCCTGTTTTCAAATAGAATAAAAGAAACGATCGGCTAAACACATTTAGTCGACATTCTGTATTTTTGTAGTTATTAGGGTTTAGGGTTTATCTTCTATTTATAGGTTTTCAAATCTAAGAGTTTGAGTTATATTACAATAAGGAAACCTCCTTAGTTACATAATAAACCCTCTATTTAATAAATATTTACTCTTAACCATTAAGTAATATTTAATAAATAAATTAAACTTGTAGTCGTGTCTAAATGTCGATGTGTGCGCTCCCGTAGTCTCACACATTTACGGACACACATTTGTTAAAACTATTCAAATACCAACAAGTTTTATCTTAAATATTCTAGATTGTCAAACGAATACCAAGTTAAATCCACTTAGGTTATAACACTTCACGAGTCGTTACACACATAATTAGTGGTGAACATGGTTAATTTGTTTTGATTTTCACATTAAACTTAAATCAAACGTAAATATGACTCGTTTGGTTACAAAGTACTTTATAAATATGGTTATGTTTTAGAGTGCGATTCAACTTATTTTATAGAGAAATAAGTGTTTTAAAAATAAACATCTTGCGGTGATTATTTAGAATGTTAATCCCAAACACCCTCATAGCATAAACCCAAAAAAGTGTTAGCGTTTTTTAATAAATATATAACATCTAACGGAAATGAACAACAAAAGCGGCCGGTAGCCGAGTGATTAGATTCGATGCGCGCTTGCAAACCAACCATGCTTCAACTAAACTTTAAAAAAAGACCAAATAGTATCTGGACTTAAATTAAAAAATATTACCAAACAATCCCTTTATTTTTGTTTTAAATAGTTTAGATATGTATTATTATTTCCGTTATCTTTTGATTATTATCTTGCGTTAAATAATCAATTTTTCGTTTATTACACACTTTATATACTATATTTTTATTAATTTTTTTTTTATCCATTACTCCCTTTTCAAAAGTCAATATAGTTAAGTCATTTTTTGTTCTAATTCGATATATGTTTCAATCTTGTTAATTTTATCACGATTTTTATTTTCTTCTTTTATAAATTCTTAAACAATTATTCTTAATTTACCTTTTTAATCGCAATACGCTGACCCACAATTCTCATTATCATAGAATCACAATAAATATGTGTTTCACATGTTAAATTGAATCCTGGTAGGTTAATTACTTGATGTAACATACCAATCTTAGTAGATTTCATCATCGTCAAACTTAATATAATAGGACACATATACTAAAATGTCCCATTAAGTTTTATAATATGACTCTAGATGTCCTATAAACTATATATAGTAGGATGTATATATCAAGTGCCACATTATATTTAATTATAATACGTCCCTAACGAATAAGCGATCTCTAAAGCCTGATATAATAGAACCCATATATGAAATGTCCTATTAGACTCTATCACAAAGAGACCGTAACAAATAAGTGTCGTGCAAACATAATCAAATAGGACTTTTGTATCAAGTGACCTATTAGAGTTTTTTTTATTAGAACCCTATAAAATAAGTGTCATATAATATTTATTTAAAGGACTTAAATGTTAATTGTCGTATTAGGTTCCATAATTATGGGACTCAAGATCAAAATCGTCATATTAAACGTTTTTATAGGATGGTATTTAAAAAGCGTCTCATTAAAGCGTCCTAAAAACCCCATTTTCTTGTAGTGGGTTCCGAGAAGTCCAAGGCCCCTGCCGAACTAAAAGATTTGATGTTACCAAACCAGCCCTGAAACACATATATATTTCACTTGTTCTATAATACAAAACTTATATGTGGTTTGGTCTGGTTAGCAAGCACAGGGGAAGGAAGACGTCAACGTTGTGTATTATTAATTTATAGACAGACAATTAATTTTACTAAAAGCACGTTGTATGTTTAATTTTTCGGACATGGTGAGAGTGCATACTTGTGTGCTGATGATTGTTTGTTTATAACTTCGAGCCCCTAGTTGTGAAATGTCAAGTAGTTAAGACTTTTTGCAATAGTTTAGAACTCTATGTTTGAGTTCAGATATGGAAGACAAGTTTTGAATTATCTAAACTGAATATCTAGGTGATTAGAATCACTAAAATGTTGGCCGAATCACGAATTAGTAATTGAGTTGTAAGTTTAAACAATGAATCAAAGCAAAAATATAGCAAAAATATTATTTCATTCAAAGCCTAGAAATGGCGGGAGAAACCGTTAGATGACAATTCATCTTATTCAAACACACTTTACACATGACTTATCTCTCACTATTTATAGGCTAACTTCTATGACTAACTATTACATTAAATAACTCTTATATTCATTTAAGAATACTTCGGGTAAACAAAATACATTAAATTTTCATTTAACTTTAACTCTGGTGAACTTCATTTAAGTCTTATGAATAAAGTTGTTCACCCGAGTTAACGTCTTCACTGAAAGACTTTCTATGGTTTAAGTCGGATGATGAACTTTGTTCACCCGACCTATATACTTAGACAAAAACATAAGTCTGATGTAGTATTTGAAGCATCATCCATCACCGTTTCTGTGACAATCCGTCTTTTCGAGGTATATTTCATTTATTGATTATTACTCTTTTTATTCGCAATGATTTGGACCCTTGTATTTCGCTTTATTTGTACTCACGTTTTATGTATTTGTGTCGGGTTTATGTGTTTTAATTACTTTGTCTCTCGAGACGGAAGCTTTAGAATCACCTAAGTACCTAATAGTTAGTATACTCGTGTTATTGAAGTAGTGTGTTTACGCCATGAACGTCGGTTAAGAAAATCATATTTCGAAATTTCATTACAAAGTTAGTCCTCTAACTTATTCTATTACAAAGTTAGTCCTTTAACGGAGAACTAACGGAACCTGTTACAAATCTGGTCCTTCTAACGGAGACTTTAACGAAAAACAGTTAAATTGGGCGGACTGCGCCGTTCTAACCCTTAGGACGACGTCCTAAAGGGAAAATGGACGGGCTGCGTCGTTGTAACCTCAACAACGACGCACACCCTCTATTTTCAGCTTGTTTACAAATCGACTTTTGGGTCAAATTGCTTGAAATGTTACCAACTTTAACCACGTGAAAAGCTCTGTAAATTACCCCATTTGGGTGTGATAGGTGAGTTTGTGGATCTAGAGAAGGATTACATTCTCTATGTTTCCTTAATTCCAATTTTAACATCAAAATACTTTAACACTTTTTCATTCATTCTCACTTTTTGTTAAGCTCTTATTCTCTCAACATTTCCAGAGAAATAAGAGCATAATACACTCAATTTGAAGTGAGAATCCAAGTGAGAAAGATGGGGAAATCATCTCTTGCAAACACTCTTTGATTCTACACAATTTCGGTAAGTAATGTTTTGCTAATTCCTCCATTTTCTTATCTTTTCTTCCACTTGGCTTGGAGTTTCTAACTTATAATCTTGTTTCCCTTGTCTTACCAAGCATTTACTTCCATTCCATCTTGGGTTCAAGGAGTTTCGGTGACTTTTGTTGGAAAAATGTCACATTTGGTCTTGGTAAGAAAGTTCTCCAAACCTTTCTCTAGTTCTTTCCATTTGAAAACTTCTAACACTCATCTTATTTTTGATGATAAATGGAAGTCTTGGTTTTCTCATAATACTACCACTACTCGTGAAGTTGGCAAATTTCGGAGAAGAACATTTTTCTTGTATTTTAGTAAGTAAATCTCTTCGAAAACCTTTATTTCCTTTTCTTGAGACTCCCTTACTAATTGATGGTTGTTTTGCATTTTTGGAGCCAAATAACTCCTCACCGCCACCATCAAAGTCTCTCTCCAAATCCTTGCAAGTCTCAAGTATCTACTCGTCTTGCGGGTGAAATCGGTAAAATCGTTATATTCTCTAAACTACTTCCTTTCATTTTTATATTTTCGGTTAAGCCTTGGTAAAATTGGTTAGGTTAATATATTAGACCAACACCTCTTTAATCTTGAAAGTTTGGACTCAAAATGTATAATATATGCTAAGTTGTAATTTAACCGAAATTAACGTATTTACTATAATAATATATAAAACTACACTTATAAGTATATATGACACTTGGTAAATGTTATTTGAACGTAAACTAAGTTTCGGACAGTTTGTATTTTAACTCTAAAACGCCAAACGAACCAGATTACGTCTAAAACGCATTGTTCACAAATCTGGAAAATGGCCTGTGCGCCGTCCCCTTGGGTTCAACAACGCAGCGGGCTACTTTCTTTGATTTTCCGAAATTTTTAAAAATCACAGCGGCGTCCTACCCCTCTAGAACGCCGCAGTGAAGCATAAATCCAATATTTTCAACTTTTTACAACTTTAAACATATATATACGTAACTAATATGTATAAATGTATTATATAACGTCAAAAATAACGTCTTTGGACTCAAAGACGCCACCGCTATCTTAAGCATTATCAAATTATTTAAAACGAACGTTTTATTTACTTTTTACGTCAAAATCACTTGAAACCAATCTAATTCATTTTACTTTATTATTTTGAAATAAAAAGACTTTTTACTATTAAATTGTCAAAGTTGACTTCCATTTTAAAATCGTTGACTTTGACTTTTTCTTCAAAATTGTTGACTTTTGACTATTCTAAATCAACATCTTTAATTTTGACTTTCATTCAAATGGTTGACTTTGACTTTGACCAAGTCAACATCTTTGACTTTGACCAAGTCAACATCTTTGACTTTGACCAAGTCAACATTTTTGACGTTGACTTTGGTCGATCTTAATAAGCTTTGGTAACAGTATTCATTTCAACTGATGTTCCTGGTAGTCATTCTGCGGCTCGGAATGTTATTCCTTTCTAATAGTCAATTATGACGTGAAATTATCGATATCTTCCTATCGGCGCGGAACATCGTCAGCTGGATCCGTCATCACGACTCGACTTGGAAATCATTGGAATATTTTATTAAAATCTTAAATATTAAACTTAACCGACAAGGCTAAACCGTACTGTGTTATTGGAGATACTTAGACTATGTTGTTTTGTTCTAGGGCACTTAGGCGGCGGAGTATTAGCTCCCTATTGATTATTTACCCGATATCTTGCCGAGCTTATCTAGTGAGTTATTCGTAGCCCCTTTTCTCTTACTATTTTGGGCTGGAAAGCGTATTTGAAACTATTATATGATGTATATCTTGTTACCTAGTGTATTAGTATCACCTTAGATTAAGATGTTCCTTAGGCTTTGGTAAGCCCCCCTTATACACTTGTTAAGCTTTTGCCCACGGTTGCATATATATAGATCTATATGGGTTTTGACCTAGCCCTCATTGCTCGATAGGACGTCCCTATGAGTGGATGTTATGGCCGTATGATTGTTTGTTGCCTTTGGTTTAACATCGCCTTAGGTTAGGGGATTTGGTGTGGTCAGGTTCAGTGTATGTTTAATCTTTGGTATCTATACTCACACTATGGTTATAATACAAGATATGCTTTTGAAACTTATTATGATTATTAAATCTTTTATTGGGTCAACTTTTATTTAAATATTGCGAATAATTCACCAACATGTGTTGATGTCGTTTTTAACGCTTTTTCAGGAGTTTGAGGATTTATTAGATCATGCCTTGCTTATTTTGGGATCATATAGCTTATGTATTTGGAATTCGTTTTGCTTGATGTAATTCCTTTATGATCCGTGTATTGACATTTTTATTGTATTTGTATTTGACATTCGGTTCACTTTGACGATGTATTGTATTTTATAACATTAAGGCATGAATAATATGATTCGATGTTTTGTTTATGGTTGTATTGTTGTAATCCTTGACTCTTGATATCTTTAACTGGAACGCCTCGTGTTTCCGCTTTGAGCGGGGTGTGACAGTTTCAGTTCCAACAATTTCCCCCTTGTATAATGCTTCCAAAATCTACATCTTGCTAGTTAAACTCCATTACAAGCTTCAATCATCTATATCCCAGCTAAATCCTTTCAAGCTCAAAAGCAAAAACTACAAGAAACTGTTTCCCTTCTAATCCATAATCTTCATGTTTCTCAAAAGCAAGTTTATGGATAGTAAGTAAATCTACATTTGTTAGTTCCCTCAATTCAACATTCTCATACAATCTTTCATCTTCTCCATATTCCCTTACCAGTACAATCTCATCATGAGAGCAATCCATCCACCATCTAATAATTTTGGGTTTTTGATGAACAATCTTTATCCTCTTCATAGGTGCTTTTTTCATTGCCATTGACTTTCTTTTAGTTTTAAACTTTTTGCTAAAGTCAATGAAGTTTGTTTTAGCACATTCCATAATGAATTTTTCATAATCATCTCCTTAAGGATAACCACCCTGTTTCACCATCTTCAGTTTGCTCAATTGTCTTGCATCTTCCACATTGATTTTCTTAAGATCATCAGTAGTTTCAAAGTAAGTGACTTGAACACTTCCAGTACTTCCTTTTCTTTTAATAGCAATGACTCATTTGTATGGATCAAATCTCCAACCCACAATTGGTGGAAGGACTCTCTTCATTCTGTTTGCCAACTCTAACCTCTCAGCTCTAGCCTCCTCTTGAGTTTTCTCTCTGAATCTTGATCCATAACTTTCTTCATTTCTTGACTGAGTTGTATTATCTTCATCTACTAGGAAACCATACGTGTCAAGAGCATTTCTAGAAGCATCTGTGTTATCCACCCACTAAGATAATTCTTCAATGATCTTTTGAGACATAGGATCTGAAACATAATAATCATTATCCAAAGTAGCTTGCACTTCAGTTTCCGTTTGGACATTTTGCACCTCTGTTTCAACATCCATATACTCCATAAAAGGATCATAATCTTGTTCTAGCTTAACCTTAGTTTTCAAGTGAACCTCTTGTCTCTGCTTTGCAACTAGGGACTTAAGGGTAATTGTTGGACTAACTTGAGCAGAAGATCCTCCAACATCCTTTCTCCAACTGATTGATCTTCAATTGGTTTCTGTCCCTACTTTACTTGATCTTCTTTCAGTTTCTTATTCATTTCATCTTGAACTCTCTTTTCCCTTCTCATTTTCATCTCTTCCAACACTGATTTTTTCTGAACATCTAACCAATGTTTTTCCAATGTCTTAATCTTCATTTGGCCTATTGATCTTGCTGTGAACACCTTCATAGAAACCAAATAATTCTTGAGATGTGATTTATAATTAGCTTCAGACATAACTCTTCTATACCCAATCAATTTTCTCTTTAATTCCACTACTTTGCTTGGCACCAAACTCACAGACTTCATTACTTTGGACTTCTTTCCTCCACCATCATTTGACTTAACTCCTCCACTTACAGCTCCTATATTCTCTTCTTCTGATGGATTAGAATCCTTATCATTCTTCTTTTCCATAGTTTCAGTCTCATTCTCTACATCCTCTATATTAACATTCTCCATTTGTCCATCTGTTTCATCAAGATCTATATGAATCTGCTCTCCTCCCATATCCTTGTTCCATACTTTGATCCATAATCAGATTTAGGATCCCTCTCCGTGATATGAAAAGTTAACACTTCACTAGAGCTTTCATCAAACATCCCTTCATAGTGTTTCTCAAAAGTGTTTTTATCAACATCATTTCCAAATTGATCAACTGCTCTAAACGTTTTAGGTTGATCACCAGACTTAAGTTCAACACTTCCAGACTTATTTTCTTTTTTAGTTTTCATCACCATACCTAAGTTTATCTTCACCAGACTTGTTTTCATTACCCTCTTCTTCCTCATCAGACTTAAACTTTTCTTCATCAGACTTGAATTGATCATTAGCTGTAAGATCAAATTCAATCACCTTTTCTTTTCCTTTTCTACTAATTGCCTTCTCCATCTCCTTTCCAATCTTTTCAATCATTGTGATATCAATGTTCTCCATGTTGAACTCAACATTCTCCTTCTTAGTTGTCTCCCCCTTGGAAAACACTTCCTCTTCATTCAAAGACTCATCATTATCACACATTCATCTTTTCTTTCTAGAGCCGCCTAAAGCCGGCCAAATTCACTAGCAAATCAAAGAGGAAATTCAAAAGCAGTAAAAAAAAAATCAAGATCAAAAGAAAGCTCTGATCTCAAACTGGAGCATATGTTTTATAGAGACAGATCTACCAAAGCCGGATCTCAAATATGAAGATCTGCTAAAGCCGGATCTCGAGCTCAATGTCTCTATGTTTATTTTATTTTTATTTTATTATCTTAATGTTTATTTACGTAGTTAAAGTTAGTAAATTTGAAAATTTTAAACACAAAAATTGTGAAATTTTAAACACAAAAATATTATATGAGGTATAATCTATATAGACTCGAAAAAATTCGAATTTTGACGACTTTTTTTTTCTTCATTTTTGGTCAAATGTTGATATTCGTAAGGTAAAATCACATGTGATATAACACTAAATGTGAATTTCAAAACCTAAATATATTATATGATGTTTATTTAACTAAAATAAAAAAGAAGAATACAAAAATCATAGGTCAAACTACTAATATCACATGTAATAAGATTGTGATTTATAATTTAAATTTTCCAAAACCCGGAAAAAACCCGGAAAAAATTTTCGTCAAAATTATATCAAGTGTGTGCTCTATAGAAAGAGAAAATAATGTCCGTTTTAATGGTGTAATTTATTCATTTAATACATTTACGGTTTTTAAGATAATTAACTTTTAAACAAAAATTAATTAAAGTCGATTTTTAAAATAAAGGATTATGATTAATTCATTTAATCTCAAGTTTTACAATAGTATTAAATGAACTCAACTCTTTGTATATAATATACATACTTATATAAATCCGAAGATTAACAACATAAAATAAAAATATTTGTATATTATATTAACTAAATGTTATTGAATGAATAACTTTTAGGGTTACAATTTAGATTATTGCATATTATTTAGGATCCAAAGTATAAATTTAGAAGATTTACCGAGAGATATCAGTTTAATTAATTAATCATTTCATTTCCAATTAAATAACACAGTAATAATTATGTTAATAAATTCGCTTTTATTAAATTATTTATGTAGGAAACTCTTGTTCATGTGAAGGTGACAACACGTAACTCGTATGCATTCAACCGTAGAATAATAGATGTAGACAATTAAATCCAAAAGTATTTATAGTAAGTTTACGTACGCAATTTAATCATGTTTTATTTATTTTCCATCATAATTGAAAGTCGTAATGTACTTATGTTAGACACCACTACACTACCTGTACACGTTCAAAAGAAAAAAATCACAAGTTTAAAATGTTGACAAACGTTATATCTATTCATACCTGTTACAGAAGTCTACCAATATTTTACGGGTGGCACATCTTTTGTTGTTTCAAAATTTTAGTCCAAGAGTTCGTCGATCTACCACTCCAACTTCGAGGGCGTATTAGACTATATTAGTTATTAGACAACATGTTTAGGGATTTGTTACTAATTATCGTAAGGAATATATTTGATTTTAATATCTTTCTAATAGGTTAGGATTTCTTGTTCACCAAGATTAGGCCTGGTAATGGGTATGTGCAACAGATGCACTTGTACATGGCCTACAATTTCACAAGGGCCCAAACTTTTATGGGTTTGATTCGCAAAACACTTTTACCTCTAATAAGATTGATCTTTCCCACACACTTCATCGATTTTAGATAGGATTAGCAAAATTGTTTATCTAAAGGATTGATTGCTTCACAATACACCGTGTGACCGAAAAATGTAAAACATATTTCTTATCATACATACTCAATCAAAAGTGATTACAAAAGGAAAAGTAGAAAGAAAAATATTCATATGATGAACTCTACATTTATGGAATGGCGTAGGGAAGTTGTCAAAAAAATATCATTTTTCTTTGTTGGTTTTTCTAGTTTTTCCAGTTTTGCTTTAAAGAAGAGGCAGACTGACGTAGAAGCACTCCATTTGAGATTAAAAATATAAAAAGAATTGAATATGATTAATGTGATAAAAATAAGCTTTCATAAAAAGTAGAAAGACTCATTTATTTGTATGTGTTTTTGGTTGAGAAATTCACAGTTTTTGCTGAATTCCAGCATGAATTTCAAAAAGCAATATTTAAAATCGCCCTTTTTTCACTTGTTGTGTTGGTGTTCATAATTGAATGTTTAGTGTTTTGACATTTGTGGTAGTTTATGATATGTCTAGCTAATAAATCAAAATTTTGAAACATCACTTTTTATAAAATTAAATTAGTTTGCTATTCATTGACCCAAGAAATTAGGCCACCACTCTGCTTTCTAAACACTTATTAATTTGTCACTTATCGCATATACTTTTTGTTGTAAATTAGTTCCGATTTTTTTTATTAATATTTGTTTAATTGCTCATTTGTAAGGGGAAAATAATAATGGTAAGGTAAAAAAAAAATACAAATATCAAATTTTAAAATATGCCTAATTTTTCACTTTATTTTTTTCAATATATTATAAGAAAAAAGGTCTTTAGTAACAACTGAAATTTTGTTACTAACATTATTTGTGACCAAATATTTAGTTACTAACATTATTAGTGATCAAAAATTTGGTCACTAATAATACTAGTGACCAATTTTGAGTGATTACTTTTTGTCACTATAGAGATCCGTCACTAGTTTTATTAGAGACCAAATAAGTTTATTTTTCTTTTCACTAATTTTGTTTAATGACCACTTTTTTTTATGATGACTAAATAAGGCTATCAGTGACCAAAAATAGCTGTAACTACAAATTTTCGTCAATAAAACCTATTTTTTTTAGTGATATTTAGTGTTTAAGGTTTTACCTTTTGAGGTAAAATGTGATGGACTTAGGCCTTTTATAAATCCAAAATTGAAATTTTCATTCTCTTAGGATTTAACGTATAGTCAATACATGCAAACTATCGTCGTGGAACTCGCCTCTAACCCCTATTTCTGGATCAAACTTAAAGATTTCTCACTTCTTACCCAATCACTTATTTTTGTTTATTGATGTTTAATCATCAATAAAATAAGTCGTAGCCGTGGTATGAAGATCGAACACCATGAATCAAGGTTATTAAGATCGACATCTTACCTATGATCAGTTTTGTGTTTCGAAGATCAGAATCGTAATATCCTACTAAAATATGTTTTTTTATATTAATATAATCTATATTTCATATAATTACTAATAATATGTCAAAATAGTTTATTGTTTAATATTTGAACTTAATAAAATGGATGTTAAAAAATTCATATAGATATGGATTATTTCATTGAGTTAATATTGATTTGGATTACTTCATAAGGTTCAAATATTAAACAATCAACGATTTTGATATATTATTAGTAATTATATGAAATAAAGATTAAATTGATATAATAAAAACATAATTAAATAAGATCTTACGATCTCGATCCAATTTTACGATTCTGGAAACACAAAACCGATCCTAGGTAGGATCTTGATCTTAACAACCTTGGTTGATGGTATTCGATCGACATACCACGACTGATTTTATTGATGATCAAACATCAATAAAAAAAAATGAGTGATAGAGTAAGAAGAAGGAAAATTTTGAGTTTGAGACAGAAATAGGGTTTAGAGGCGAGTTCTACGGCAAAAGTTTCAATTACTGACTATACCTTATTAGACTCTAATAATAACGAAAATTATAATTTTGTATTTATAAAGGGCCTAAGCCTATCAAATTTTACCTCAAAAGATAAAAAAAAAAACAAAAACAAATACTCTACGTATTGTAAAAAAAAAGTATAAATCTTATACACATTTTAAAATTTAATATCTCATACCATGTGGAATCCCGGCTTCCGTATATGGGCCGCTATAACTATCCAAGAATACACTCGAAACTCGAAGGAATAAAAAACCCACCCGGTGGACTGCCGAGCTACAAGGTTCTTCAAGCTTGTTCCATTTCAAATAAAGCAATTTCAAAATTTCCAATTTCTCTTTTTTCTCCTGTTCAACAACAAAGTTAATAATAATCTTAATTGAAACATATTCATAAAAAATCCAAATTTGTTTCATATTTAAATAAATGTATTCAAATAGATCTAAATCATTGACATGATCGGGTCTCAATATTGACTACCATTCATGCCTAGTGCATGTGTAATGAGATAGATGCATCAAACCTTCACAAGACAAAGACTTGATTATAAACTTTTATCATAAAGGAAATTATTACTTCTCTGAAAATCACAGATTTTCTATTTTATTCAGGAAACACCACCTCGATCTATAAATAACAAACAGAATAGTATTGCATTTATGATGTATATATATATATATATATATATATATATATATATATATATATATATATATATATATATATATATATATATATATGTATATATATATATAAATATATATATATATATATATATATATATATATATATATATATATATATATATATATATATATATATGTATGTATAGCTATAAATGAAATATTGATAACGTAAGTAAGACTAATTAAACAAGTTATCTTGAATTTCCGTAATTACAACATGAAACATCTAAAATTTTGAACAGATTTATTTACAACTAAAAACCAATTTGTTCACACACTTTTAATGTTAATTACCGAAATTGTAGTGAGAAAAAAAATGAAACATTTTTAACACTGTCGCTACTTGATGGTGTTCGATCCTCATACCACAACTGGTTTAATTGATGATTAGATATCAATAAACAAAAATGAGTGACATAGTAAGAAGTAGGAAATATTTGAGTTTGAGACTGATATAAGGTTTAGAGGCGAGTTCCACGACGATGGTTTGCATTTACTGACTATAGCTTTTTAACCCCGAAAAAAATGAAAATAACAATTTTGAATTAATAAAAGGCCTAAGTCCATCTCATTTTATCTCAAAAGGTAAAACCTTAGACACTAATGTTGTACAAAATTGTAGTGAAAAATTAGACATTTTAAAATTTGATATTTGTATTTTTTTTCTCTTTTTCTTCCCTTACCATTATTATTTTGTAGCAATCACAATATAGTCCATGGTATCACACCTTCCAATATATCTGACAATAAAAGATAATAGGATCATTGAAATAATACAATTATCTTGGGGATGTTAACTGAGCATATTTAATAGTAATTTATCCATATTTCGTACGATTTTAATTACCCTTTGAAGATCGAATTTTTCAGATTTTGGTTTCTTCAAGTGGAGTTTTGAATTACGTTCTCCAAGCTTGATGTTTTCTTCTTCCATTTCAAACAAACTACCCTCTAATGCTTTTCGTTCAAGAAACTCAACAGCAAACTTGTGAATCATCATTGTTGCTAGGCACAACCTAAATTTTTCTTTAAATGATTTTTTGACGTTTTCTAGTTGCTCATTTTTCTTCGGTTCAACAACGAACATAATTAGAATCTTGATAAAGACATATTCAGAATCCAAAGTTGTTTACTATTTAAATAAATGTAGTCACATACTACACGATCAAAATGATAGACATGATCAAGTCTATACTGATAATCGTTCATAAATATCAAACGTTTACAAGACAAAGACTTCATTATAAATTTTCACAGATTTCCTACTTTATTCAGAAAACACCTGCTCAACAAATAAGAAAGAAAAAAGTACGGCATCTACGATGTCTTTAATAACGATAAATGAAAGATTGATATTGTAACCGAGATGTAAACCAGATGATCTTGAATTTACGTAATTACAACATAAAAAATCTATAAATTTGATCAGATTAATTTACAGCTAAAAACCCATTTTTACTATAAAAAAATTCATGTTATAATTATCAACAATTGAATAACAAGTTACAGAAACGTGATTAGAAAATAAGACCTTTGCGTCAAATGAGCACCATGGATGGTGTTCGATCTTCATACCACGGCTAGTTTTATTTATGACTAACCATCTATATCCAAAGGAGTGACATAATGAAAGTGAGAAATCTTTTAGACAGAAATATGGTTTATAAGCGAATTTTACGGCTATGATCTATATTTTACATTCTAAGTAGTACCTTATATAACACAGGATAATTTTTCAAACTCCTAAAAAATGCAATTTTCAATTTAGGATTTATAAAAGGGCCTAAGCCTATAACATTTTCACAAGTTAAAATTAAAACCTTATACATTTACGTTAACTTGTGTACAGTCAAATTCTAAAATTTTGATGTTTTTTATTTTAATATTACTTATTTTAGCTATATATCTAGAAATTGTTAAAGCTTTGTATTGGTTTAACATTGTATTCCCGTTCAATGCGTCATCATTTGACTTTTTATAAATAAAAAGATGAAATCGTAGATGGTTCATGGACACTGGAGCTACATCACATCTCTCTTCATATACTATTAATCTACAATCCATTTTTAATTCTAGCACTAACCAATGTGTAATTGTCGATGATGAATCGTTAATACCCGTAGCTCAAATGGGATATAGTAAATTAGCCTTTTCCGCCCTTTACACCTCAAAAAAATTCTCGTTACAAAAATGTAAATACAAAACGTTTGGAGTAAATAATATAAACATAAAAATGTTTAGGATGCCTATAAATACAAAAAAAAAAATAAGGATAAAATATGTAAATAGAAAAAAGAAATAGTAAAAGTTAAAAATTCTTTCATCTTCATAAGACCTGCAAAAAAAAAATTAGATTAAAGAAAAAAAATCCATTGTCTTTCTATCTTCTTCAACATCAGCTTTGTTGATATTTCATCGAATTAATTGTTTTAAAATACATTGAACTTTACATCAAAAACTATTATATACATCTAATTTTTAAATTCTCTATTGTGTTTATTAACTTTCTATATATGCCTATTGTTTATATACTTTTACCATTTCTTAAGGTTACCGGTTACTTATTTATTTGAATTATTGACTTAACGACGTGGTTTTTCATGTCATCAATTATGTAAAGTCAAAAATTTAATGAAAAAAAACCTTATTGGTCAACATCACCATAACATATTTTTCTCTCCACGAAGAACACTCATATTTTTTTATATCTATTTTCATAATAAAGAAATCTATTTCTTTCATAAATCAATTCATCATAAAATTCTTTTGAACGTATTTCATTCACCACTTACTAAATTAGTAACTAGAAATCAACAACCCTTAATTTTCTTAATTTTTTAACATATAAATAAAGTCAAATAAGAACCGTAAATTGATGTCCGATTCAAAGTTTTGAGGGGTTAATGACGTCTAATTCGAGTTTCCAATAGTAGTTATGGTGGTCCTCCGACGGTGTCAGCCATAAGGTTGTGGACGTCACCGTAGTTGGTGGTGTACATGTACAATTTGCGGTGTTGGTGGTGACAGGCGATGGTATTGGATTTAGGATAGACTTTGTATGTTTCTGATTTTGTTAATGCCAGATCTGAAGCTTTTAATTTGAGATCTGAATGTGGCGATGGCCGGAAGTTTTGGTGATGGTGGTCGGAATTTATGATGGTGTGGTCGTCGGAATTTATGGTGGTTGTGATGAAGATGAAAGACAATTTTATATGAAAAACCAATATAAAGATTAATTGCTAATGAAACAAACATGTATAACGGAGAAGATGAAGTCAAATCTTTGTCTCATATTCATTTTATAAAGTATTATTATATTATAAAGTATTATATATTATATAATTATAGTATTATCTAAATTACATGTAAACGAGTCTAAATTGAAAAAAGAAAAAAAAAATGTTAGAAAACCGGTGCCACATTAGTCACTAACAAGTTTTAGGTCAACATATACACACGATAGTTACGTATCGTAAATTAATAACTACACTACTTATTTTAAAATTTTGATGTATACAATATATTTTGATGTAAAGTTCAATGCATGTTGGAACAATTAACCCATATTTCATCTTCTTTAGCATTTCATCTTCTTTATCATCTTAATTAAACCATTAAAAAGGAAAAGAAAAAAAAACAATAACGGCTCGTTATGGACACAACGAACTGGACAACGAGCCCCCACAACGAGGTAGGGCGGTATGATAACGAGCACCCACACTCGTTGTGGGTTGACAACGATTGTGAAAACGAGGCCATTCCAAGTGCTCTAAACAATTATTAATTTGTCTCTTATCGCATATACTTTTTGTTGTAAATTAATTCCGATTTTTTTTTCATTAATATTGTTTAATTGCTCATTTGTAAGGGGAAAATAATAATGGTAAAATAGAAAAGAAAATCAAATATCAAATTTTAAAATATATCTAATTTTTCATTTTTTTTTAATACATTTCAAGAAAAAAGGTCTTTAGTAACAATTGAAATTTTGTCACTAACATTATTAGTGACCAAATATTTGGTTACTAACATCATTAGTGATCAAAAATTTGGTCACTAATGATATTAGTGACGAATTTTGAGTGGTCACTTTTCGTTAATATAGATCCGTCACTAGTTTTATTAGAGAGCTAATAAGGTTATTTTTTTTTCACTAATTTTGTTTAGTTACCCTTTTTTATGATGACTAAATAATACTATTAGTAACAAAAAAATAACCGTCATTACAAATTATCGTCACTAAAACGTATTATTTTTATTGATATTTAGTGTTTAAGGTTTTACCTTTTGAGGTAAAATGTGATGGGCTTAGGCCTTTTATAAATCCAAAAATAAAATTTTCATTTCTTTTAGGATTTTAACATGTAGTCAATACATGCAAACCATCGTCGCGGAACTCGCATCTAAACCCTATTTTTGTATATCAAACTCAAAGATTTCTAACTACTTACCCTATCACTCATTTTTGTTTATTGATGTTTAATCATCATAAAATAAGTTGTGACCGTGGTATGAAAATCGAACACCAGCATAAACCAAGGTTATTAAGATCGACATCCTATCTATGATCAGTTTTGTGATCCAAAATCAGAATCGTAATATCCTACTAAAATATGTTTTTATTATATTAATATAATCTATATTTCATATAATTACTAATAATATGTCATAATAGTTTATTTTTTAATATTTCAACTTGATGAAACGGATGTAATGAAATTTATATAGATATGGATTACTTCATTGAGTTAATATTGATTTGGATTACTTCATTGAGTTAATATTGATTTGGATTACTTCATAAGGTTCAAATATTAAACAATTAATGATTTTGACATATTATTAGTAGTAATATGAAATAAAGATTAAATTAATATAATAAAAACATATTTTAGTAAGATGTTACGATCTCCATCCGATCTTGAAAATACGAAACCGATCCTAGATAAGATCTCGATCTTAACAACCTTAGTTGATGGTGGTCGGTCGTCATATCACGACTGATTTTATTGATGATTAAACATCAATAAACAAAAATGAGTGATAGAGTAAGAAGATGGAAAATTTTGAGTTGGAGACAAAAATAGGGTTGAGAGACGAGTTCTAGGACAAAAAATTCAATTTATTAACTATACCTTATTAGGGTCTAAGTCTATCATATTCTACCTCAAAAGGTAAAAACAAAAACAACAAGTATTTTACCGAAAAAAAAGTAAATATTTAGACATATTTTAAAATTTAATATCACCACCCAACCCAAATTGATGGGCTAACGACTTTTATAATTTCAAAATTGAAATTTTCATTTTATTTTCGGATTTAACGTGTAGTCAATACATGGAAACCATCGAAGTAGAAATCGCCTCTAAACCCTATTTCTATATCAAACTCAAAGATTTCTCACGTCTTACCCTATCACTCATTTTTGTTTATTGATCTTTAATCATCAATAAAATAAGTTGTGGTCGTGGTATGAAGATCGAACACCATGAACCAAGGTTATTAAGATCGACATCCTATCTATGATTAGTTTTGTGTTTCCAAGATCAGAATCGTAATATCTTACTAAAATTATAATCTATATTTCATATAATTACTAATAATATGAAAAAGTAGTTTATGGTATAATATTTAATCTTGATAAAACGGATGTAATAAAATTTATATAGATATTGATTACTTTATAGATAAGGTTCGAATATTAAACAATCAACGATTTTGACATATTATTAGTAATTAGATGAAATAAAGATTAAATTAATATAATAAAAACATATTTTAGTAAGCTATTACATCTTGATCCGTTCTTACGATTCCGATCTTGAAAACACAAAACCGATCCGAGATATGATCTCGATCTTAACAACCTTAGTTCATGGTGTTTGATCGTCATACCACGACTGATTTTAGTAATAGAGTAAGAAAAGGGAAATTTTTGAGTTGGAGACAAAAATATGATTTAGAGATGATTTCTACGGCAAAAATTTCAATTTACTAATAATGAAAATTATAATTTTGTACTTATAAAAGGTCTAAGTCTATAACATTTTACCTCAAAATGTAAAAACAAATACACCTAAGTATTGTACCAAAAAAAAAGTCAAAATTTATACATATTTTAAAATTTAATATCACCACCCAACCAAAATTGATGGGCTAAGGCCTTTTATAAATTCAAAATTGAAATTTTCATTTTTTTTTAGGATTTAACGTTAGTCAATATATGCAAACCATCACCGTAGAAATCGCCTCTAAACCCTATTTCTGTATCAAAAATCAAAAATTTCCCACTTCTAACCGTATCACTCATTTTTGTTTATTGATGTTTAATCATCAATAAAATAAGTCGTGGTCGTGGTCGTGGTATGAAGATCGAACACCATAAACCAATGTTATTAAGATCGACATCCTATCTATGATCAGTTTTGTGTTTCCAAGATCAGAATTGTAATATCCTACTAAAATATGTTTTTATTATATTAAAAAAATATATATTTCATATAATTACTAAAGTATGTCACAATAGTTTATTGTATAATATTTAAATTGGTAAAACGGATGTAATAAAATTTATATAGATATGGTTTACTTTATAGATAAGGTTCAAATATTAAACAATCAAGGATTTTGACATATTATTAGTAATTATATGAAATAAAAATTAAATTAATATAATAAAAACATATTTTAATAAGATCTTACGATCTCGATCCGATCTTGGAAACACAAAACCGATACGAGATAGGTTCTCGATCTTAACAACTTTGGTTCACGGTGTTCGATCGACATACCACGACTGATTATAGTGATAGAGTAAGAGGGAAATTTTTGAATTGGAGACAAAAATAGGATTTAGACATGATTTCTACGGCAAAAGTTTCAATTTACTGATAATGGTATCCAAATAAAAGTCAAAATTTATACATATTCTAAAACTGCATATCACCACCCAACCAAAATTGATGGGATAAGGCCTTTTATAAATTCAAAATTGAAATTTTCATTTTTTCTTTTAGGATTTAACGTGTACTAAATACATGCAAATCATCGTCGTAGAAATCGCCTCTAAACCCTATTTCTGTATCAAACTCTAAGATTTCACACTTTTTCCCCTATAACTCACTTCTTTTTATTGATGTTTAATCATCAATAAAATAAGTCGTGGTCGTGGTATGAAGATCGAACACCATGAACCTAGGTTATTAAGATCGGCATCCTCTCTATGATCAGTTTTGTGTTTTCAAGATCAGAATCGTAATATCCTATTAAAATATGTTTTTATTATATTTTTATAATCTCTATTTTATGTCAAAATAGTTTATTGTATAATATTTAAACTTGATGTAATGGATGTAATAAAATTTATACATATATGGATTACTAAGGTTAAATATTAAACAATCAACGATTTTACGATATTATTGGTAGTTATATAAAATAAAGATTAAATTAATATAATAAAAACATATTTTAGTAAGATCTAGCGATCTCGATCCGATTTTACGATTTCGATCTTAGAAACACAAAAACGATCCGAGATAGGATCTCGATCTTAACAACCTTCGTTCATGGTCTTCGATCGTCATACCACGACAGATTTTAGTGATAGAGTAAGAGGGAAATTTTCGAGTTGGAGACAAAAATAAGATTTAGAGATGATTTCTACGGCAAAAATTTCAATTTGCTGATAATGAAAATTATAATTTTGTATTTATAAAAGGTCTAAGCCTATAAAAGTTTACCTCAAAAGGTAAAAACAAAAACCCCAAGTATTCTACCCAAAACAAAAAGTCAAAATTTGTACATATTTTAAAATTTAATATCTACGCCCAAACAAAATTGATGGGCTAAGGCTTTTTATAAATTCAAAATTGAAATTTTCATTTTCTTTTTTTTAGGATTTAACGTGTAGTCAATACATCCAAAATTGAAATTTGAAATTGATGAACAAATTTTAGTGATAGAGTAAGAAGAGAAAATATTTGAGTTTGAGACAAAAATAGGATTGGGAGACGAGTTCTACGGCAAAAATTTTAATTTACTGACTATACCTTATCAAACTCTAAGCATTGTACCAAAAAAATGTGAAATTTAGAAATATTTTAAAATTTTATATCACCACCAACCCCACCCCCCACCACCACCCACACACACACACACCTACCACCATGTGGAATTCTAGCTTCCGTTCTTCAAGCTTCCGTCTCAAATAAACGACGATCTAATGCTTTTTGTTGAAGTAACTCGATAGCAAACTTGTGAATTGACATTGTTAATAGGCACAACCTGATTATTTCTTTTAAAGCAATGTCAAAATTTTCCAGTTTCTCTTTTTTCTCCTCTTCAACAACAAAGTTAATTATAATCTTGATTGAAACATATTCATAAAAAATCCAAATTTGTTTCATATTTAAACAAATGTATTCAAATAGATCTAAATCATTGACATGATCGGGTCTCAATATTGACTACGATTCATGCCTAGTGCATATGTAATGAGATAGATACATCAAACCTTCACAAGACAAAGACTTGATTATAAACTTTTATCATAAAGGAAATTGTTACTTATGTGAAAATCACATATTTCCTATTTTATTCAGAAAACACCACCTCTATAAATAAACAAACAGAAAAGTACTGCATTTATGATGTGTATATATAACTATAAATGAAATATTGATAACGTAAGTAAGACATAATTAAACAAGTTATTTTGAATTTCCGTAATTACAACATGAAACATCTAGAATTTTGAACAAATTTATTATCCTATAGATTAAATCTTAACATTTTTTTAAAATTCGTGCCCTAAATGGGCTTTAACCCGATTTTGTAGGGCTTTTACCTAGCCCAGTCCACTGCCACAGACGATGCCCAAACGGTTAGTAAATTTGTTAACGGAATTTGTTACACGTGTCTAACCACGTGTCGTCTCCATCTCCTCAAAACTATCTACACGATTCAGTCACAGCGATGGCGAAAGGAGCAGGTCACACACACACACACACAGCGATGGCGAAAGGAGGGTTTGGTAATAATCATTGATCAATTTCATGTTATTCATTTCGATTTTTATAATTTCGATTTTTATAATTTATGTTGGTTAATCGATCAATTTCATTTTATTCATTTCGATTTTTTGTAATTTTTGTCGGTTAATCGATTATATTCGTTTATATTATGTATAGGTTTGGAAGGTAAGCTGTGGTTACACCGGTGACATCTATGAAAGAAGACAACGTCGATGAAAGAACAGCCTCTAGGAAGCTCTTTGGCACCTGTGACAATGTTCTCTTCTTTCATTTTATTCGTTTCGATTTTTATGATTTTTATTAAATTAAGCTTGGCTCATTTACACCTAATGATGATTCTGTAGCTGTATTTGTGTGAATTTAATCATCTTATTTTACTAAAGAAGCTAAATTAATGAGATTGTTGTAATTTGTTGTTTTATTCACCTTATTATGATTTTGTACTGCCTTAATTAGTGAAATTTAATTGTTTGCTAATAAAGCTCAATTGTTGTGAATATGGTAAAATGTTGTTTTACTTTTATCCACATTATGTAACTAATAGAACTCGGTTATTGTGATGATTTTAAATGTTGTAATATGTTGATTTATTGTGGTTTTGTAGTCGATTGGTGATACTTTAAGGTGGAAATGAAGAAAATGAAGAAGCAGTTGATGTAACGTCGAAAGAGTTTTCAGTGCGTACAGTAGCTCAAAAATATGGTGGTGGTGCTTTTTCAATATGGGGGGATATTGTGTTTTTTTCGAATTATACGGAGGAGCTATCAAAAGGTAATTATTTATTCACCTGAGCTGATTTCCTTCATTTGATCTGTATAAAATTTTAGATCGACATTTGTAGGATCTGAGAAATATACAGCTCATTGGACTGGTGATAATGCTGCAACATGGGATGACTTAGCTTATTCCATTCCGAGTATTTTGAATTCTGGTTTATTTGGAATTCCGATGGTTGGTGCCGATATTTGTGGTTTTTCTGAAAATACAACCGAATAACTCTGTCGACGATGGATTCAGCTATATTTATGAATCCCTTTTGACTTGAATAAATAGTTACCACTTGTTGGTCGCCTATTTCGGACCTCCTTTGAACCCTAAAACAAACTAATTGCGGAATAACTAGTTTGAGTAAGTAAACGGTGAAGAACAGCAAATATAATCAAAGGATTGATTCTATTAAGCTTACGTGTTTGTATACAATCACGAATAGAACCTAAACACTTCGATTACAAGACTTTAACACACAAGAACACTAGTTTCGTGACCTAAGACCTAGCTCACGTAACTCTCCTTGATTTGACAGCTCTGACAATGTTCAACAACCGCATTTATGATTTCGAGGCTGCTATTTATAGGTGGCCCGAAACCCTAGAAGAGTTACGCTCACGTAACTCTTTGGAAGAGAGTTACGCACGTAACTCTACAAGTTACGTGCGTAACTCAGAGTTACGTGAGTGTAACTCAGTTACTTGAACGTAACTTGTCCGTAAATGCGTTTGGACTTTACAACTCGATCTAATTACATACTAACTCTACGACACGTTCTAATGAATACAAATACAGACAATAATGCTCCAACAAACTCCCCCTTGGATGTAGCTTGTATTCTTCAAAATTGTCTTGAACTTTTGGTGTCGAGAGATCGAGAGTTGGTCCTTTATACTTCATAGAGACTTGTACGGTGTAAAGTTTGCAACGTTATCTTGCGAATCTTTCAGACAGCTAATCTTCATCATTAAGCAACGCGGCTCCATGAAAATCAGCTTCGAGTCCTTGACTTCCAAGAAGTGCTAAACTCTTCAAGATCCGATCCTTAACTTTGTAAAACCTGGCTTTACAAAGACAAACTGACCAAATACGTGTTTTTGTTCTTTAAACTGACAAAATTTCTCATTTTTCAGAAAACACGTGATAAAACCTTTTAACCATAAGCGATACGTGACAACGAAGAAAATAAACATAGAAATAAAATATTTTTGATTTTTGTTTGTTTTCTTAACCTAAAACCGAAACTCTTTTTGTGGTTTTTAACTATAAGCTATTCACACTACTTTAGCAACCTACAAAAGGGCAAATCTTTTTGGATAGGGATTAGTTTGCTTTTAGGATCATATCGCAGAAGTCGAATCACAAGAATCAGCCGATTATTAGTATATTTGTCCTCTTAAATACAACATAGATATCATACAAAGAATCTTCCGATTATTAAAATTACAACTGTTTATATGGATCCCACTTATATTTACACTTAGCTAAATCCGAACTCCCCTCAAAGCGTCATCAAACTTCCAGTATTTATTTAGGAAACCCGTCACCTTATTCCTATTTTATTAACTACTCTAAGTATTGAAAATTTGTGCATTTTTCATAAATAGAGAAGCTTTTTGCTTTTTTTTTTTTTTTTTTTTTTTTTTTTATTTATTTATTTATTTATTTATTTATATATATTTTTTTTATTTTTGAGCTTAAAAGCTTTATAGACTCGTGAACTCCTCCCTCTGTCTTTGCCGTTTATCAAGTAAGCATCAAGAGTTACGGAATTCTTATTTGACTCTACTCTCCCCTTTATACTAACCGCAAGGAAACTATGATTTCGCAACCTTATAGAATCCAGGGGCGCCTCAAGGATACGAGTTTTACAACTCCTCAACCTTTATACTAACTGCACGGAAACTATGATTTCGCAACCTTATAGAATCCAGGAGCGCCTCAAGGTGTTTAGGAGTTTTAATATAATGAAAACTCTTTGAGTTTTAGAAAAAAACGATTTATTATATTTTTTGATTTTCTCTCAATTTTTCTTTTCCTCGCTTTTTCTATTACTCTCAGATACTTATTTATATATATATATAATCCTATGGTCGAAAGTTTTCAGCTTATCATTGAGATGAACAAACTTAACCGTGTTACCCATTAGAAACAGGTTCGGAAAATTGTTTATATGATATTGGCCGTACCTACTAATACATCGAACAAAAACTTATGATTCTAAATTTTAAAATCCGCGATGTACTATCATTTCCTAAGGTTTTCACAAACTTTCTCCCCCTCTTTTTATGTTTTTCTTATTTTTATTATTATTATTTTTTTTTTTTTTTTGGAACTATACAAATCCTAAAAAAAACTTAAAAAGAAAAGTTTCGAAGTCACGATCAAAAAATTTAGGTTTTTATCATTTTGGACACTTTATACTCAATTGAGATTATTTAATCTTTGACTCAATGAGATTTCAAAACTTTAGACTCATCCGAGATTATTGAACTTTAGACTCGATGAGTTTCAAAACTTTAGACTCTTTTGAAAAGAGTTTTGCATTTAAGCAAAACAGTTTTTGTCCGAGTTCGCAACTGTTATATGTTGCGAATAAACTTAAAATATAACCATGTAAATTAAACTTGAAAGTAGAAGTTTGAACGCAAACCGGACCACGTAATTCAAATAGGAATTAAAAGCCTACCGAATCACGCATCACACACATTACAAACAATCAATCAAGCAAAATAAACATTGATATATCATAAGATGTGTACAAATATTACAGACAAAATATAGTTTGAGCTGGAATAAAGAAATACCAAAAACCAGCTAATCCCTGCAAACCATACTCTAAACTGCTTCTTCAACCACCAATGGCAGATTCTGCGAGTGATAGCCCTTTTTGACGCAGATGTGCACCACATGCGAAAAGACGAGCCCAAAAGATTTCTCATTCGCTGAACAATAGATCTTCTTCTCGTTGAGCTTCTTCAGATCTGCTTCGGAGAGGCAGAGAAGATGGATAGGATCATAGATCCTCAGCAACACTTTACCATCTTTATCAAACACTACTGCCTCCCGAGCTTTCTCATCGAACCCCCAAGCCTTAAGAAATCCTGAGGTAGCGAGGGCAATCTGATCCTCCTGAGTTGCTTGACTTCAGGATAGATATCTATAAAATCGCGCCTCCTAGTCTTTGGATTCCTCTTCGCTTCCCTCTGTCTGATAGGCATGGTGAGCTTGAAGTTTTCAAGCTTTCTAAAATGGATGTCAGATCTCAACGTCTTGTAGAACAGCTTGGCCGCATCCGAGGTGAGATTGGTGGGTTCCAAATCCGCAAGACGCTTCAACTCATAGTGGGGAAGAGAGTTGAACGTCGCGTATTTCATCCTCATGTACTGCACACCATCTCCCCGCAGCAAAACAAAGTAATCGGTGTTATCTATGTAACGCCATGCAAGAACGATCCTCTTGCACTGGCCTACTAGATTACAGCCGACAATAACTCCCAGTTCCGCAAAAGCGGTGTGATCAATCTTTCTCCCTCTGCCATCAATGTAGTGAACCGGAGGTGGCACGAGAGGAGCGGGAACATCGGGAGTTTCCGGTGCTTCTTTAGACTTCCCCTTAGAACCAGCTGGGGAAGCAACCTTGTCTTGAACACCGCCGGATTGTGTTGCGGTGACTTTCTTCAACCGAGCTGAGTCCACCTCGTCCTCGGAGTCCTCAAACAAACAACTCGCCTGGACTACTGAGGCAGCATCTCCTTCACACATCGGCATAGCAGCAAATGTAGGAACTACACCGGTAGAACCATGGAATGACATCGCTGGCTGAGCGGACTCGAGTGGATGAGAGTGGGTACCTGCAGAAACTAAAGCAAAATCAAAGTTAAGATTAGCAGTCTCCCCCTCGAGTGGTGCTTCGTTGGCTGGAGATCCCGGAGCTTTGCCAGAACCAGACGCGGATTCATCATGTTGCGCCTGTTCGGAAGGATCAGCCATTCCTTGATCACCCGAGCCCATAAGGGATTGAGCACCCGCATCACCGCCATCATCAGGTTTATCCTGATCATCATCATCTTTTGGCTAATCGTCTTTGGCTTCATCGTCAGCCTTATCTTCTTCATCCTCATCTTCGGCGTCCTTATCTTCATCGTCCTCGTTCTCCTTTGCTCGCGCCTTTAGCAACTCATCCAGACGATCATTGAAGAGTTTATAATCTCCCTTAACCACCGCAGCATCATTCTTAAAGACTTTAAACTGCGACTCCATCGAAGCAATAAAATCATCTCTAGTCTGCACTTGCCTTTCAAGCTTCTTGATCCGCTTTTCATGTTCATTCAATTGACCCTTGAGCGAAACAAGCTGATCCTGCATCTGGCTCACCAGATCACTTAAACCAACAGTGACCTGAGGGCGAGAAGAGCTGGCCGGTGGAGGAGAAGTGAATCTAGGTGGTGGTGGAGGAAATGTAGGGTTCACCAAAGGTGGAGGGAGCGTGAATGTAGGTGGTGGAGGAGGCATAGTAGTGACTGGTGGAGGAATGGTAGTAGTGGTTGTGGGCGGAGGAGCGGTGGTGGTGGTTTGCCTAGATTTCTTTAACAGAGGTTGTTCAGAAGAAACCTCTGGAGAGCGAGGCCGCTTGCTCGCTGAAGAGGGTGAAGATGGCCTAAATGTACCCGGCTGAACACCCCTAAACTCCGCAGATTTCATCCTGACTGTGCGGATTGGAGTTGGCTGAGGAATCACAGGTTGTGGTTCCTTGAAAGTAACATCTTTAGCAGCCTTCCCCTTTCCTTTAGCTCCCCCTTGGAGAGCAGCACCCAACAGATCAACCCCGGCCTTTGTAGCTTTCTTCAACAGCCGATCATATCGTTCCTTGTAAACCTCGACCGCCAACGTCTTCTTTAGAACCTCCAGATCACGGAATTTCTGCTTGAGCGTCTTTGCAGTATCGGTCATCTCAACAGTATCCTCAGAACCATCGTCACTATCAGCACTATCATCATCATCCTTATCTCCGGATCCAGCACCCTCTGAATCAGATTCATCAATAAGATCCAACTGTGTGGGCTGCTTTCTTTTACCCTTAACCTTCTCTGAAGTACCCTCAGACACAACAGTTTGCTTCCCTTTACCCTTACGTTGCCTCTTACTCGTAACGCCCTCAGAAGCCAACGACCTGGAAGATCTCCTAGACATGCTCGGCTTTGGAGGATCATGAACAATCAAATCATCATAGGCATCGAGCGCAGGTGCTTGAAAAGCAGCATCAACTAAAGCACTTTGAAGGGCTAACTCATAACCCCCTCTGCAATCAGCAAACGCACGGGTGTTTATGAGCGTTGCTTCCCCGTATGGACCGTCATAGGCAAGGTTCGGCAATAGATGATCTATCATTAAGGTCACGAAGCGGGGGTACTGATCGAAAGTCCGCTTCCTATCCTCCAGATTCCACAGCATGTTGCTGAGAATAAACCGGGAGGTGTTAAACTTATGCTTGAAGACTAACGACACCATCAAGGACTGACCCTTTCGATCCATAACGTCATATCCTCCTTTCCACTTTGACAAGCACTGGATAAGAGTGTGCATGAGAAAGCGGTATAGATCCGGCATCAAAGACTTGTAAAACTGAAGGGAGTCAAGGCGTCCCGTATATCCCATCTTTTTGAAGCAGCCAAAGATCACTTTGTCGGGTAGCACATCACTAGAGTCTGCTGAGTCTTGAAACTGAAGGACAGTGCGAATGACTTCCTCAGTAATGACCACCGGAAGATCCCCAATCATTGATTCGATTGTAGGAGGATCGACCGTCATATTCGCTCTAGCATTCCTCCAGAATGCGGAGATAAGATCCAGCTTCAGCTTCGGATTAACTCGAAGGGCATACGCTATCGGGCTTCGATTGAGGTAGTTGATAATCCCTTCGAACCCGGCCCCACTTTTCACTGCCGATAGAAGAGCCACCGAGTTGTGTCTCTTGATTGCAACATCTTGCTTTGGTGCCATTCTGTACAAGAGACAACAACAACTCGCACAAAAGTTAGTACACGCACAATAAACTACTATAAGATATTGTAAACAACATCCTAGACGTGCAAGACTACTTTCGAGTGAAATTGGGTTACGCTGCAAGCGTTGAAATCAATTACGTTAAGCAAATTGAATTTGCCAAAAACAGATGTGAATCTGTTGACAGTTACGCACGTAACTTGTCTTACGTAAAGGATTTTTGAAAAATTTGGGCAGCATAACTGGACAATTTAACGATTACGAACTTTTTGCTTTAACACTTACGTGCACGTAATTGTCAATTACGTGCACGTAATAGTGAATTACGTGACACCCAAAACACACTGATGCAAAGTTACGTGCACGTAACTTGTGAATTACGTGCACGTAATACAGAGTTTCGTGCACGTAATTACAAATTACGTGCCCGTAACAGACTCAACTGCTCGTTTTCTTACGCTCAATTTCATTCAAAATACGCTATGGTTTTTATTCTAAAATCAGTTCAATAGCAATATTTCGAGTCACATTAGACTTTACACTACACCATTTTAATCATTTGTGTAGAAAATTTAGTCAAAATTAGGGTTTTTTAGGTCACAAATCAAAAATTCTTTAAACCCTCCATTTTGACCGAAAAACAACAATGAAGCGTTACCATTATGCTCGGAAATGGGTTTAGAATGTTTAATTTCATGTTTCAATAACAGATTTTGGGTTTTTGATTGTTGTCTACCCAAACCGAAACCGCCATTAACCAAACACCCCCTTTAAACCTAAATTAGGTCGAGATAATCATACCGTGATGCTTAGACGGTGATTCCGAGCAAGATAAATACGAAAATTGAGTGAGAGAGATGATAACTTGCAAAATCGCCGAGAGAATAGAGGGTTTTTGAAATAAGAGGGTTTTTGAAATGATGTAACAGTTACCTATTTTCAACCCTTTATATACCCTCTCTCTTCCACAGTTACGTGCACGTAATAGGGAATTACGTGCCCGTAACTTATGAGTTACGTGCACGTAACTTCTCAATTACGTGCACGTAATTCTCAATTACGTGATGTGTTTTTCGCGCATTTTCTCGATTTTAAACTTGTTTTAATTCACGTTTTTAACTTTAAACTTTTACCGAATAAGAGAAAACAAGTTTTTAACCTTTAAACTCTTTCCAAGAGATAAAAACGATAAAACACTCAAACCTTTACACTTTATCTCGTGATAAAGAGCCTTTACACTTGACGGGAAGGCATTTGATCAGTCGAGCATGTTTAAGCACTCGGAGCCTTCCAATCGTCAAAATTTTTGAAGGCATATGATCGATTGATCGTATGTAAGCTCACGCTATCCTTCATGTTCCTTTACACTGCTAAGCAGATGGAAACTTTCTCAAAACTGACCCTTCCGTTCGAGATTATCTCCAGCGAATACAACGATACCCCATCTATAGGTAAGAAACCCGTAAGAAGGGAGATGTTGCCTGTCGTGTGCCCTGAACAACCACTGTTGACATACTACGTATTATCTACAGTTCACTTTGGTCGTTCCTGCACATCTTAGAAGAAAGGTTAGTTTGTAACGGGGACCCAAGCCTTAACCGACTTGGGTCTCCCACTTTCATCGGTAATGATCACATCAACCAATTTATGATCTTTCTGATAATCAATAGTGGTCGATGTGTCATCCTGATGTTCGGGCGACTCTTTATCATCTTTAACAGTCTCAGTCAATTTCGATTTTGGATTGGTATTGACCTTGACTGAAGGAGAATCAACCTTTGGTTTGTTTGGTGGATTCTTCCTTTGAGGAACAGACTTAACGTTTGAAGTTGTTCTTGACTCTTTACGTTTCAAAATTAAGCTTTTCAAACGAGGACAAACCTTGGCAATGTGTCCCTCACATCGACAATAATAGCAGGTTCGAGGGTCAGTTGAATTAACCTCGGGAACCTGAGAAGTTGGAATCTTCTTTTGATTGTCGTTTCGTGGTGGTATTACCTTGGTTGATTTAGCTTTAGACACTTTAGGAGAGAAACTTGTAGGCTTAGAAGAAGAAGCCACTCCCTTAGTGAAGATCGTGGACATAGGGGTTTGAATAGTTAGAGTTGGTTCCTCAACCTTTTCTTTACCCTTTGACCTCGATTTTGTGGACTTTGACTCGGCCTGCTTGGAATCGGATTGCTTAACAATCCGTTTTCCTTCTCGCACCTGAAGTTGTTCAAACTTCTTGTCCATCTTAGTAATAAGACGGCTTTCAAGGCGCTGAATGACTTTCTCAAAAATTTTCTCCTGATGGTCGGTGAGATGGACGTCTTTCAAATCCTTAAGGTCTTTGGATAGGTCTGGACGTTCTAGGACGATTTTAGACTCATCTTCACTGATACTAACTTCTGGACCAGTTTCTTCGGCTTTTGGAGCCTCAGAGGTCAAAGAAGCAGTTTGAACTACTTCAACGGACGAGCCATCTACTGGGACAGGGGTGAAATTCATTGGAGGGGGCATACTAGAGTACCCCAGTCCACCCTTGTCCTTAGTGTTCGTCCGTTGCCACTCGATTAACTGACCCAAAATTTCTTTTGAGTTCGCAATTGAGGCTAACTTTGCCTGAAGAGTGTCAATTTCACTCTGTTTCTTTGCGACAGTTAATTTTTCAGCGGCATGAGCATCAGCAAACTCTTGGATCTTTGAAATGTGTCGGGTGATAACAATTTTTAAATCAGAAATTTCAACTTGTTTTTCTTTCTTAAAAGTAGTTAAAATTCTGTTTTCTTTTGACAGGGCATCATTTTTAAGTCTGAAATCATTAACCTCGACACTTAACTCTCTAGCCGTGGTACTCCATACAGCGAGTTGGGCCTCTAGCTCGCTGCAGTGTGTACAAACGGGTGTAAAAGGGTCGATATCTACCTCAGGTTTAGGAGCATCTGACGTAGAGGCCATTAGAGCAAGGTGATCCATCCTTGGTGCGATATCCTCATATGCATTCCAATCTACCCGATTATCCACAGCTATGAGCGCACTAGCATCCTTCTCTACATCTTGAATTCGGAGATTCCTCGATGCTGGACCCTGATATCCTCCTTGTTGATAGTTTCTTCCTTGATGGGAGGCTTGACCTTGTTGTTGTTGTTGACCATATCTTTCTCCGTGGTCATGTCGAGGGTCTTCACGAGAGTGTTGACCACATTCACGAGCAAAGTGTCCGTAATTGTTGCATTTAAAACACTTTACCCTCGACTTATCGAAGCCCATCCCACTTTTTCTATCGCCACCAACAAACTTCTTTCCCGTGCGATTGAGAAACCCTTTAATCCGCTTCGTCATCATAGCCATATTCCATCTAATATCCATTTCTTCGAGATCATCCGGATGAACCTGCTCATAGTCTTCCTCGTTGAGAGAAGAGCAAGCAATCCTGCCATCGATCAAGTCGTTGTAGGCAGCTACGAAGCACGACTGTAGGCGATCAGGCTCTACATTCTGGGAACTAGAGGTGCTAAATCCCGTTTCCTTTCCTCTCCCTTGTGGCTTTAGGAGGGGAGCCGCAAATGCCGTATTCATCTCCCGTCTCGAAGAGCAAGTTCTACACGCAGAACATGAAGGACATAATGAATCGGTTGAGCTCGATACGGAAGGACTCTCTTGAACATTCGGAAAGCTGAGAGTCGGAGGTAAGAAGCTTGAGGATGAAGGTACTCTGGTTGAGATATCCGAGAGGAAAGCAACTCCCGCATTATCTCTAAGTACTTTCTGAGCAAACGTATTACTACCATAAGCCTTCTCTTGCATTTGCAGATTGGCTATACGTAGTTTGTCAATGAGATCCTCAAAGCTATAATCTCTCAATTCCGGTTTGTCTTTCAAAAGAAGCACACGAAACTCCCAGTGCGGAGGCAGACTATCCAAGAACCGTAAGTTAGTCTGGAGCTTGCTGAACTCAACTTTTAATTCAAAAAGATCATTTATCAATCGACTAAATCTCGAGATAAGCATATCTAGAGTCTCATTCTCTCCGCATTTGAAGTTATCAAATTGTCGCCTCAACAAATCTGCTTTGACTTCTTTCATTTCCTCCGTTCCTCCATATCTCTTCGCGATGGCGTTATCGTGAGGATTATCGATCATCCGGAAAATAGCTCTCATCTCATCGGTTAGACAGAACTGGATTGTACCCAATGCTTTCTGATTTTTGAGAAATAGAGCTTTCTCATCGTCGGTGTAAGTAGATGGAGCCCGGTAGGTTCTAACACCGGTGGTGGCGTTCACGTCTGAGGGCGCTTCATACTTCGTGATTATAGGATTCCATATACCCGGATCAGTACACGCGACATAAGTCCTAAAACTCATCATCCAATCCTCTACACTCCGGTTTGGGTTGTATAAAGGAGGAAGTTGAGGGTTACGGCTTGTCTCCATGTTGAACGAATTAGAATTCGTAGCTAGAGCCATCACAAATTCACACAAATTTCCAAAATCTTCAGCTAACGGATACCCAAAAATCTAACCTAACACCCACCTAACCTTTCCAATGAAAATCGGGCAGAGTAACGGCTTGAAAATGAGTAAACGAACGATTTCAGAACACCAGTTACGTGCACGAAATAACCAATTACGTGCACGAAATAATGAATTACGTGCACGAAAGTTCTCAATTACGTGCTAAGCTTCCACAGTTACGTGAACGTAATACTTAATTACGTGAGCGTAATTGCCTATTACGTGAGTGTAATTGACAATTACGTGATCAATGAACTTACTTACGTGACTATTACGTGACAGCAGCAAGAATTTTCCAAAAATCGCCGTAAACGGAGAAATACTCAAAACTAAGTGCCCATCTTCCGCAGATATCTAATACTACCAATTGTAGACGTAATATCTGAACCTCAGCTCCAAACTCCGGCTAGAAAAGCCTAGATCTAAAAAATCCGAAATAAAGTACACTTTACCCAAATCCTAGATCTAGTCTAAAACAGCCCAAATCTTCACCAAACGGATTCAAAGACCTCTATAGCAAGTATAGAGGCTCTGATACCACTTGTTGGTCGCCTATTTCGGACCTCCTTTGAACCCTAAAACAAACTAATTGCGGAATAACTAGTTTGAGTAAGTAAACGGTGAAGAAGAACAAAGATAATCAAATGATTGATTCTATTAAGCTACGTGTTTGTTACAATCACGAATAGAACCAAAACACTCGATTACAAGACTTTAACACACAAGAACACTAGTTTACGTGACCTAAGACCTAGCTCACGTAACTCTCCTTGATTTGACAGCTCTGACAATGTTCAACAACCGCATTTATGATTTCGAGGCTGCTATTTATAGGTGGCCCGAAACCCTAGAAGAGTTACGCTCACGTAACTCTTTGGAAGAGAGTTACGCGTAACTCTACAAGTTACGTGCGTAACTCAGAGTTACGTGA
>CAJVGC010000582.1:22519089-22574247 GCA_910822075.1 Senecio squalidus
GCGTAATTGCCTATTACGTGAGTGTAATTGACAATTACGTGATCAATGAACTTACTTACGTGACTATTACGTGACAGCAGCAAGAATTTTCTCGCCGTAAACGGAGAAATACTCAAAACTAAGTGCCCATCTTCCGCAGATATCTAATACTACCAATTGTAGACGTAATATCTGAACCTCAGCTCCAAACTCCGGCTAGAAAAGCCTAGATCTAAAAAATCCGAAATAAAGTACACTTTACCCAAATCCTAGATCTAGTCTAAAACAGCCCAAATCTTCACCAAACGGATTCAAAGACCTCTATAGCAAGTATAGAGGCTCTGATACCACTTGTTGGTCGCCTATTTCGGACCTCCTTTGAACCCTAAAACAAACTAATTGCGGAATAACTAGTTTGAGTAAGTAAACGGTGAAGAACAGCAAATATAATCAAAGGATTGATTCTATTAAGCTTACGTGTTTGTATACAATCACGAATAGAACCTAAACACTTCGATTACAAGACTTTAACACACAAGAACACTAGTTTCGTGACCTAAGACCTAGCTCACGTAACTCTCCTTGATTTGACAGCTCTGACAATGTTCAACAACCGCATTTATGATTTCGAGGCTGCTATTTATAGGTGGCCCGAAACCCTAGAAGAGTTACGCTCACGTAACTCTTTGGAAGAGAGTTACGCACGTAACTCTACAAGTTACGTGCGTAACTCAGAGTTACGTGAGTGTAACTCAGTTACTTGAACGTAACTTGCCCGTAAATGCGTTTGGACTTTACAACTCGATCTAATTACATACTAACTCTACGACACGTTCTAATGAATACAAATACAGACAATAATGCTCCAACACCTTTTGACTTGAATAAATAGTTACAGCGGTTCAAAATATAATGTATATCTCCGAAGCTGGCGGACTTGTAGTTGATATGATCCGACAGAAAAAGATGGTCGGAAGAGCTCTTTTGTTTGCTGGACCTCCTGGTACTGGTAAAACCGCCCTTGCACTTGGTATTTCCCAAGAGCTTGGTACCAAGGTATATAAACGTGACCATATTTTAATATGAAAAGAGGGAGTATTGTTATATCAGTCATGATTTACGATACTTATATGTATGATTATATACAGGTACCATTTTGTCCAATGGTTGGATCAGAAGTCTACTCATCCGAAGTTAAGAAAACGGAGGTCGATGGAGAATTTCAGGCGGGCTATCGGTTTACGTATTAAGAAAAATAAACAAGTTTATGAAGGAGAAGTAAGAAGCATAGTTCAACTTTTGTTTTTTAGTTCGTTGAAATTGATTTATGATTAAAATTGTAACACTTTGATAATTTGGGGAATGATCGGTTTTAGGTGACTGAACTATCTCCAGAGGAAACCGAAAGTGTGAGTGGTGGATATGGCAAAGCAATAAGTCATGTTATTATTGGATTGAAAACCGTTAAAGGAACAAAGCAATTGAAGCTGGATCCAACTATTTACGATGCCTTGATTAAGGAAAAGGTATTGCATCTTTTTTTTTTTGCTGTATTTTTTTCGATGTCAACAAAACGTAATTGAAAAGATTAAAAGGTGAATGTTTGTATTCATTCTACAGGTGGCTGTGGGTCATGTTATCTACATAGAGGCAAATAGCGGTGCAGTTAAAAGGGTAGGCAAAAGTGATGCATTTGCAACAGAGTTTGATCTCGAGGCTGAAGAGTATGTTCCTCTTCCTAAAGGAGAGGTTCACAAGAAGAAAGAGATCGTCCAGGTTTGTTTTTCAGAATCCTTTAGATTTTTCTTTATGATTAAATCGATCATTATTTATGACTTATTATTTGTTTATCAGGATGTTACACTTCATGATCTTGATGCTGCAAATGCACGGCCGCGAGGTGGACAAGATATATTGTCGCTAATGGGTCAAATGATGAAGCCTAGAAAAACTGAAATCACTGACAAATTGCGACAAGAAATCAATAAGGTATTTAGTTATTCATACTTCTTCATGAACTCTGTCTTTTAATTTGGTTTGTTTGAAATGTATGAAAATATAAGTTTATGTTAATTTCAGGTTGTTAATAGGATTGTGAGACAAATCGATTTACGTGCTAAACAATGGGGTAGTAACACTGACTTGCTGCTTTTGTTGTTTATGTAGTGTTTGTGTTTGTGGTTTTGTTTTTGGCTTTTACTTTTTGTTACATGAAAGCATTGAGTTTCGACTTTTGTGTATTAATTAGTAAAGTTGGTATTTTTTCGATTTTGACGACTAATTATTTGTTTTGGTTAAAGTTCTTGCAGGATTGAAGGAGAAATTTGCAGAGGCTATGAGAAGAGATGATGTAAAAGCTATTGTTTTGACCGGTAATACATTTGACTCTGAAGATTATATAATGATTATAATGATTATAACTTGGTTTATTCTTTGTTGACGTTTAGAATTGGATGCGATTTAGTGTTGCTTTTTGGCACACTTTTCGTGAAACGGGAGGTGACCCTTTTGGTGCACCTACTAACATGTGGCCATGGGAAGATGGTACTAATTCTTTAGCCATGGCTAAGCGAAGGAGTAAGATCAAATTTTTTAAGACCTAAAAACTACTTTATTTGTTTAAATTTTATCCGTATTGTACTTATTTCGTATACTTTTGTTATTAATGTTTTGAATATTATGCTTGTTGAGAGTCCTGTTATTGTTTTATCTGCTATGGGCAAGATCACTAACAAGCTTATAGCGGTTTGTATTGCTTTCGTATTTATTTCATTTTCTTATATTGCCATATGTTTGACTTTCGATTTTTGTGTGATATATGTAGGCCGGAGAGAAGGCTGCAAGTTGTGTCTCGGTTGTTTCGGAAATTGATGAATTGAGTTTTGTGAAAGAGCTACATTATAGGTTAAAATCTTGATTATAAACGTCAAGCAGCTTTTAACGTTTGTGAATATTAGTTTATACTGATTTAATATCAAATTATTCGTTCAGGACAGTGTATGAGCTTGGATTAGAAAAAACACTCATTTCGAGCAGATAAAGAACGGTTTAAGTTAGTAATGACATTTTTTCTTGAAGAAGATGAATCCCATCTTATGGTGGCGAGATTAATCCGATTGGTGAGTTTTTAAAAGTTTACTGTGTTTATTGACTTTGCTCTGTTTTTTCCGTTGACTAATTGCTCTGTTTTTTCAGTGACGTTTGCTACACTTGGTGAGAAGAACACTATTATGTCGCCGGAAGTATTAGTTAAGGCGGGGGTTCCTTGCTGCAGGTAAGACTTTGACAGAGTATAGTAACTAATTACGCTCAATGGAGGCAATATAGTGCACAAATATGTCAACAACCTCTTACTAATGAATGGGTTGACTAGGGTTATACTCTTTCTCTAACCTCTTAAATGACTAAAGTCAAAACAATTTGCTGAAAAGCAGACAAGTCAGATGGATAAAAGTCGTCAAACGGGTTGAAACTAGCTGAAACTGTATTTATACTGCAAAAACCTCATAAATAATATTATTTCGCATAACAGATATTATTATTGAACTTATATAGGTTGACACACATGTTATCTAGGATCTAGCATGGTGGTGAATTACACCAAAAACTAACTGTTACGACATGACACCCCCTTTTAACCCATTACCCAACCGCCATATCGCCACCACAAGTGCATTTGTATATCATGAAAGCTAATCAACTTTTGTTCTTAATCAGATTGGTACAAAATGCTGGAGAATTTGTTGTCACTTTCCCAAGAGCATATCACTCGGGGTTCAGTCATGGTAAATCCAAACATGTTTATGAAACTAAATTCTCATTTGTTGTTGCAGATTACTCTACGCTACGCAAAACAAGCAACAACCCTTCTTTTGTAATAGACTAGAACTTTTACAACAACAAAAACCGGTATATCTACGTAGATATATTCCAGCACTTTTTGTAAAGGCTTTGTAATAGGCTAACACTTTTGTAACAACAAAAAACACTCTATCTAGGTACATATAACTAGCGTCTTTCCTGCACGTTTTGTAAAGGATATCGATGCAACGTCTTTTAACTCGAACTCGTGCGAAGCACGAGAATCCCTCTAGTTTACAATTAAAAACCAATTTGTTCAAACACTTTTCATGTTAATTACCGAAATTGCAGTGAGAAAAAAAATGAAACATTTTTGCCAAATGAACACCGTTGATAGTTAATGGTGTTCGATCCTCATACCACAACTGGTTTTATTGATGATTAAACATCAATAAACAAAAATGAGTGGTAGAGTAAGAAGTAGGAAATATTTGAGTTTGAAACTAAAATAAGGTTTAGAGTCGAGTTCTACGATGATAGTTTGCATTTACTGACTATACCTTTTTAAACCCGAAAAAAATGAAAATGAAAATTTTGGATTTATAAAAGGCCTAAGCCCATCATATTTTATTTCAAAAAGTAAAACTTTAAACACTAATGTTGTACAAAACTATAGTGAAAAATTAGACATTTTAAAGTTTGATATTTGTATTTTTTTAATTTTTTTTTTCTTCCCTTACCATTATTATTTTGTAGCAATCACAATATAGTCGATGGTATCACCCCTTTCCAATATATCTACCAATAAAAGATAATAGGATCATTGAAATAATATAATTATCTTGGGGATGTTAACTGAGCATAGTACGATTTTAACGACCCTTTGAAGATCGGATTTTTCAGATTCTGATTTCTTCAAGTGGAGTTTTGAATTACGTTCTCCAAGCTTGATGTTTTCTTCTTCCATTTCAAACAAACGACCCTCTAATGCTTTTCGTTCAAGAAACTCAACAGCAAACTTGTGAATCAACATTGTTGCTAGGCACAACCTAAATTTTTCTTTAAATGATTTTTTGACGTTTTCTAGTTGCTTTTTTTCTCCGGTTCAACAACGAACATAATTAGAATCTTGATAAAGACATATTCAGAATCCAAAGTTGTTTAATATTACTATCTAATTTAAATGTTGTTTTCTCCTATGAATTTGTGCATTTTACTATTATTATAATCAAAATATTGTCTTTAAATACAATTTTTATCACTTTTATTACAAAACAGGTTGTTGCTGGAGTGGTTATCGTATCGTCTCCATTGCTAGGAGACTGGGGTTCGAATCCCGCAACCAACACATTTTCTTCCTTTTTTTGTATTGGTTTAAAAATAAGTTTAAAAATAAAGTAAATTTGCTTGGTTTGGGCTTTAGTGTTGGGCTTTCATTTTTTTTTTTTTTTTTTAGATTATTATCAAATAAAAAATATATACTTTGCGAATCAAATAATCCCGTTAAGACAATCACACATTTCGTTTACGCCCCAAACTCGTGCAACGCATGAGTCCCCTCTAGTTTTAAATAAATGTAGTCAAATACTACACGATCAAAATCATAGACATGATCGGGTCTATACCGATCACCATTGATAAATATCAAATGTTTATAAGACAAAGACTTCATTATAAATTTTCACAGAGATCCTACTTTATTCAGAAAACAGTTGCTCAACAAATAAGAAAGAAAAAAGAATGGCATCTACGATGTCTTTAATAACGATGTCATTACCTCTCTCAGCAGTGAGTTCTCCATGACAGACTGTGGACCTTTACATTATTTGTGGGCATCTCGCTTCATCGAACCAAGACGAGCAAGTTCTTATTTCATTGGAAATATACTAGTGACATTCTTGATCGAGCTCATATGTCTAACTGCAAGCTGCGCTGTAGGACCACCTATCACTGATCCTTCATTATATCGCAGTTTAGTCGGGGCTTTGCACTATCTTACATTCACCCGACCGGAGATTTCATATGCAGTCCGACATATTTGTTTATATATGCATGACCAACGGGAGCCTCACTTTAACGCTCTCAAGTGCATTCTTCAATATCTTCGTCGCACTTTAGATCATGGCTTACAGTTATATGCTTCGAAGACTCCCGTTTTTACCGATTACTCTGATGCTGATTGGTGAGGATGTCCCGGCACTCGAAGATCGACTTCTGGCTATAGTGTCTTTTTGAGGAACAACTTAGTTTCCTGGTCCTCCAAGCAACAACATATCATTTCTCGACCTAGTGTCGAAGCTGAATATCGTGGCTTCGCCAATTTCGTGGCAGAGACTAATTGGCTACCCAATCTTCTTCATGAGTTTCACTACCCGCATAACCAAGCCACCATTGTTTATTGCAACAATATTAGTGTGGTCTACATTTCCACGAGCTCACTTCAACATCATCGAACCAAACACATCGAGATTGAAATCCATTTTGTTTGGGAAAATATTGCTATGGGTCACGTTCGAGTTCTTCATGTGCCCTCCAGTTCTCAGTATGCAGATATCTTCACCAAAGGGGTTCCTTCAATACTTTTTCTTGATTTCCGATCTATTTTGAGTGTTTGTTCCTCTTCCGCTCAAACTATGGGGAAATATTAAAGTATACGTGTTTATGTATAGTTTAGTCCAACGTGTAGCCTAATGGACTCATGGGCTCTTAGAGTTCCTAGTCTATTTATATGCGTATCATTTGTATTGTTATTCATCAAGCAATAAAGCAATATACCAATCTTTCGTTTCACCTTATTTAACTAGTACAGAGAAGAAATATAATAATTTGTAATGAAACATTAATATCAAATAGCCTTCTATAAGGGTGCGTAATTAAATACACGTTGGCGATGAATCTCATCGAAACAAGTAAAAGCTTATGTAGTTGTAATAATTATAAGAAACAATCACAACCCTCTCTCTTGATCAAATTTATTTTAGTTTACTTCCATGCCTAAGTGCACCCTATCTTTCTTTATTCCTTTACTAGTCCTTAGACCCGTCTATATACACCGACAATTTCAGAATATTTATTTATATGTTTTATTTAAATTGGTTTTTTGTTTCATATAGTAGAATCAAATATAAATTAATAGTTATAAACAAAACAAAAATATATCGATAATAACGAAAAATAGAAAGTCATTACGTTGTGTTTTGTAGAATGAATATAGCAAGACATTTACTTGCGTTTTGATATTTTGAATAATAGAAGACAATTAAATTGTGTTTTAAAAATAAGAAAGTTAAAAACGTATTTAGGTATCTTTGAAAAAAATGAAATAGAAAACGATTGTTATTATTTAGTTTAAGTAGGTTTTGATATTTATTTGAAAGAGGATTATTATTATTGTTATTGATTAATAAGGGGGTTATTAGAATTATATGAAAATATTTTAGTTAAATGGTAGATTTTTTGTTTAGGAAATATAAATGACTAAATTGAATAAAATGTTAAAAATAAAGGATTAAATTGATTTTATAAACAATTTGAAATTAACCCTTCCTATTGGTCAATAAAAGCTAATTTCTCAAATTATATTTTTTATATATATAGTGAATGATACATGCGAGAACTCATAATTGTGCGAGAACTACGAGAACTCATTCTGGACCTTTGATTAGTTGATCAATGGCTAAAATTCGTGATGACAATTTCCTAAATAATTAGAAAATTAGAAGATGAATTATTATTTTATAAAACTTAAAAAAATATTAATGATATTTTACTTATTTCCTAAAAAGTCTATGTTTCTCTCTCGTTTCTTTTTAACTCTAAAACCGCCACCTGATTTACGGATTTTTCTTTTTAATTTACAAAACATTATTTTAAACATCAGGTTATATAGTATAGTATCCGCACGGTGCAGCGGGGATAATAAATTATTTGATATAATTATATTACAAATATTTAACAACGGAAATTAAATACGGAAAAAGATAAAAACATAAAATGTATTTAAACTCCAATCATAATGTAAAACGTGAAGATACGTATAGATACGAACTTTTAAAAGATAGAAAATATAGTTTGTTGCAATTTTTGTTGTCCTTGTACTTGTTAAAACATTTGTCCATCAATAGTCATTTTTTTCTATTTCTTGTTATTTTTTTCTATCTCAGATAGTTCAGTTATTTTTTTCAGCCCTACACTTAAACATAAATAAATAAACATTTTTAGCATATGAAACCTCATCAAGTACAATTAGGACCAACATGTGTGACATAAGTGTGTATGTGTTGACCCGACTTCCTATTCTACATCAAACAAATTACAAAACAAACTTAGGAATCATTTTTAAGATGAACCTCTTTCGACTTCCTATTCTCCATCAATTTTTGCATGGTTTGTAATCGAACTTTTTTATGAATTTGACTCATTTGTTAACAAATAAATACCGTTAATTACGGTATGGACTTACATGTCGGTTTTGGTTTCCAATCATAAATTCTTTAATCAATATAAACGAAATTGGTTATTGCTATTATGGTAAATAAACACTTCTAAGTCTACATGTTTAAAGTATTTTTCCGTTCATTTACTCTACAAGGCTAAAACTTTATTAACCAACATTATTTAATTATAAGTTATTTTGAATAATGATATGTGGTGAGAGATATAAAAACCGTAGTTAAGTAAGTTCAATTACTAAGGTTTTAGAGAATTAAGACTACGTGGGAAATGTTTTATAATATAGTAGAAATAGATTATATTATAGTGTAGATTTAGTATACGTATTTTAGTAGAAAAAATGCATAATATTTTAATTATTTTAAGTTTATGAGGTTATAAAATAAAATTTATAATTTTGAAAGTTTTTAAATTAAATAGAAAGTATTTTTTTTTTTTAATTACATAGGAATTATAAGTTATTTTGTTAGATATTAATTTTTTTTAAATTAATTAGGAGAGAGAGTGTTGTTTGAGTTAAATAATAATAAATATAGATTAAGGGTATTAAGGTAATTTCAATTACTTAAAATTAAGGGATTAAGACTCTAAGGGAAGGGATATTCATTATAATATAATTATAATATAGTATAGATATTTGACGGTCAAGTAACATTCTTTCATCGGCGTTTGCTGCCAATCCCCGAACAAGCCTCTGCAATCAACCACCGATCACCACCACACACGATCACAGAACCGTCATGTTACACCGCCGGCGACCACCAAAAATGATTGAATTATTTAGTAAATTCGAAATAATCCCACAATAATAAACTACGAGCCCCCTATGACTCCTCAAATGTAAATATATAGCTTCGTCTCTTACTACATCCCCCCTCGATTCAAAATCCTCCTGCAAAAATGTTAGTTAATTAATAACACAGTCCTTTTTTCATGATTATTGCATTTTGGTTAACTATTTGAGCGCGTGTTATGTTTCTGCGCTGGTTAATATGCTAATATAAGTATCGTGTTTATTTGGTAGACATGAATTAGTTAAAGTAAATGCTACTGATTTGTTTATAGAATCTAAGGTGTTTATCCCCGAACTTTTGTTATCGCTGTGGTGCTTTCAATTATTACAGTCTTGTAGTATTGCCTCTCAAACTAATGGTAAGATTTAAACATTAGATTACGAGCTTGTTCGGTTTTCTGTAAAGTTAGTTAGGCCATCTAAGAAACCGGGAGAATAAGAGCTGTTATGAAATATCAAGGTAGACATTCAAATTCAATACGTGTGCCAAGTTGTAGATCATACCATTGAGTTTCGTATGTTTATACTTTAAAACAGTAGTAATATATGATAATAATATGGTCAAGAAATGAACACTATTCTTTTTCAGTTGCTCGACATTGTTGATCATACGACCGCACATGTATAATTATTTTATGCAGGTTGTTTGTTGTTGCCAATGTTAGAAGGGCAGCCCATTCCTTTCAGCCGAGCCGTAAAAGCTGTTTCTCTGGAGTAAAAAATGTCTTTGGTGTTTCTGTTTGTTTTGGCTTTTGCAGGAAGTCCATTATAATCCGCACGGTTTGTTACTTCTAGAAGGGCAAGGCATTTATCGTCTCGGTGATAGCTGGTAAGTTTAATGAAATACTTTAGTCCATTTAAAAAAAAAACAAATAAAAAAATACGCCTTATTCTTTAATTTTGTAAAACATAGGTATCCCGTTGAGGCTGGAGATGCGATTTGGATGGCTCCATCTGTGCCTCAATGGTAAGAAACGTGACGAATATTATTGAACCACAAAATCACTCTTTCTTAAATGTGTTTTTTTTTAAAGTAGCTTATTCGGCTCAAATAAGCTGTTTGGATGCTTAAAAATAACTTATCTTGATTCTCCATCTGTGTAGGAGTACCACATCATCTTTTGGGTACTATTACCCCTATGCTTGACTTTACTGCAAAGAAGGCTGATTCGACTCATTTGGAACTTCCAGTTCTGTTTATATTTCCCCCGAAAAGAAGGCTGATACGGCTGCACACATTGTTTGGCCAGAACATACATTATGTTGATGCAACGGAATGTCTCTCGTGTACGTCTTTTGGTTATATCCCTTATTTAACACTAGTCTATGGTATACGCTGATGTGTAATTCTTGTAATAACTCTATTCAGGGTCTAATGTGTCATTTTCATTAGTATGTTTAAGTGTAGTTTGACATTTATGTTAGTTGAAGGTTTATTTGGTATTATTGTAAGCCTGTATATGGCGTGGGAATGTTAGTTGCAACGGATTATGAAATACATTTGAAAATTGCTTCCTTCTGCTCTTGTTCAATTCTCTCTAGCTAATCCTAATCTCATATTGTCCATAAACTGTTCTAAATCCAGTTTATCCGCAATTGAGGTACCAATTCATTCACAATTCCAATTGATTCACATCATTGGTATCAGAGCGCATCGCTCCTCTGACCGCAATCAAATTCATTCCAAATCTGTAATTCAATCATAGCTATAACTCGCAGTATGTCTCGCCATGTAAATCCAGGAGTAGAACCACTAAAAACTCCAGATCCAACTCAACGTGATACGCGACATCAGGAAGGTCAATCCGGTGGTCAATTTCACCAATCGAGCGTTCCGTTACAGGAATCTGCATTTCGAACAATTTTAGAAGATTTTGGAGCTAGAATTGAAAATAATAATGCACAGTGGAATTCACGGATGGAGGTTACAGAGAAATCGGTAGCTGAGGTACATGAATTGGTGGCAGGGCTAACTATTCAGATGACTCAATTAATGCATAACTCCATCAATAAACCTGAGATGAGCAGAACTCAGTTTGAAACTAAGAGTTTCCAAACTCCGAAATATGGTAGATCTAATGATTACTATTCATCTAATAATTACTTTTCTAGACTTACTAAGGTTGATTTTCCTAAGTTTGGAGGTAGTGATTTAAGGTCATGGTTGTATAAGGTGGAACATTTTTTTCATTTAGATCATACTCCTGAATTTACGAAAACTCAGTTAGCTGCTGTTCATTTAGAAGGAAGAGCACATCAATGGTATTACACTTATGTGCAACAGAGAGGTGACATGGAAATAGGTTGGGATGAGTTAGTTTCAGCACTTAATGCTAGGTTTGGGGAATTGTATGATGATCCTATGACTGAGTTAAAAAACTTGAAACAAACTGGTTCTGTCAAGGATTATCATGATGCTTTTGATGGTATAGTTAGTAGATTGGATTTGCCGTTGGCTTATGTGTTGAGTTGCTTCATTGCTGGATTAGAGGATGAGATTCAGTTGCAAGTGAGAATGTTTAGTCCTCATACTATTCAGCAAGCTTATTGTCTAGCTAAACTACAAGAGGCAGCCATTAAGGTGAAGAGAATTAGACCTCCTAATAGAGTTGCACTTTTGCCTACTCCTAACAGTTATAACTCCAGGTTTCAGAATCCTTCAACAAGACCAGTTGTAGCTGCAAAAGTAGATAAGAATGGAAAGGTTGTTTCTACTTGGAAATCTAAATCCACAGATGAATTTGATGAAAGGAGGGAAAAAGGATTATGTTTCTATTGTGAGGAAAAGTATTATAGGGTTCATAATGAAAAGTGTACTGGTAGAAGGCCTCAGATGTTTCACATGGAATTTGTTGAATCTGAAGAGGAAGAAGGGAATGTTACAGAAGAAGAAGCTGAATGTGCTCACATTTCTATTCATGCTTTTGAAGGATATGAAGCTTATGAAACACTGAGGGTTACAGGTCAGTTTGGTAAACACAATGTCCACATTTTGATGGATACTGGAAGTACTCATAATTTTATGGATGTTGAGGTTGCTAAAAAGTTGGGATGTTTGCTACTAAATAGGTCTCCTATGTTAGTAAAAGTTGCTAATGGTGGTAAGGTACACTGCACACAAATGGTGAAGAATTTTCAATGGAAAATGAGGGGTGTATCTTTTATGGCAGATGTGTATTTGATGCCTTTAGGAGGATGTGATTTAGTGTTGGGAGTTCAGTGGTTTATCACTTTGGGTAATATAGAACTCAATTATCAACACCTCACTATGGCCTTCCTTTATAAGGGTAAAAAAGTATGTTTAAGGGGTGCTAATAGTAAGCAGTTGACTGTCATGAACAAAGGTGATTGGAGAAAATTGGAGAAACAGGGGAGTGAGTTGACTATGTTGCAGTTTCATGCTATTCAGGGGCAGGAATGTTCTCCTAAAGTTAAGTTGGGTTCTCCTATACATGATGCACAAGTTCCTACTGATCTGCAACAACTTTTGGATTCTCATAAGGTCATCTTTCAAGATTTGGCACAGTTACCCCCATTTAGGAAGGGCTTTGATCATAAGATACCTTTGAAAGATGGTTCTGCTGATGTGCATTTGAAACCTTATAGGTATCCTACTGTTCAGAAAGATGTAATTGAAAAGATGGTGCAGGAGTTATTAGAGCAAGGGGTAATCAGGGACAGTACCAGTTCCTTTTCCTCTCCAGTTGTGTTGGTTAAGAAGAAAGATGGAGGATGGAGAATGTGTATTGATTACAGGAAGCTCAACCAAGCCACCATTCCAGATAGATTTCCCATTCCTTTGATTGAGGAATTATTGGATGAGCTAGCTGGTACCACTTTCTTCTCTAAACTCGATTTGAAATCTGGGTATTATCAAATTAGAGTAGACCCTCTGGATATCCACAAAACTGCTTTTAAGACTCATAGTGGTCACTTAGAATTTGTGGTTATGCCATTTGGCCTTACCAATGCTCCCTCTACCTTTCAAAGCCTTATGAATTCTGTGTTTAAGCCCTATCTTAGGAAATTTGTCCTAGTCTTCTTTGATGATATCTTAGTCTATAGTCCTACTTGGTCTTCTCATCTCCAACATTTAGAGTTAGTCTTTGCTGTTCTTAAAGCTCATTCCTTGGTAGCCAAATTAAGCAAGTGTGTATTTGGGGCAACTGAACTGGAATATTTGGGGCATATAATTTCTGGTAAGGGTGTAGCAACTGATCCTAAGAAGATTCAAGCAGTACAAGAATGGCCTCAACCTAAAAACATCAAGCAATTGAGAGGTTTTTTAGGCTTAACAGGTTATTATAGGAGGTTTGTTCAGAATTATGGTCAGATAGCCAAACCATTAACTGCCTTACTCAAGAAGGATTCTTTTTCTTGGAATGACCAAGCTACAACAGCTTTTTCTCAACTTAAAGCTGCTATGATCAGTCCACCAGTTTTAGCTCTACCTAATTTTAAGGAACCATTTGTGGTAGAAACTGATGCTTCAGGGACTGGTATGGGTGCAGTCCTTATGCAACATGGGCATCCTATTGCTTTTATCAGCAAGGCTTTTTCTGTGGGTAATCAGTCTCTCTCTACTTATGAAAGGGAATTATTGGCCATTATATTTGCTGTCAAAAAATGGCAACCTTACCTTATGGATAAGCATTTTGTCATTAGGACTGATCAACAGAGTTTGAAACACTTGTTGGATAATAGGATTGCTACTCCTTTCCAACAGAAATGGCTATCTAAACTCATGGGCTTGGATTATGAGATTGTGTATAAGCAGGGGACAGAAAATAAGGTTGCTGATGCTTTATCCAGAATTGAGCATGGTGAACTTTCTCAGGTGGTTTCTTCTGTGGGTACTTCTGACCTCTATGACAAGATCACACTCTTATGGCAGAGTGATGCTGCTTTAGCTACTCTCATTCAATCCCTTAGTCAAGATCCTACTAGTCACTCTAAATATACTTGGCAGAATCAGGAGTTAAGAAGAAAAGGAAAGTTGGTGGTGGGAGATTGTCCAATTCTTAAGAGATCTATCCTTCAGTGGTTGCATGATTCTGCTCAAGGGGGTCACTCTGGAGTTCAAGCTACCATTCAAAAGGTCACAAAAAATTTTTATTGGTCTAAAATGAGGAAGGAGATTGCTGAGTATATCAAGCAATGTGTGATATGCCAGAAATGCAAGGCTGATACTGCAGCCTACCCAGGTATGTTACAACCCTTGCCAATCCCAGTTGGAGTTTGGGAAGATATAGCTATGGATTTTGTAGAGGGTCTTCCCCTTTCTTTTGGCAAAAGTGTGATTTTGGTAGTGGTGGATAGACTTAGTAAAGGGGCTCATTTCATTGCTCTGAGTCACCCTTTTACTGCTGTCATAGTGGCTCAGGCTTTTATGGATAATGTGTTCAAGTTACATGGTTTCCCTAAGTCTATAGTCTCTGATAGAGATAAAATTTTTGTTAGTCATTTTTGGAAGGAATTGATGGCACTACAGGGGGTAGAATTAAAGATGTCTAGTTCTTACCATCGATGGGCAAACTGAGGTCCTTAATAGGTGCTTGGAAGGGTATTTGAGGTGTATGTGTTCAGAAGAGCCTCATATGTGGTGTAAATGGTTGCCTTTGGCTGAATTTTGGTACAACACTTGTTATCATTCAGCCATAAAATGCACACCATTTGAAATCATCTATGGTCAACCTCCTCCTGTGCATGTTCCTTATATCCAAGGTGAATCTGGTGTTGATTCTGTGGATAGAAGTCTCCTGGCAAGAGAGGCAGCTATTCAAGTTCTTAAACGAAATTTGCAGCAAGCTCAACACAGAATGAAACAACTGGCTGATTCTCACAGAACTGATAGAGAATTTCAAGTGGGAGATTGGGTCTATTTGAGGCTGCAACCTTACAGACAAACTTCAGTTCAGCACAGACCAAATCAAAAGCTTTCTCAAAAGTTCTTTGGTCCTTTTCCTGTGTTGGCTCGAATTGGGACAGTTGCTTACAAGCTACAGCTCCCAGCTGCTTCCACAATCCATCCTACCTTCCATGTGTCTATGCTGAAAAAACATTTTGGTGATCCTCCTCATACTCTACCTCCCTTACCTGATGGTGTAGCACAAGGTACGAGTGTCCCCAGAGTTCCAGAAAAGGTGTTGGATAAAAGAGTTTTTAAGAAGCACAACAAGATGGTGATTGAATGGTTGGTGCAATGGCAAAATCAGCTTCGAGAGGATGCTACTTGGGAAAATGCTGTTCTCATGGATACGTGGTTTCCTTCCTTTGACCCTTGGGGACAAGTGTCCGCTTAGGGGAGGGTATTGATGTGTAATTCTTGTAATAACTCTATTCAAGGTCTAATGTGTCATTTTCATTAGTATGTTTAAGTGTAGTTTGACATTTATGTTAGTTGAAGGTTTATTTGGTATTATTGTAAGCCTGTATATGGCGTGGGAATGTTAGTTGCAACGGATTATGAAATACATTTGAAAATTGCTTCCTTCTGCTCTTGTTCAATTCTCTCTAGCTAATTCTAATCTCATATTGTCCATAAACTGTTCTAAATCCAGTTTATCCGCAATTGAGGTACCAATTCATTCACAATTCCAATTGATTCACATCATACGCATTGCATAAAGCTTAAGTAAATTATTTGACTTTTTTTCAAATATTAATTAACACACTTCAATGTTATAAAGTTAAGGAAAAATATTGAGGACCCAAATCAACATTATCGACTTATTTACAATCAGGATAACGATCAAACATGCAATCATAACCTTGTAATCTTTGATGTAAAGGGAAGTGTTACAGCTTTCATTTACGTAGGATGTAGCTAGGTAGGGACACCTCTTCGTATCGATGATATTCAGTTTCTCTTGTTTTAAGGTTTTTCCGAAGAGTCGTGGACCGCCAAGGTGGTTGAACCGTCAATTCAGATTATCAGATCTTTTTCTGACAAGGATATAAGTTTCGAAGCTGCAAATGGGATTTATTGACGCAACACATATGCAAGGTTAGTTCCATATTAGTATTATTAACAGTTACTTATCTGAACTTGAAAAGCGGAACGGTTCAGATGGGTTGAAAATTTCCGAAGCCTTATCATCAATGCATACGACCCCTGTTAAATTGTTTTTGCTCAAAGAGATGTATTTTAAATGTAATCATAATAATGGATTACTTATTTGTTAAGAAATTTACAGGTAAAACCCATGCTGTTGTTGTGACCCGTTACCAACCCAACGTCTTTCCCATATTACCATATAGTTACATGTTTCTTGAGCTGTTTATAGTCCTTCCATTAACTCCCTAAAAAACACCTAAATAACAAGCCTACTTTGTTAACTTTCAACTACTAATTTGGTACCGGTATAATAGATCTTTAAAAAAGAGATTGATAACTCTGTTGTTTTCGTAATAATATGATTTAAGATAGAAGTTTCAGTACGGTGCCTTAGTTAATTAGTAACTATTTTGGCACGCGTTGGAACGGGTTTGGTTTGTTTCAATCGCATATATGGGGCCATTGGTCATAGCTGAAATTCGTCGAAGAAAAAAAAAGACTTCTTTTTGTCTTTTTCCATATAAAAAAGGCAGTTAATATGTCGATAACAATCTAAATCGCTGAATAAAAACATAAAAATGACTTGTTCTATATGTCGTTTAACTTGTTCATCTTTATTGTGGTGGCAATGTGCGATTAATTATGTCAGTTTCACTTATAGGCATGTGGGAATATTGTGGTTAGAAGGGCATTCGAGTGGGAACAACATAAACAATTATATGCTGGTATATTTATAGGTTCTAAGAAGAGCAAATAGAGTATTAGTTTTTGTTACATAATTAAGGGAAAAGAATATTTGATTGTTATGCATAAATGGATTGAATAAAAAGATGATTAACGTGAAGTCACGTAGTGTTTGAGATATTAATCCCACATCGGTCAGAGATTTATTAGAATACAATGCAGTAAGGTTTTCCAGCAATTGAAATATACCAACCGTGTCCCACATCGCCACCAGGAGGAACTAAAATTGGGTTTATAAGCACTTATTTTGATCAATTTAATGTCGGATGTTTTAGAATGGTGCCCCTTGTTGCGTAATATGTAGGGTCAGTGGATTTATGTTCTTGTGTCGATAGTCTTTCTACGACCCAGTCATGATTGGGCGGCGTGTTCCGATCATCCCCGATCGGCCGTACAAGTTTTTTTACTTAAAATTATACATATTACGCAATAAGGGTTGAGCTTTCTACCGTGTCCGGGCCCCCCCCCTTTTTTTCTCCCAAAATATAAATAAAATTTTGTAAATTAAATAACAATCTCGTCATAATTTTGATATATTTTATAAAATCTTATTTAACAGTTTTATAAAATTAATCATATATATTTTGCGAAAAATTTTATAAGTAAACATTTTGTATAATATGGTTGTGTAATACCTAACCATGTATAGTATACTCATATAACTTTTGTATTAATAAAGATGACACACCCTTTTGTTACTAAACAAGTGAAAATGTAAAAGTCAACAAAAAAACATGGCATTTTGTTAAAATAAGCAACCTGTTTTACCAACAAATTGCCATTTTGTTTAAACACTTGTATCAATTATCTCTATTGTTTACCTCAAATTCCGAATCTCAATAATACTTTAAAAAGTTACATCATTCTTCAACCTAGAAACGGCTAATTATGTTTTTCGTCTATAAATTGTAACGGATATGTATTTTAGACACGAAATGTGTAGTTTGTTAACGGTGATTTTAGCTATACTTTTTAACGGAACAATCATTTTAGAGACGAAAAACGTAAGCCTTAAGGAGACAAATGATGCAGTTTTTTAAAATCTATAGACGAAATTCGTAACTGAATCTCAACTGTAACAACACTCTATGTAATTTACTATTATTGTAGTAATAATAATAATAATAATAATAATAATAATAATAATAATAAATGATTAGGTTTTAAGTTGGTGTGATGAAGGTAAAGAGGGTGGCTATGTGGCAAATTAAATTTGTATATGTAAATTATATTAATCGAATAAGGATATAAAAGTAATTATATTTTATTTAAAAATTCAACCTTTAAACAAAAATTTTATATATTAGTAAAGATAATTATTAATAACCTTAATCAAATGAGCTCGTAAGCTATAACCTACAACCTTTTAGTTTTATTCCTTATATAAGGTCTACTTGTACGATCATTTTTCAATCGAGTTTTCTATAAACGAGTTTTGCAATTGTTTATTTGAATTGAACTCAACTCAACCCGATAGTTTGTCGAGCCTACATTCAAAATTGAGAATGATAATGAAAACTCAATTAGCAAAAAGTATAAAAAAAACAATTTTGAGAACCATATTAACTTCTAAGACAATTTATTTGAACTTGTTTAGTAACAAATTAGTTCATTTGTGCGTTAAGGTTAGATGGAAAAACCACGGAGGAGGAGAAGAGTATATTTGCTACAAAATAAAACTCTCCTCTAACAACGCGCATATATACCACTCGTCCATCGGAAGCCAACCTACTAACGCTCTTTTCATTCTGAGTCCAAACAAAGTAAAATTTGAAAAATTATAGTTCAAATTTAGTCCCAGTAATATATAAATAACCCTTCAAAAACCACAAAACAATTGAATAACTGCACCTAAAATCTAGAAAACAAGATTATGAAGATCGACATGTTACATACCGTAATCGTCAGTTGATATGGCTAACAATCCCAAATTAATATGAGTAACAATCACAAAAACTTAAGAATCGGCCACTTTTTTTAGAATAATTCACACTTCCTTACGACTAAATACCGTTAGACTACAAATCCCTTTGGCGACATTCTTACAAATTGATCATAATATCGTCCTATATAACAATATCACAATAATGTGATTATACTAATACTAGTAGTAGAATTAAAAACTAGTTGCAAAAAAAAACATCCGACAAAAGAACCACATCAAACAACTGATATGGTAACAGACTAACAGGAGAAGCACCACATAAACGATTATAGCAGCTCCATCGTATGATTAACCGTGCAGAACATGGCGGTGACTAGAGTGGCATATCCGGCGGCTTGTGGACCCTTCACATAGGCTGTTTTTATACGCTCTTGAAACGGTTTCCTTTTGATGATGATCTGTTTTACCTAATTTCATACGGATTTGGTACCTTTTCAGAAGTTATGTCTCACTCCCAAGTCCCAACATCGAACATGTTTGAGCTTATCTTATTTGTTATTTTGCCCATTTTCGAGCTTAATAGTTTATTATGCATTTTACTATTATATTAATGAATCATGAAAATGAACTTACTAAACATAAATCAAAAACAAATAAACTCGTAAGCGTGGAAGGGAATTTGACAAACACATTCTAGGATTGAATGTAAATCTCGTATCAATTCTAGCAATTGTCGTTGCTTTGTACAACTCCAAAACAAGCAAGCAAGTTTAGGTGAAATTCAGACTCGTTAAAGACGAACAACTTATTTTTACTCTTTAAAGGTTATTTACTTAAATGTAGTAATTAGTACTACGATTAGTACACTCACAATTTGATCCTCTTTAGAAAGGCTTTTTTATTATTTTAGATCATATTCGACCTTGTTCATTCTTTTAAACGGTCGGTTTCGACTAAAGAATCAATTAATATTATTGAAAACGGTTTGAAACCTATTAATATTGTCCCCTCGAGTTCTTTTTGTAGAAGAAAAGAAAATAAAGAAAAACGTATAAAATTGAGAAAATTTTATATGCTGCCAACATCATATAATGTTAGATGCTGCATAGTGTAAATAACGGGGTATAATCTGTATATATATAAAATCCGGAGGTTAAATGTGTAAGCAGCATATTTGTTATATAAAATTTGGTGTTCTTAAGTGGTTTCTTTTTCAAAGAGACGATATAAATCAACGAAAAATAAAAAAAAGTTTATAACTAGTTTTTCTTCATAAACTTTATAATCATATTAATAGTGTGAAGAAAATAACTTTTAAGTATCACGAGAAGGAAAAAAAACAATATAACACTATTCAACCATCTCATAAAAACATTTTACTCTACTAATTTATTGTTTCATAATCCAACACGTAATTCAAATTTCAATTATGTACCTAGAGTCGCATGATATATCGACCACATCTTTACAAAATTACCCGTAATCTTGAATTTATGCTAAACAAAAATATATAATATTAGCATTTTAAAAGAAAATCTAAATAGTATACGATATATTTTATGCCTTAAAAAATACTTTTAAATAAAATAAAAAAATCGAAATAAAATAATATAATATAGAAAGTGTTTTTTTTTTTTTTTTTTTTTTTTTTGCGAAATGAGTAATAAATTTGTCCTGTTCAAAGTAAAACAAAAAACGATTGGTTTATTTTGTTTAAATTAATTAATGAAAGACTCCCCTCTCGATTAATCCAATTCCAACACTCTGAATAAAGCTCGCCGGAGTTATTTCACACCTCCGATTCAACCAAATTGGTATATTACGGTTTATGTTACTTTTTTATTAATTTATATATCAACTTTTTTAATATCATCTGTTGTTTCACTTTTGCTATCTTTGATATTACCAAATTCTGAAAATTGTAGAATGTCATACAGTTCTAACGGCTCGAAAGTCGTTCAAAGTCTATTTTTAATCTACTGTTGTTAACTGTATATAACAAAGTTTTAAAACAGACAAAAGGTTTTTGCATAATCATTGTGAAGTAGATATGCTAGACTTGTATATAGTAGAAGACCATATCGTATAAAAGTTATACGAGTATATCGTTTGGCTGGCTATCATTTTGTTACATTCGGGCAAAATCTCATGACACCCTCGTTTATTGCACATTTCTTATCTAGAGGTCAGGTCACGATTCAGGGTAATTGTGACTGTAATTCATGTTAATGCAAAGTTCGTGCAACTTACAACTATTTACGTAGCAAAAGGTAAGGGTCTACGTTTTAATTTTCTGACCGTCCTTTTTACAGAACCTTATTATCAGTTAGACATAAACAATATCTGGTTCCGTGTGGATTCATATAGAGATACCGCTTCTAGATTATCTAATTGCTAGGAACCATGTGCACTCACCAAAAGACGGATGTACTGGAAACATCTTCGTAACCCATGTAACCCTTGGTCTTGTTTCATGTTTATTTTATTAACTTAGTTTGATAATCGGCTGTGTAATTTATTCATAGTGAACTGTGGCATTGATTGTATGTTCCCTTTTTAAAATTAGATTAACGTGACTTTTGCTTCTTTGTTAGTGATGGTATAGAATTATTTAAAGAGATATATGCTCATTGTAAAATCTATGAGAAAAACTATAGAAACCCATAACAAACCGAGTGGCTTTGATCCAAATTGTACTAACTGAGTCTCATGATTCAATAATTTCAGGTCCGAGACATACTTTTCTCATGGAATATTATCTCACAATCTAATTTAGATGAAGCCATCAGGTTATTTAAAGTTAACGGGTCCTTATGGTAAAAACACTCCATCTGTAATGACCAATAGGTCGGATGCCGGGGGTCCAATATCAGGATCTAATCAAGAAACAAGTGTGTCATCTGTAATACCTAAACAAGTGCCAGCTGGCAGTGTTCTTTCTTCGCAGTCTGATCTTGAAAGTTATGTTGGGACATTAAGACGTGACAAAGTTCTGGAGAAGTTACCTTTAAGACGCAACCCTGAGAGTGCGGTCTATGTATCATCACATTCTGATCAAGGAAACACTTTCTCAAGGGTACCGGAAAAACCTACGATGGATGGTTTTAATTGGCGAAAATATGGTCAGAAACTTGTGAGAGGAAATGTGTTTGTCAGAAGCTATTACAAATGTACATTTCCTATTTGTCCTGCTCGGAAGCAAGTTGAACATTCACATGATGGAAATATAACGGAGATAAATTACTTGGGGAAGCATGAACATCCTGAAAGTAATCAATCCTATTCTTTACCTGTTCATGTTCTGTATTGGTCCTTTTTACAGGTGGCAAGATGGGCGGATTGGATATCTGGTGAAAACGGGTTCAAGCTGAAATTGGTCACTTTTAAGTATAGGTCGAAAGAGGTGGGGTTGGGTTGACCAACACTTTTTTTGTCTATTTTTTATAAATAACGAATTGTTTTAATTATGATAACAAAACAATATCATTACAATAATAATTTGAATACATGAATAAAATGAATTAAGAGGTTGAATGAATTAAAAATAGACTTTGAGCGACCTTTAACCCAGTTCGACCCATTTGAGCTGTTGTAGATAAAATGTAACCACTTCGACCCATTATTAAGTAAATGGGATGAAATTGCAACCTCTAGTCTTTGAAATGCTTAACTAAACAATGTATAATTTCTCTATGCATTTTGCAGCCGCTCCTGACCCTGAGGCATCAGAAACCCGTCTTCTGGCTACAGTTGCTTCGAGTGAAAATTTTGTGGAAGTTGAAGTCTCAGAATCAAGTGAAATAGAAAATACGGTTAACAAAATTCTACCAGATTCAAAGAAACAGTATGTTAAAGCACGCCTAAATACTGTCACTTTTGTTTTAATATGTATATTCCATATTATATGAAGTAGAGCATTGCCATAATCTAATCCTAAAGTTTTACACAGGAAGAAAGAGAGCGCTAGTTTTAATGATGGTGTTTTGAGAATGACAAATTATGATCCACGTGTAGTTGTTGAGAGTATAAGTCCCGTTGATTTTGTACATGATGGCTACCGTTGGCGCAAATACGGACAGAAACAAGTTAAAGGCAATCGAAATCCAAGGTATATTTAATTGCCATTCCTATATCCACAAAACCAAGCCAATTTTGATATGCAATTAGAGGTGGCATTTTGACCCATTTACTTATGAATGGGTCGATTTTGGGTTGTGTTTTAACTCAAACGAGTCAAAGCAAAAAAACCTAGCTAAAGAGGAATAAGGTCAAATGGGTTGAACGGCGCCCAAAGTCCTATTTTCAGTGTGTATAACTTAAAGTTTTCTAAAATATAGATATTAGTTTTTGTTAAAGCTTTTTGTCATATCTATTAAACGATTTTTATCCTAACTTAATGTATCTACTACACTTTTTATAACTTTTAACTTTTAACCTTTTTTAAGAAAATTTGATTTTTTAGAATCATTGTTGTTAATTTTACCCCGATTTACGTTTTAAGTGCTGATGTATGTTTAATCAACCTCTTTTAATGTACGATTTTAATATCAGCCGCAACGTGCCGGGCACAAATCCTCATTTATAATGATTCTGAATATATTTGGACTTCAAATGCTACCTTTTAACATTCGGAACTGGTTTCGGACTTCAGATGTTAATCATTTAAAAAAGAGCAGTCCTCACATCCTTTTCTTTTTGTAGGAATTACTACCGGTGTACAAATGCTGGGTGCCCAGTAAAAAAGCATGTGGAGAGGGCGTCCCATGACGAGAAAGTGGTTGTTACAACATACGAGGGCCAACATGACCACGATATGCCTGTTGGAATCAGACCCACTAGCAAAAATACGCAGGGAAACAACAATGGAACAACAACGTCTGCTGATGCTCATGAATCGAGACCTCAACCGAATGCAAATACATCTACAGGTGCGGAAATGATGGTTTATATAAGTGCTAGTTAGAGAATCATCTTTGTTTTAGACCCTCAAGTCTCCAATTGTTAAATATTATTCAGATGACACATAGGTATCGTGACCCAGTTCTTTGTACACACGTTTAGCAAGGTCAGAACGGTCATTTCACTATTTTGTCTGTCTTTACATATGATCGACACTCTCGTACTGTGTTTCTTGGGTGATCACCATCTTCCGAAAGTGATTCGATCAATGGGATTTGATATATGAAAATGTGACATAAGTCGATCAATGGCATTAAAAAAAGGAACTCTTCATTTCAAAAACTCACTTAAAATTTAATTTTGTTTAAAAATTAAATATCTCAAAAATCGTAAATGTATTAAACGAATAAATTACATCATTATAACGAGCATTAAATTACTTTTCTATAGAGTACCCACTCGATATACTTTTGACGAAAAAAAATTCCAGAATTTTTTGATTAGTTTTAAAATTTTATATATAAAATCACGATTGTATCACATTTTATTTTAGTAGTTTGACATATTTATTTTTTCGTTTTTCTTTTTTATTCTAGTTAAATGCATATAATATTACAAATATATGTTTTGAAATCCATATCTAGTGTTCAAATCATATTTGATTGTACCTTACGAATATCAACATTTGTTCGAAAACGGAAATAAATCATCAATTTTGATTATTTTTTTCCGAATCTATATAGATTATACCTCATATAATATTTTTGTGTTTTAAAATTAACAATTAAAGTTGAAACCATGTGTTTTATTGACTTATAAGTTTTCAAAATTTTACATAGTTAATAAAATATATACAATACAATCACATGTGATATGGATACTATCACATTTATGTCAAAAAAAATGAAGAAAAACAAAAATCATCACATATGATATACAATATTATTACATGTGATATGTGTACTATCACACTTATGTCAAAAAAATAAAGGAAAAAAAAAAACCCATCAAAATTCGATATTTTTTCTAAATTTCGGATTTATACGTTTTATAGTAATTCTCTTTTATAAAGTTTACAAAAAAAATTCCGCGGAAAGTATATAACACCACTGCTCTATTTAAAAATAAAAACGAGACGATCGCAACGGTGTAATTTGTTTCGTCTAACGATTAACGATTTGTGAGATAAATTAATTTGAAAAATAAAAGAAAAATAGGTATTTGTTTTAGATTGAAATGGATAAATAGTCAATATTTTCTCTTTTGATCCTTAAAAAATTATTAGTTTTAATTGATTATTTATCTAAAAAAAAAGAAAAAAAATACTTTGTGTATTTTCTAATGATGATATTTTACATATTCTTGTACACGAAAAGAGCGCATGGCTCTTTTTATTAACACCAAGTGATTAGCGAAGAACTGCATTTTCTTGATAAAAACATTTAAGTTCAAAATTAATCGTTCCAAACTAAAATAGTATAAGTTATCAACATAAAATATCCGAACAAACATTCCAAATATAAATAATTAATTGTCATATCATATCAAAGGAATTAAACAACTGGCCATTTTTCTTTTGGGATCCACATATCTTAAAATAGATTTGCAAACCCCACAATCCACATCAAATCAAATCAAATAATAATAAAAGAAGGGTAAAAGTAAAAAAAAATGATATTAATTTTTTTTTAATATGTAGGGTTATAATAAGCCAACTTGAAATTATGTGGGAATTTATGAGTAAAAAAATTAAAAAATATTGGTTCAAAAAAAGTCAACGATAACCAGTAAAAAGTTTAAAATTTGAATCACATAGTGACAGATTTTGAAAGTTCATGTATTATACAAGTAACAAGTAGTATCAGAAGTTGTTTTATTATAACAAATTCGTATGGGTTTTTTTTAACTTTTATCCGATAAAAGAATAAACAAAGAACTCTATCAAACCTGTTGATAAAAAAGACCCCATTTATCAAAAAGGCAATTACCTTATTGGCTCCCAATATTTTCTTTTTCTTCCTCATCAACTTAACTCGCACCTTTTATTTTTGGAGATGTACAACTTATTTTTCAAAACAAGCAGGGTCGATCTGAATCAGGTACGGGATGTATCTCAAAAAAGGACCCAAGGGTTATTAGGGGAGGGGGTGTAACTCGTAAGCGTTTATAGTTTTGGACTTACTTTAGCTAACTTTTGATCCGTCTACATATGGTAGAGGCTAGGGGTAGCCAATTCTATGAGGGACGTGTTTTTATGGTGTAAATAATTTTAATTCTTTTATAATTTTTATTCGTCCTATGAAAATTTCATATTTCGGATACCCTCTGTCTATTTTACTACTTAACTCGTTATCAACAAAATTGATTGATTTCATATGAGTGGATTGAAATTGTTCTCTCTAACATAATCTAAAGATATCATTCAAGCTCATCTTACCTCACTACTTTCATTTGATTAAGAACATGCCAATAGAACTCGATATTGATTACGATAGGCATTACCGTATGTCAAATGTAGCCACATCGATATAGGCTTAATACACACTTATCGCATCTAGCCCATCATCAAGACATATTATAAGTTCTATAAGAACGATATCAACTAGATTATGTTTCATTTACGGTTTACGCTAATGACAATGATTAAGAAGATAAGCATTAGCAATACAATGATGACATAAAACCCCCACAAACCTAAACTTGCAAAAATGGATTGATTCCTCAAACTAAAGTAGAACCCTTTTGGTTATGTTTTTCAAATAAAACATCGGGGACCCATTTGAAATATTAGTTCAAAGAAGCCATAATTATGTTTTATTAATCAGTGGTGCTTCATGCTTCACAGCTAATGAATAATCACTTGTGTTAATCTTATATTAAACAACCCATGTTCCCAAAAAAAGTAATAAAGTATCAAACTATAGCAACATTTGGATATCATATTCAACACCGATATGATAAGTAGCTACTAGATCATATTGCACCTAATCGTTCTATTTGTCGAGTCGAAAGAGGCACAACTATAAATGCTCAAGGTACCACCTTTATTCTGGTATCGTGGCCCAACATGATCAAAACAAGTGAAACTGTACCAGAAGCAGGATATCTTATACTACCCCGGAAAAGGGTCTACAACTATATATGCACATAATATTTGAACTCTATCAACTTTGTATAAACTAAAGCTTATATTAGCAGATATGTATACATCTTAAGAGGTGCAGAGATATCGGTTTACCCTTGTTCAACTGTGCCACATTCACGACACGTTTTTTCTTCTTAAAACTTATAACTTATAAAAAAAGACTAACAAGCTATGTTTCTTGCTTGTAAGACACTACATAAACTGTCATCGGTAACTTGGTAAAATGTTGCAACTTTTTCTATACCTTATATTGGTGGCAACATGCTTTTTTGCCCTAAAAACGCTATAAACTTAACCTTTTTGTTATGAACTTTGTTGTTGTAGTATCTGAAGATGTTTGTTCGTCTTCTCTATAAGCCTTTTCCTGTTATCTGCGAAAAACTTATGTTGCTGTTGATATTCCGCTCCCTAATGCAGATGCAAATGGACTATCGGGTAGATTCAATCCCTGGCTGCTGCAGTTTTTAACCAATTAACTTGTTTATAGTAAAAAAAAAGTGAGGGGTAAATTAAGAAGATGAAATCCTATGATTATAAAGTGTCTAGGTAAATTGATTATGATTCTCATTTACGGAATAACTTACTTTTCTTGATCAATGTACTTGGTATTTATCTGCCTAATTCTTTCGTCACTAATGAAGTCATTGTTGAAAACATCAAACATATGACCAAAGCGCTCCACAGAAGCGAAATCCATCTTACCTCTATCACCTATGAGCATACATAAAATATAAATAATAACGGTTAGACATTCAAACTTTAAATTTCATAATTTAAAGCTTCTAACCTTCTGATAGCTGCAACTCTTCGAGTGAGTACCCCAACTGTGTTAATTGGCTTGTTGGTTTTGCTGGTAACTCGAGTGATGTCGAATTATCAAAAATTCTAGACACTGCATCAATATTTAATAGCTAAAATAACCTTAAAATAAGAGTACGAAAAAAAGTCGAAAGATTGTATATGTCTCACTTGATTGGAGCTCAGATTCTGTATCGGGGTTGTGAGCACCGTAATGCATAATTTGCTGAAAACGGTCTCCAAATTTCCTGATGAAAAAGGCATAAATTTATAATAAATGTCTACTTATATAAAGAATAGGAAGTAACAACTGTTAGAATAAAAATAATGCCACGTGTTTCTACCTATCGTCCCGTGACTTTTCACGGTACGGTTTGACCAAAACTCGTGCACCACATACAAAATGTGGGTTGCCTTTGTTTAGAATATCTTTAACTGTCTCCCCAAACGCAAATGTTACAAAACCGAACATTCTCTTTTGCTGACATGGAATCCTCACGTCATGGACAGGACCAAATTTACTACATCGATATAAGAAAGGTGAATCAATTCATATGTTAAGTTAGACTAAATACATAAATATATTAATTTTTATTTCTATATAACTCCCTTACTTGAAATAGTGTAATACATCTTGTTCTGTGAAAGTACTCTCAGCCGGAAACGTTAAATATATTTGCTTTGAACCCGCTACTATACCACCTTGTTCGTTTCTATCTCCATTGAAATCCACATATTTAGCCAGATCATCAGCTAAAATGACCGAATGTTGCCCATGTGGCCTATTAACACAACCGATTTTAAAATAAGAAATCAAGAAACATTTTAATCATAAACGAAAGAAATAATAATAACTGAAGTTATAATATTAATATAACCTATCGATGAGAGTTATTCTGTTGAGACGTGCAATGAGTTTAGTCAAGCTATAACCAGTTTTCCCGTGTCTCTGGCTTTCAGTTAAATATCCTTCAGCTTGAAGCGTTTTGCCAAACATTTCATAATACAACATCGGTAAAGAAGCAATAGAAACAGGGAATCCTCTTCTTGATATCAAGAGTTCAGTAAGTTCCATCTCTAGTTTCTTGAGACACCCATGTGAAAAGACATTATCGTCCTCATTTGAACCCGGGCTAAATATTTCAGGCATATGATTACCATGAGAATACCTACAACTGTTTCCATGCCTACACGAGCCTTTTAAGAAATAATGACAAATCTTAATAGGAAATTCCGGCAAACTAGGAGACCTTCTATTGATTCTAGGACTCGATGCAGGTTCAGAGTAATAATAGTTTGGAAAATTCGTTCGGTTTGGAGACTCTATCTGATCGTCTAACGACAAGAAATGAAGGCGATTTTCAAAGTGGTAATTTTCAGGAAATGAAGCTGGATACCTCATAATAGACTGACCATGAGGATCATTAGGAGAAAAAGGTGTGAACTTTATGGGCATACCCAACCCGGGAGACGAAACTGGGGTCGAAATTGAGGTTAAATTGAGGTGGGTTTTGGCTTTAGTGATTAAAGATTGGATTAAATTATCAGGGCCAAATGCTAGTCTTATCATCTCTCTTTCACCATGATCTTGTAACAAGAGATAACCAATGATTTTTGAGACTTTTTCGGGTTCGAGTTTTTGAATCCTATCATATACAACTTTAGTAGATTCCGAAAAGTCCATTTTTAAGTCCTAACCTGCATATTATGAATCCAATGTTAATTTCATCTCAATTCGAAATAAACAGTTTACTATCGTATCAAAACGCAATAAACAGATAAGTAGTCATTATAAACAATCCTAAACATCTTTAAATCCAGAAAAAGGTACATCTTTTAATGCATGATGTACAACTACTTACAGCACAAATAAGTCTTGATTTGAAAGTATAGTGTATGACAAAAGGAATTTACCTGAATTAGGAACAAGAAACAAAACATATTCAATATCCTTAAATAGAACACAAAAAAGTGTTTTTTGTTCAACAAGGTTAATGTGTTGGTCTTTGGCGCTTTTCAACAAACACTTGGTGTACGAATTTATGTTTCAAGAATCAAAAATTGACATCTCAAACACGAAAAAGGAAAATACACAAGTTGGGTATGACAATTAAAGCATGCAATACAAAATAAATAAATAAATACCCACCAAAATGAATAAGCAAGAACAAGGTTAGAAAAAGAAGAAGAAGAAGCTATTCATGGCAGAAATCCTTCATTCTCTCTCTTTCTATATATATAGATACATATATATGTATCTATATATCTTGCTCTTCTTGTTGTGAGTAGTATATATAAAAATTATAAACTGTGCACTCAATTCTCCGCACAAACGACACTATTACTGAAATTGACACCAAGGGGTGCCTTTTGTTTTTTTCTTCAATCCCCCACAAATACTTCATTTTCAATATTATTTAATTTTAGAGATAATATTTAATTGGGTTACCTAATTACTTTTTAATTATAATTATTTGACTAATTGTTAAAAAAATTATTTCACAAAATAGAATTAGTTTTTTTTTGGAAACGGCAAATGATTTTATATCGGAGCCTACTCGTAATATTTCAACGAGTACTAAAAGTTAGAGTTTTAATAAATACTAGATTATAGACCAGTGTATTAAACAGATACCTTTAACAAAAAATATAAATAGGAAGATATAAATTAAAATTAAGGATAGACTCTACTTATTTCAAATACAGGATGAAACTTAAAATCAAATATATTCTCCTATTATTAAATCTGCTTTGTGCATATGAATTCGTGCCTGAAAATAGTTTTTTAAGTTGAGTGGGTTTGGGCTTTGGGGTTTGGGCTCAGTTTTTTTTTTTTTTTTTTCTTACTTCTGTTACCTGCCTCGTCATACACCCACGTGTCGATTAATTTGTTCTGCTTTGTTCTTCTTCGTCTTCCTCACAGTTACAAGGTTTCTGCTTCTTCTCTAATTATTGCATGTGTCAGTTTTAGGTTAGTTTTGAAATTCTGCCGGACATAATTTTGAAATTGTGGTATTGGGTGCTGTTAGAATGTGTTTATTGATTTTTGGAAATTGATGTTTCTTATGTTTTTACTTTGCGATCAGGGATTCATAAACCTCGTGCGTTTGGTGAAACGGTGGATTCGTCTGCTGCTGTTCGTTCGGTTAGTTTTCGAATTCAGCCGGACATGATTTAAAATTGTTGTTTCGGATGGTGTTGGAACGTGTTTATAAGACATTATTTAAGAATTAAAATGTGCTACTGCAGTTCGAAATTGTTTAAAATATAAGTGTAAATACTTTATTGAATTAGGAGATGAGATGCTTTTATGTGCTATTGCAGTTCGAATTAAAATGTGTAGTTAAATTAGGAGATGAGATGCTTTTATGAGGTATTTAGTTTGTCGAATCTTTAAGTTTTCTTTGGTGCCTTTTTCTGTTTTCGTTAGGTTTTTATTTGTACGTCTTCTGTTTTGTTTAGGTTGCGTTCCCGTGTTCGTTGTTTTTCTGTCGTTTGCTGTCTCTCTTAGATGTGGGGTGCGGCTTTGCCTCAAGGGGCTACCTGGCCTACAACTTCTATTCCGGAGCATCGTCGGTACACGCGTCGTCGTTCCGTGGTGTCTTCAGTAGCGCCTGTCACGAGTTCTCTGCCTATGTATTATGATTGTGGTGATGCGAGCAACTGGTGCTTATATTGCGGTGCGTTATTTTGGTACGAGGAAAGGGTGGTTTCTGCTTCACGTCGTGGCAGGCTTGTATATAATCAGTGCTGTAAAGGTGGTTTGGTCGTCTTACCCGCACCAGTGACGCCGTTAGCCACCTTCCTTACTCTATATGAGGACTCTCATTTTATGCGAAATATTAGAGCGTATAATTCAATGTTTTCTATGACATCCTTCGGTGCTACCATTGACGAATCTTTGAATTTTGGTCCGGGTCCATATACTTTTAAAGTGTCCGGTCAAATTTCGCATCATATTGGGTCTTTGTGTCCGCAGCCTCCGAACGCTCCACGTTTCTTGCAATTGTATGTATATGATACTCAGAATGAGGTTGAAAACAGAATGAGTTTCTTTGGCGCCTCCGATTCTAATGATTCGCTTAGGCCTGACATTGTTGCAACTTTGAGTACTACTTTACCAATCTGTAATGAGTATGTACGCACTTTCAAGCAAGCTGTCGACATTGCAAAATCTGAGGCTGTTGTGGACTATGCGGTGAGATTATACAATAATGTTCCTGATAACCGTTATAGTGTGCCACAGCCCGGAACGCTTGGAGCTATTGTTGTTGCGGACGATGCGAATGCCAGTGTGTATGACATAATTATTCAGTCGAGGGATAACAGGTCACAACGCATAAGTAAATTGCATCAATCATATATGCCTCTACAGTCTCCACTGCTTTTTCCTTTCGGTGAGGTTGGTTGGTCTCCGTCGTTAAAACTCAGGTCTGCACCAGGTGTAAGGGGAAAGTCGTTAACGGTGAATATGTATTACAGCTATTTATTACATAGCCGTCGCGATGTATTCTCTCTTCTGCTTCGGGGGGGGTAGACTGTTTCAGCAGTTTTTAATTGATGCTTATTTGTGTGTGGAAGACAGCAGACTTGAGTATTTTCGCACGCATCAAAATAATCTGAGATCTGAATATATTGCCGGCATTTATGATGCACTGTCTAAAGGCGATTCCATTGGTAAACATATTGGCAAACGGATTTTCCTGCCATCAAGTTTTGTTGGCGGTCCGCGGTATATGTATAAGCACTACCAGGACGCGTTAGCTATATGTCGCGTTCACGGCAATCCTCAATACTTTATAACTTTTACGTGCAACGCTAGGTGGCCAGAAATTATTAGATTTATGGACGACAATGGGATGGGCCATTCTCAAAACAGACCAAACATTATCTCCAGAGTTTTCAACATGAAGGTCGGTCATTTCGTCAACTTTCTAAAAGAGGATAAGCCCTTCGGTGCTGTTGTTGCGCGTATGTTTGTTGATTCTTAGCTTTCTTCATTTCGTCAAACATGTTTTCAAGTGCAGTACTCACTGTGCTTATGTATGTTTTGTTGTCTTCAGATCTATTCACGATAGAATTTCAGAAAAGGGGTTTGCCTCACTGCCACACTCTTTTGTGGGTTGACGAAGATTCGCGGATTAGAGTCGCTGCTGATATCGATAAGTATATTTCAGCAGAATTACCCAATCCTTCCACAGAGGCGACTTTGTATTCTACGATAACCACTTGTATGATACACGGTCCTTGTGGACTTTCGAATCCTGCTGCTCCTTGCACACGGGAAGGAGTTTGTAAGAAAAAATTCCCAAAAGCATTTGCTCCAGTCACCACATTTGATAAGGATGGCTACGCACATTATAAAAGGAATGGGACCGATGTACATGTAATGCAGAACGGAACCCGGATTCATAACGGATTTGTTGTTCCTTATAACAAGCTTTTATGCAGTAGATTCAATGCACACATCAACGTTGAATACTGCGGCTGGAACATGATGATCAAGTATCTTTTCAAATATGTTTCTAAGGGCGTTGAAAGTGTTGCTTTCTATTTGCAAAAAGCTGACAACACTGAATCAGTGGCTTCTTCTTCTTCCAAGTCATCGAGTTATACTAAGTCTTCTGCCCCTGCTGCTGAAACTGTAAATGAAATTGAGCAGTTCGTACATGGTAGATTCATTTGTCCACACGAGGCCGCTTGGCGGTTACTCAATTTTGTTATACACGAAAGACAACCTCCAGTTCTGATTTTGCAAGTACATCTCGAGAAAATGCAAGAAGTGACATTTAGAGACAATTGCCATTGGAAGAATTAGTTCATGATGCCAGTTTCGGTAATTCTACACTTTCCAGATGGTTAGTAGCAAATAGATGGGATCCTGAAGGTCGGGCCCTGACTTATGTTGAATATCCGTCGCGGTTTACATGGAATGTTCAAAAAAAGGATTGGTTCTTTAGGGCTAGAAATTCTGTTGCTCCTGTTGGTAGGATGGTCTATATACATCCGACGGCTGGTGAACTCTTTTATTTGAGAATGCTTCTTTCACATCAGAGAGGTTGCTGTACATTCGCCGATATTCGTACTGTTAGGCAGACTGTCTATTCATCATATCGACTTGCTTGTGAGGCTATGGGCTTAATCGGGGATGATAAAGAATGGCTCACTGCCTTTAACGAGGCTTCATTATGGGCGTCGTCTTCTGAATTGCGTTCTCTTTTTTGTAACCTTCTTTTATTTTGCGAAGTAGGTGATCCAAAAGTATTATGGAATAACGCTTGGTCTAAGATGGGCGACGACATTTCTCGAGTTTTATCAGATTCCACATCATCCTCTGAGCATACGCTATCTGAATTTGTGTTACAACAACACATTTTATTAGAGATTGAAAAACTTTTGAACTCTTCAACTCCGCCTACATCACTCACTTCATTCAACTTACCACTTCCGTCTTCGGAATTATTGCTTCCGTTGACAAATCGTCTGTTATTGGAGGAAACATTGTATGATAAATTTTCCTTAGCACAACAGCATTTGCATATGTCTCATAAGCTGAATCCGGAACAATTGTTAATTTATAACAGAGTGCGGAATGACGAACTAATGAAAAAACAAACCCTCTTATTTGTATACGGTCATGGCGGGACCGGAAAAACGTTTCTTTGGTCAACTATACTAGCCTATTTCAGATCTGTAGGTAAAATCGCATTAGCAGTTGCTTCTTCGGGAATTGCTTCATTACTTTTACCTAACGGCAGGACTGCACATTCTCGATTTAACATTCCTATAAGTCTCCTGAATACCTCCGTCTGTAATATAAAAAAGACACAATTATCCGAGCTTTTGCAACAGACACGTATCATCATATGGGACGAGGCAACGATGATAGACCGTAAATGCCTTGAGTGTGTAGACCGTACATTTAGGGACATATTAGAAGCTAGGGACAAGCCTTTTGGTGGAATATCAGTGCTGTTAGGCGGGGATTTTAGACAAACGTTGCCTATAAAGCCAAAGAAAAGTCACCGAGATGTAATACATGCCACGCTTCCAAATTCATACCTTTGGCCAGCTTTTACCATGTACAAACTCTGTTACAACATGCGTATTTCATCTACAGGCTCAACCAATTCTACAGCTGCTAGATCGGCAAGGTTTGCTCAATGGCTTTTAGATGTCGGAAACGGTGTTGTTGGAACTCCGGACATGGCGAACCCCGGTCATGCTTCAGATATTCAGATTCCTGACGAGTACTTAATAACAAACGCTGATTCCGGGCTGCAACAGTTAATTGATTTTGTTTATGGACCGGCCATTCTACTACACCCAACTCCGGAACTCTTATGTAATAGAGCCATCGTATGCCCGAAGAATTGTACCACCGATGAAATAAATTCCACTGTTTTACATAGCGTTCCTGGTACGCCTACAATTTATTATAGTTCTGATTCGATAACACCGCACAGTCATAGAATGTCAGATATGGATTTGTTGTACCCAGAAGAGTATTTAAATCAGTTGAATTTTCCGGGCCTTCCGCTTCACCAACTAGATTTAAAGACCAACACGCTGATTATCCTTTTGCGCAATATGAGTCAGAAAAATGGTTTGTGTAACGGTACAAGGTTGATTGTAACACACTTATCGCCAACAGTCATAGAGGCACTTATAATGACAGGCACTTGCATTGGGCAGAAAGTTTACTTGCCCAGAATTAAATTTGTTCATCACGATCCAGAGCTTCCCTTTGCTTTTAATCGAAAACAGTTCCCCTGCAAAGTTTCGTATGCTATGACTATTAACAAAAGTCAGGGGCAATCATTACAACGAGTAGGAATATTCCTTCCTTACCCGGTTTTTGGTCATGGGCAGTTATACGTGGCTCTTTCACGAGCCACTTCCCCTGAATCAATTAAAATTTTAATCCATGGCGAGAATGGAGAATGTAAACAAACCACGAAAAACATAGTTTACAAGGACTTCATTTCATACGTTGACGGTCTTCAAAATAAATAACTCGAGTGCACACATATGTACGTATGCACAGACTCACACTAGCTACCAAGTACTGGTGCACTTCTCACATTGTGAAGATGTGTATACATGTGTATATGTGTATTTCTTTTCCATCAATTACGACAAATAAGAATAGGTTTTCCCAAAAACGCATTAATAGTTTAATAAATGTCACCATATTTTAGATTTCACAGATTTTTTCAAAACATTATAAAACAAGAGACATACACGTATGTACACGTTTCTGATGCCAATTGTTTTACGACAGGATAGGAACATGGTTTGTATCGGAGAGCTTAAATATGGTTGTGCAGGTTCATACCTGGAAATAAGGATCCTTCGAAAATGGACACCTCATTTCAGAAATAAAGAGACATGGTTTCTAGCGATAGACAAGGAAGTATGTACTCTACACGTATCGCTTGCTATATATATTTATAGAAGTTATACATTTTTTATTACGTTACTGAAATTTGTATATCCGACATTTTGTCAATAACAGGGAGATACGATTGCAATCCTAAGCCAGCAACAAGGTCAGAACTTCTTGGAGTCAAGGTTAAAGATAGGTAAGTGCTACGGGATAGAACAATATTCGTGTTCGGAGACTCCAGCATACCAGAGAATGATCCGGAATACAGTGCACCTGAATGCCGGATCACACCGATTGAGGAAAGAAAAGAGATACCAGAATCGTCGTTTGATTTCGCCGCCATAGATGATTTACATACATTTATTCAAACGCCTACTTATTTTCCAGGTATTTAGACGTAAACATTACTTTACATACATTCTTAATAAACATACACGTTTGTAAATTACAGATTTTATCGGAAGACATAAAAGACAGGGCTTTAGTAATAAAAGAAATGGCGACCGATTTCTCATACTGACTTTGACAAGCGTAACGTAAGTACACAAAAACATTACATTTACACATTAAAACATGTGGATAATAGCGACGATATACTTTATCAAATCTTCGATTCTATATATGCAATAGTGGCCAAGAAATAACCATTACGATGTGGAAAGAGTGTATTGAAAATGCTGAAAAGGTCAACCTGTCGGCTCTGTCCGCGGCTACAGCTGAAACGATGATAGCAATTACGAATGTAAAACCAACCATATACGCAGGTAAAATGTGAAAATTCATATACGCTTCGTATTGTTAAATTCTTATTACATTCTTTACAAAATCTGCGTGTTTGATACAATACAGAAACTCTAAAGCTTTCATCGAGTGATGCTACGCATGTCTACCTCAATCCAACACTACCTGCGGAATTGACAGAATATAGGCAATCATCAGCAACCGACCAACCGATCCGAAACAAAAATTCGTATACTGTCATGACGTTGGGGGAGCTTCAAGATAAGCTGCACGACAGTTTACAGGTATGAATCTGCACTCACACTCGCATATTTAACTGTTGCATGTGCAATAATATATAACTAACCGCACATTTCGGTATGCCATGTACACGAAACAACAGCGAAAAACAGTCGCAGTCGACGCAAGAATTGTCGACACAAGATTCGATAACTGTTGGTACACAGCCACATGTGGACACTGCAAAAGTCAGATTTCAAAGCAGCAGGACATATGGTTCTGCCCAAACCACGGGAAAAATTGCAATGCTACTTTTTTGTGAGATTATAGTTGCTCAAGTATTACATTTTTAAGCACAGTTTTTATAGACTAACGCTATTAAAAAATTTGCAGCTACAACATAAACGCTACTCTCTCTGACGGAACAAGAAACTTAGAGGTTTCCTGCACTGATTTGTGTATCCAAAAACTCATGGGCCGTACATGCAAGGAAATAGTGATAAACGAAGGTTACGAGGATCGGAGAGTGCTACACCCATCCTTCAAAAACGAAGGCATGAACACGCACAGGTATCATGTCGAAATGACAAGAAAGTCGACTCCTACAAATATGAAATTTGTGATTGTTAACAAGGAAGCAGTACCCATCGAATCGGTAACCTCGCAAAGCATACTACCAGTCTCACATCAGGCAAATACGTTAATAGATGCAACTGAATCAATACTCACGACTCCCCCGCCACAAAGTCAAGCAACTCCAACCAGTGAAATAGGGTCAACTGATACAAATACGTTAACACCACAAGAACGTTACAAACCCGCAGCTGCAAAACGTCTTTCCTTCGAACCGACAGGTGATAGTAATAAACATAGCTTTCTTTTTTTGATATACACATGTCAATAAATACTATTCTAAACGTGCAGATGTTACCGACACTATTCACACATTAGCGCGCTCGGACAAAAATCCAGTCAATATCGCCGAAAAAACAAAGGACCACAGCCAAAAAACGACGAAAGGTACAAAACTTACCGACACAACCAAACGCAAAACGACTTTGCAGCCCGCCGTACCAATCTCACACCAGACAAACACCTCGACCATTATAAGTGAAGAACCTCATACGACTCCACCACCACACTCCCCAGCTACTCCAACCATTGAGGCAAAATCCGCTGTACTAACAGGTAACAACAGTGACTACGTTACTTATTTCCATTTCCATGTCAATTATGGTAATTCACATAATGCAAACGCTGCAGATGTCATCCACACAGAGAGAGATGCGGAGGTCCATCCCGTGAACATTTCTGAAGAAACAGCTGACCGTAACCAACCAAAAACAAAAGAAGTCAAAGGTTCCACCACAAGCAAACGCAAAACGCCAACATCAACGGGTACATACACTTTACAACAGAACTTGCATGTCATTACTCTAACAAACAATTGTGACATTTTGCAGATGAACTCGAAACAATAAATCCAAGAAAACGTGAACGCTTTCCAGAATAAGAAGTCAGGAATTGAACATATCAGCAACACGCGAAAAAAAGATGATCTTTGTAACCCAAACTAGACAGTTCTGTAAATAAACTAGGAAATAACACTAGCAGATACCCGAAACGTTTTGTAATCAGCGCAAGGAGCCTAGGAAACGCAGACCTCTCTTTTGGTTAATGATAAGTAGTGGTATCGATTTCTCAACGTAAAGTTCACTTTCCAAAAATTACAAATTCTTAATAATCAACGCTAAAATGAGCGCACGCACTATATTTAGATGCCGTACGATAACGACTTTCATTGTTTGCTAAAATTTCTAACGCGTATGATTTTCCATAAACTTAGCCAGACGCTTACTTAACAAAAATATTAAATAAAGTTACTAAAAGATTACCGTAAGTCTAAAATTTGGTTAAACCGAAAACACATGACGTGATTACCTAAACAGAAAAACGTGTGCGAATAATAGTCCTATCGTAGACTTAGCAACTAAAACGATACCGAACCTAAAATACATACTCTACTATCTGAATAGCTATGAAAATGGAAATCGAAAGATGTTAGAAAACCTTTTCGAAAACGGAAAAAAAAAGGCAAACACACTACATAACCCGGCCCAAAGATACAGCCCAAAAAAAGTTTCTGTAACCCTACACGCTCCATCTATAAATAAACATACAAATGTTAGAAAACCCTAAAAATTGTTCCCCATCCCTAAAAGCAGTATCGCCGCGAACATGATCATAAATCAAAAACATACGAAACTCATACGCCTGCCTTCAAGATTCTCCCCTCTTCATACGAAATTCATACGCTGCCACTGCTAACTCTAAATCGAACATGATCATGAATCAAAAGCATACGAAATTCATAAGCCTGGCTTGAAGATTCAGTAACCAAACGGTAATTAATCGACATCTTCACTTCGTTGTCCAAAAAAAAAAATTACTAACTAAAATACCGATAAATCTTATTGCAGATTTCTATCTCACATACCCACGATTGACACCGCCAGAAAATACCGGAAGATGACAGATTCGCGCACCTGCTTTGTTCACCCTTAAATAGTTACTTGCTACGGTATGAACACTCTTCGTTATAAATTATACATTCAGATACCAAACATCTGACACTCGAAATACTGAAGCACATGCAGCTATACAACGATTCGATTAAACGTTTCTGAATTTAGTCGACTTGCTAAAAATACAACCAAATTAATTATTTTCTTTACTACTGAGAAAATATTAAACAAAAGTAAATGTTTTAGGTTAGGATGCAACTACACATATAGATTGTGTATTATCAATTTCTTATAGACACTAACTACAATCACCCGTACCGACAGCTGCAGAAATATTCAATTCCAGGACTTCAAAATTCAGACGCTGCAGTGGAGGATACACAGTCGCCATTTCCGCCCAGGTCCACTAATTTAAACTCTATCACTTATTTCCCACATCAAAACAGAAACTTTAGAACTACTTAAAAACAGAATGTCTAAACCAAAAACACAAAAAGAAAAGTGGCGTGTAACTGAAAACAAATATTTTATGAATTTGTAAAATTTAAACATAAGTGTGAATCAGGTTCAGTAGACCGAACCTCTATATAATTAGTCTTCAACAAGTTTTCTTGATAATCTGCTTTTAATAATATCTAATCAATACTCTTCTGTATTTTCGCAAACTGTTCGGCAGTGACTATATCCAAAATAACGCGATCAGCAACAACAGAAGTCATGAAGAACACGTCACCGAATAATAAACATTGTAAACTTATTAGATTTCTGAGAAACACACTGAAAAAAATTACTTTCCTCATTAGTAAAAAAAATTCAACTTTACAGATTTTGTATACTAAATCTCGTGCAGATATTGACTACTATTTACTGTCGTAACAGGTGCGCAAACAACCGGATCCAACATTTTCGAATGTAGACACTGCGATAACCGACACATATTCGTTATTCCGAGCAGGTACACTCATTTAAATTTTATTGTTTATTTCCTACACACAAACAGAAAACACGAAACGAAAAAGAATCCAAATGTCAAAAAAAATGTATACTCGACCATAACAGAAAACACATTTTTAGACTTAAATGTAACGGTTCTGCCAACGGAAAACGTATGCAAAAAACTGAAAGCAAATACAAACTCCTAAAAAATAACACGATCATCTGAAAACAAAATATAAAAACGAACAAAACCAAACAGACGTAAATTAAACAACTGAAAAATATGAAGTAAACGAAAAATTGTACACATTAGAATTTAATGATGAGTGTAAATGAACCAAGTGGTATGTAAACAGGCCGCTTTGACTTCCCAACATCTACGCATCGAAAGTTCTTAAACTCCTTAAGTTCCCTACCTCGATACTTTACGCAGTACTCATAGACTGTTATGTCTATCGACTCAGTTAAACTACTGAGCCAATGGACATAACAGTCTATGAATATCACGCAATGTATCGACATAGGAAACTTAAGGAGTCTCAGAATCTTCGATGCGTAGATGTCGGGAAACCAAAGCGGCCTGTTTACATACCACTTGAGGTAATATGTTTAAATTTTATTCACATTCATCATTATTGTTCTGTGTATGATTGTTTTTAAATAACATAATTATCCGAAAACAAAATATGAAAACCTACAACGCAAAACACACAAAAATTAAAGGACTGAGAAAGATGAATTATCAGTTTGAGCTGAAAATCAAGGTTACTCAAAAGGGAAAATCCCAGGATGAAACTTGCTGCTCCCACACTAACGAATTTGCTGGAGTTTCGTTGAACTGAACATCAGCATCCACCGAACCTGAGGATGAAGGACAACAGATCCGACATTTGGGTGAAAAGTCTTTTCATCTATCTGTCAGATCTTGGGTTCTGCATTCTACAGTTTCGGAGGACACTTATCTTCATTTCAACTACACTCCAATAAATTCGTGTGTGTGGGAGAAGCGAGTTTCATCCTAAGATTTTCCGTTTCTTTTCAGAAACCTTGATTTTCAGCTCAACCTGGTAATTCATCTTTCTCAATTCTTGACATAGGTAACTACCAAATACAGTCACACACATCACATACCAACAAACAAAAATCAGAATAAAAAGTAATTCCTAAAAAATAACACGATTGTTTGGAAACAAAACGTAAAAAACCAAAAACACAAAAGAAACCAAAATTCAACAATTGCGAAAGATGGATCACGAGTTGGAACGGGATGTAACGCATTCGGAACATAGGAGCTTCAATTCAAATATTAGGGTTCTGAGTGTGAAAAAAGTAGATAAAGAATCGATAAGCCAGTTACAAAAAAATTCGTTCTTGCTTTTTTTTGTTACAAGCTAATCCACTCTTTATCCAAGCTATACAAACTCATAACCCTAATGTTCGAATCCAAACACGTATCTTTCGAATTTTTAACATCCCGCTCTTACCCGTGATCCATCTTTTTCAGTTCTTAAATATTTGGTTTCCGTTGCGTTGTTTGTTTTCACATTTTGCTCTTACACAATTGTGTTATTTTTTACGAGTTCCTTCATTTCCTAAACCATTTGATTTGCTGGGGGAAAACGAAAAATCCCAAGGTGAAACTCACCGCTCATATATTAACGAATTTGCTGGAGTATTGTTGAAATGAACATTAGCAGCCACCGAAACCTGAGGACAAAGGAGTGGAGATCCGATATCTAGGTGAAAAGTCTTTTCATCTGCCTATTCGATCTTCAGTACTCCGTTCTCCAGCTTCGAGGCACGCTTATCTTCTTTTCGATTACAGTGCAACAAATTCGTTCATATGTAAGGAGTAAGTTTCATCTTGAGATTTTCCGTTTTCCCCTAGCACTTCGAATGGTTTAAAACAATTAAAGTCATTTTCAATGGCCCAATCCCCTCGACAATCTGTTCTTCATTAGTCTCCTTTTTAATTTGCTTTCAATACGATCTAACCAATATTCTTTTGTTTCTTTGCAAATTACTTGGGACAAACGACATCCAAACAAATACGATCAGCAGCGACAGCAAATACTACACTAACACAATAATTTGGAACAACGTAAGTCGGTTTATCTAAATCCGTTCCTTTTAAACAATCCCCTTTCAATTCAATCTAACCGATACTTTTTTGCATACTCACAGATTACCCAAGAACAGCAATACGCTCGACAACAACAAAAATCACAGAAAATACATATACCAGTAGCCAGAGCCACAAATTTTAGCAGCAAAAATCACGGAGAATACATAGAACAGATAACAGAACCAGAAATACCGCAAAAGCGACGACAAAAACGAACCCGTGCAACGCACGGGAAACCCCCTAGTTATTCATTAAATTTCTACACTGAAAAAGAGTAGCAATCTCAAGATATCATCTCCTACAAACTTTTAGCATGTAACAAGGTAACACTAATGACTAAACACAAGAGTGATACGACCATCCTATCCACATCCAATGTAAATTTGAGTTTCTTTTTTTTGTATTTTACTAAAAATATATCTAATTAACAATATGATACTCATATTATTAAATATAATCAACAGTTTCGATTGTAGTATAATATTAATATCTTTATTATATATAATAATAATATTTGTAAATAAGTGATCGCTAAATATATGTTAGTATATATTTAACAAACTTAATATTTCCTTTTACAATGGAAAACATCTTCTTTTTTTTTTTTGAAGATTAAATTTCATTCAACCAAAAAAGCACCACGGACGGTCCTCAGAGCAAGGACCTCCGAGAAAAACGAAGAAACATTAACCTAAAGGATTATTACACCATCTATTCCAATCAATGTCTTTTATTCTAGATCTATTACGAATCCAAAAGAACGACGATAGCTTAATGTTTTCTGTCACTTCGATAGCTCTCCGAGATTTATTGTTGAAGACTCTATCATTCCTTTCTTTCCATATAGACCACATAGCCGTATAAATAATGCCTCTAAGGATTTGAGCCTCTTTTTTAGACTTAGTCTGTGTACAGCCAACATTAGCAGGTCTCGAATATCAAACACGAAAATCGGACTCATCCTACACCACTCCCCCACTCTATACCAAACTTCACATGAAAACCAGCACCCCGTGAACAAATGAATAGCTGTTTCCAAGTCAGATTCACAAAGAGGGCACATCTCGTTGTCCATCTGGATCCCTTGTTTAACCAGCTCCATTCTTGTAGGTAACCTGTTTAGCTCCGCCCTCCACACCATAATTCTACACTTTAATGGAGTCCAACCATTCCATTTCAGCTTCGATACATTCGCTGGCATTTGACTAACGGTTAACATCTTTTTTGCTTTATAACAATACTAAACAACCTAAAACCTTTAAAAGAAACAAAAAGTAAATAAAAGTTTACGACTGACTCGAGCAGACCCGAGTCACAGCTTAGTGGCTTGTGAGTATTTCAAAAAAAAAAATACACTACGTTAATATAACTATTAATTTAGGATACATATCATGTTCAAATTTTTAGTTTATAAAATAAACACTAAAACTTTTGAAAATGAAGTCATAACCATTTGGCATGTGTCTTCATTTGGCATGTGGCTTCATTTGAATTTAAGATATCAAACATTTGTGTATCATGTTCAAAATATTATTCTTATATTATTACCAAGACAAGCATTCTCTCACTCTTAAAATTAATTCCAATTCATTATATTTAGTAATGAATTTAGTTCATATAAATATAAATATCAAAAGGAGAAAAGATTACACTTTGACAAATGAAGACACATGCCAAATGACAAGATTCTAATTATGTTGTGATTCTTTTTTAACGAGTTGTGTTTAAAATGTTCAGATATATATAAAAAAAAAAGTTACACACTGATAATAAATGACTCAATAATTTAAACAACAGTCTCCTATATTATTTATTTTGTTGCTACAACTTTTCTATTAATATATAAACTTTTTAAACAAAACTAATTTATTATTGGCTTTCAAAATCTTTTTTCTAGTTAGATGATCTTGATTAAAATTATTAAATAGTCATCTATCTTAACACTATGTTAAACGAATATTGGAGTTTATCATTATTATTCACATATAAACCCTTTAGAGCGCCCGGAGTGATAATCACAATTCTGGTGATTCTTGAATTACTTTTGCTGACGTGACAGTGAGAATCATGATTCTGAGATTTTGGGTGGTATGATAATGAGGATTGTAGGTGATTGTGGGAGTTGTGGGACCCCGTTTTTTTTTTTTTTTTTCTTAAAACATTTAAATATAAGATAAATAAATAATTAAAACAATACAAATTATTAAAACTAATAATTAAAACATTTAAATAAGATAAATAAAAAACAATACAAATAATTAAAACAATACAAATAATTAAAACAATACAAATTATTAAAATTAAAATAAATACTAAGCTAAATCATCCCATATTTTTGTTGGATTTTTAATTTTTCGGCCTCGATCCACTCCGCTTGTGCTTGTGGCAACCCCTCCGTGCTTTGTTGAAGAAACAACATATCGTCTCTTATTGCACTTGTATAAGCCGCTTGTTCTTGTGCTAGGAGTGTATCTTTTTTTTTTGCGCGACTTCTTTTTTTTGTCTTTGTAAGTTTTTTTAAGTGTGTCGCGACGAGCACACAAAACGCCGATGACGAAGATGTTTGTGCCTTATCGGATGCGTCGGATGATTCTTTTCTTTTACTACCTCTTTTTTTTTTTCCTAGAGGTAGTTCTTGTTGATCATCCGCAAAAATATCATCCGATATGTCAACGTCGTCTAGGTTGACGGTGGCGACTACAGTATCTAATTTGTTAAATGTACGCCATCTGCTATGCTCTCTCCAGACTTCCCACGCCCCCATATGCCTAAAAGGCACACCCTCCGTCTCATAGAACATTTGACGAGCCCCCTCTATAACCTTTGAGTCGTCGGTCTCGCTACCCCGAATTCTTAAAGCCTCCGCATGGTGCCCGATAAAATTCTTAACCAAGGCACTCATCGCCGTGAACTTGCTGTTGAGGGACTCCTTGTTTCTCTCCACCAACTGTTGCCCTTCGCTTGTTCGTTGTAACCCGCAACGATCCGTTTCCAAAATGTTGCGTCGGGTTGGGCGTTGCCTTTGTCGGAATCTTCAGAAATGTGGCACCACATCTTTGCCAAAAGGACCTCCTGGGGCGCCGACCATGCCACCTTTTTGCACGTCTTTTTCTTTTTGGGATTAGACGTGGATGGCCGTCATGTTTCTTCGACCACGTCGTCGGTTTCTTGGACGATTTCTTGAGTTTCTTGAACTCAGCTTTGTGATTGATCAGTTGGAAATTGTGTTTGTTGGGGATAAAATTGGGATTGTTGGGAAAAAAAAACTGTGATTGTTGTTGGGGGAAAAATTGGGATTGTTGATGCATCAAAAGTTGTTGATGCATTGCAAATTGTTGGGATTGAACATTGGTTGAGGTGGTTGCGCTAAATATGTGTTTAGAATTTGTTGTTGTTGTTGTTGGTTAAAGTTTGGTATTTTGAGTGAAAATAGGGCGTTTGTTGTATTGTGGTAGTTTGCGAAACCGGAGGGTATTTGTGATTGTGGCGTCGAAGGTGTGTTTGTGTTGGTTTGGGGAGCGTTTGAAGACGATGAAGACATTTTGAGATTGGGATTATGGTATGAGATTAAGATTATGGTATGAGATTGAGAATAAGATAGAATAAGATTGAAAGAAGGTGTGATTGTTTTGGTTAAAATTTGATAGTATTTAATTATTTATAGGTGAAATTTGGGGGAAAAAAAAAAAAATCTTTAAACCAACGGTTATATGACCGTTGGTATTTGTTTAATTTTTTTTTTTTAATAATTTGAACGTTGGGATAAAAAAAAAAAAAAAAATCAACGAGCCGTTGTCACCACAACGGTGGCTCACAACGACCCCCAGAACGAGCCCACCCGGAGTGATACGAGAGGGGGCTCGTTCTCACTCCCACAACGAACGAGAATCCCCCACTCCGAGTGCTCTTATAATCATTTTGAGAATAACGAGTTTTTTTAAAGAAAAGAAATTTAGGAAAAAGACAAGTAAATTGAGGCCGCATATAAGTTGGATAAAAAAGAGGACCGATATTAGAAGAAAGTTACATCTTTGAATTTACTGTCCTGGTTTGTTTTTACTGGTCCAAAAGGAAATTTTGATATGTAGTAGCTGACAATTTCACTTAGGGCTAATTGTTTGGAAATGCATCGAACTTTACATCAAAACTATTGTATGCATCCATCTTTAAATTGGTCTATTGTATGTATCTAACTTTCAAAAATCGATATTTTATATATCCAACCAATGAAATCTTAGCAAAACGATGATGTGGCAACTTACGTGGCATATTATATGGATGACACGTATTATTGAATACATACAATAACAGATTTTTGAAAGTTGGATACATTCAATAGAGATTTTTGAAATTTAGATACATACAATAGACCAATTTAAAAATGGATGCATACAATAGTTTTGAATGTAAAGTTCGATACATTTTCAAACAAGTAGCACATTTAACTTATGACTATAATTTTTTACTTTTAACTTGCTGAATTTATGATTGAGGTTGCAGTTGACTTTCCTAAAATTTAACTTTTATAATTGGTAATTTACGGATGAGACAATGATGAATAAAAAAAAAATGTGGAAGCCTTGCCTTTCACCGAGCTCATCAACTTGCCAAGTTCGAATATAGGGGGCATTATATTCCCCACCGAGTTCGTGGAATTTTTGGTTGACTCATGGTGTTACTTTGGGCGTGTAACGTTGAAACCTTCACAATCTTATTTCGAATACTTCTAAAGTACTTCATATACAATCACATACGGCTGATAAGCTCCTCTTCGCACACAAATCAGTTTAACAAATTGCCCGACTATAGTTAGGGTCTATAGGGCGTAATTATGCAGTTATCAGTTATGGTCTATGAGCCGTAATTATGGTTCCACAAAAGTCTGTACATAATTATTATAGTGTAATTCAAGTTTAGTAGATTAAAAATGAAGCATTGCTATAACTTCAACAGTAATGCATATGTATAAGTCCTAATTTTTTTTTTTTTTTGGAAAATGATAACGAGAGCCTACGAGTGTGTTTAAAAGGTTCATATATGTTTTATTAATCTAATACCTTAATTAAGAATTGTCTTTGCAACTAAATGGTTTATACTTTATAGGCTCAGGGTATGTGATTTGACCCGTATCCTCTTTTTCTGGTTCAGGTTACGTAAATGATAAGAGTGTTCATAACAAAAACTTTTTAGTGTAATGTAATAATTTGCATTTGTAAAAAGAAATGTCCTTGCATTTACGTTCTATTCCCGAGTGTTTTTCTCAGGAAAAAGTTAATGAGGGGGAGAGAGGGGTCGGCGAGGAGGAATCCCTCTTAATCATATCAAGAAAATAAAAATCAGTTGATGGTTTTGGCTTAAAATCAAGAAATATCCCCTCCTTCCCCTTCACACTAATACTAATGAAAATAATAAGTTTTTAGGACATAACAAATCCAATTCTGAGTTTTCTACTTAACCCTTGCCCCTGTCTTCTCTGTGTTTCTTTATTCAAGTATTTATGGATTAGCTAACAAAAGTTAACCCGCCTCATTTAACCCGAGACCCAACCAAATGAACAAACCTTGCATTTTCATATTCCTAGTTATGAAATTTATAGATTACTACAAGCAAGATACGTTAATAGCATATCATAGCATCGAATTCACTCAATTATAAGTGTACATAAAAATAACGTAAACTGTATTATGACAGCATATTTGTTGTGTTATGCAAAATACTCTTTACAATATTTATAATTTCTTGTTGATTTTTTCCCCTTTTATACAATCAAACATGCCCAAGAGAATCGCTTCTTTTTATCTATCATTTCCAAAACAATCAAATAGCCAAACAAAAATCAAAGATTTTTATAGATAGTTACGCTAATTTGCAACAAAAGTATCATTTCAGTTACAGTAAAGATTAGACTCATTCAGCGAGGTCGAACAACATACGCTACAGAGACAGCAGCCGCTAAAAGCGTGGTTGCAGATGAAACCATTGTCCAGAAGCTCTTCTCTTTACGAGCTTCGTCAGCAGAGCTTTTAACCAACTCAAGTTGCCTCTTCATCTCTTCTAATCTACTCTCTTTATCCTTAAAAGCTCTCCTAATTGCTTCTACCTCTTTCACATGCTCTATTATCCCGCCTTCTTCAACGCCATTTTCTTTATCAATTTCATCACAGACTAACAATGTTTTTTTCAAAATATTCAATACTCTATTTGTGTTAGCTTCAGCTACACCTAGTTTACCTTTTGTATCCTCAAACTCTATCCGCGTTCCAGCAAGCTCTGTTTCTAAAGAAGATACATCTTTCACCAACTCTGCACAACGATCCTCTAGTTTATTTTTATCTCCTACATGTTCCCAAATCTCCGTTCTCGTCTTGCTTAACTCTTGGTTCAAATCTTGCATTTCCTTTTCCATTCCGCTAATCTTATCTTTAAACTCAAACGTAATTCTTTTCTGGTTCTCAAGACTCTGGTGAGCTTCATCTTTCTCTATGGTACATTGTTCAAATAACCCCTGGTAGCGGCCAAGTTTAGTCTCTAACTCATTAACCTGATTAACACGAGACGCCTCTAATAAGAAAACCGCATTTAGTTGGTCATTCAACTTAAGAATCTCAGTCTCCCCTCGTTTCTTATCATTCTCCAACTCAAGTTTCCGTCGCACAATCTCCTGAATCATAACATCTTTCTCCTCCATCTCTTTACCAACAATCTCCAAATCCCGCGAAACCAAACTCTTCTCCTTCTCCAACGTCTCAACACGTTCCTCCAATCCCTTCTTTTCATCAACCAACAACTTAATCTCCGTCTCCAATTCAACTCGTTTCGCCAAAACCTCAACATATTTCCTCTCCAACTCCTCCTCATCACTTCGCATACCCGCTACCACATTCGCAATCTCATCCTTTTCCTCCAACCACATTTCTCCCATTTCCTTCAAAACCACACAGACTACCAACTTCTCAATCTCAAATAGCGCGGCTTTTTCGATAAATGAATTCATTTCCAACTTCATGGACTCGTTATTTATAACAGACTGATTCGCCTTAGTTTCCAAATACTCGTTTGACTTGAGTAATGAATCAACTTGTTGACGGCGATCAACGGTTTCTTTAAGTAACATTGCGTTGAGTGATTTCAAGTTGTCTAGTTTGTCGGAATCCATAGGTTTGGTTTGTGTTTTTTTTGTGTCTGGTTTTGTTTGTGCCATGGTTTGAAGATTAGGAATTGGGAATGGAGAGGATTTTGTGGATGAGGTTTTTATTAGGGTTTTGTTTACGTTTCAATTCTCAAAAAATTTAAAAATTTGTTGAACCGGGAATCGAGACGTACCACGTCGCATATTCTTACAACTTTTCGTATTTCATACACTAACTTTCACATAAAATAAAATAAACTAATAAAGTTGAGAAAGTGGTTAGAGTGAAAGTGATCAAACACGGGTTATTATATCTAGGCGGTGTTGAGATTGTATTTTTACACTTTATGTGTATTGCGTTTAACTGAAAAATAAATTAAAAGATAAGCATTAAATGTTTAGCTTAATAAAAACTATTTTTAGTTATGAAAAGACCAAAATATATAAAATGAGTTTCTTATTCAAATAACAAAAAGTAATATAAAAATGTGTTTTTAGTTATAAAAAAGTTAAACATATGCAAAACACATAACGCATATTAAAATCTAAAGAAAAGGGTTTATTTATCGGTTTTTAGTTAGTTTAATCCTACCATTTTTCTTCCTTTCTTCTTCTTAAAATTTGGTCAAAAGCCGGTAGCCTTTTAACCTAACAATTTTGACAACTTTTTCTCTAAAAATTCATGTAGCACCCATTTTTTTTCTAAGAATCGACACTTTAAGCACTTATTCAAGGCATGTCGCTCATATCATTATACTCAGAATTCCGAGCAAGATTGAAAATTTATAGCTTCTAACTATTTGTTAATCATCGCCTAAAAAGCAATTGTTGTTCATAAAAAGAACATCCATATCGTTAAATCGAAATCGCTTTATGCAACGCTCCTAGAACAATTGTGCATACTAGAGATTTCCGATCAACACATAAGAAATTCGAAATTATCTGTTCGAAAAGGTTGCTTAATTATTGTAGCTCGCCGCGAGTCTACTATAGCTCCGTCGTAGAGCCATCTAACAATATGACCGAGTAGATCCATCTAAATGCGTAGAGTCATTTGACCCAACCAATTCGACATGTATAACTTGACGTGACACCCAGTTTAAGTGTAAATTTTGAACTTTCGAATGTAATCATGACGGAGAATTTGATAAACCATGCATAATCTATTCGCAACTCAAGGCTTTTGTTTTTAAATTTTTTTCCCCATATACATCGCAACAAAATGAAAAATCATAACAAATAATTCGCACAATTAGTAATTATGTTCGCACCCTTTGTTTTCAGACCCATCTTCTACTTTACTATCATGTCTAAGCATTACAGATGGTCATACGTCTTCTCAATATTCTAACATCTACTTCTATTAAATATGCCATCCCTTTCAAAAATCTGTTTGATAAAAAGACGTCAACAAAACTACATTCCCGCTTTTTGTTGTCTTTCACAAAATTGTTCCATAAAATTTAACCCATTTTACAAGATTATATTGTTTTACCAAAAACTATCTAAGGCAATTCCGTGATCAAACTAGTTAAGTGAGGTAAGGTGCTATGGTAATCTGATGAGTGATCACAAGATAATTTATGAAAAGAAATTTATAAATGCGTAAAAAGTAAATGAACACGAAAGTGTACGAGGAAAGCCCTTAATCCTTTTAGATTGCCGACATAAAACCTCGGGAATGGATAATAATCCTTTGCCTTGTTGATTTTATTATTAAGAAGAGTAATGAGTACAGAAATGAGCACAAGTGATCGATTCTAAGTGTTTGTGTTGTAATTCCGGTGAGTATTCCGGTATTATTGTGAGTGTCCCTGATGTGTATTTTATAACATAAAATTATTTAAAGTTTAGAAAATGATTTTACCAAAGTAGATTAACACACAATACAGGCAGTGTACCTGATCGTACGATAATATAGATTCAGTAAGTCCGGATCGAACTCAGGGAACGTGTATTTATATTCGTTATCTCAAATTATATAATTAAACTAAATAAAGCAAGTAAATATTGGGGGCGTTTTAGTTATGTGAGAATATATTTCAGAAAACAAATAACTAAATTAAAATAGCAATTGAATTAACTAAGTGGAATAGTGGATGAAAAACTGTTTCGAAAAGACTTTTAGATTTAATCAGATATTAAAAAGCAGCGATTACTTGGAATTACGTTTCACCTGGATCATGAATAATAAGAATATGTTTGATTGGTTTAACTGTGATTTCTATAATAATTAGACTTCCTGTTATAGTTATCTAATCCTACAATTTTAGAGAAAGATCATACGACTAATCGTACATCAAGAGCTATCTTAGATTATCCACTCTAAATTGTGCTTTAATTTCACTATTATTTATAATTTAATCTGTCGACTACGAATTAACAAAAGTCTCAATTATTCAATTTTGATATAATTGTCATGTTCATTCAATTCATCAAATTACTAATATCTTAGCCTATCTCAATTAAGTCTCAAGCTACAATTATCTAATAAATTATATAATCGTAAATAACTAATAAATTTATAAGAACGTTAGTTATGATATAGATCTATCAATCACGCTAAGTAGTAAATTTAATGACTTTGAATAAACATGGATCGCGATTACACGTAAATAATAACGGAAAATGTCACACCCCGCCATAGCGGAAACACGGAATGTGAGAGCTGGAATATCATTACACGGTCATAAGCAAATTAAACGATTCAAGTCATTTCATTTAAAAATAAAATAGTTCAAGTTTTAAACAACCAAACAGTTCACAAATTTAAATTAAGTACAAATACAAAGTTTCCAAAACAAATTCCCAAAAATAGAAAGGTCTTTCCCAAGTGCGCCTCACGTAACCATAGTGACCCTTCCTTGCCATGCATTCCGACACTCACACTAATTTCCTGAAACATAAGATAAAGTGTCAACTACATAAAGTAGTGAGTGAGTTACAGTTTAGAGTTTCGATAAAAGTTTCCAAAAGTAGAAAGATGTAAAATATATGATGACGTCATAAGTAAAAGGAACGGAGCGACGTTAGAACATATATGCAAATAGTAAAAGGTTTTGTACACACGCAAGTAAAACAAATAAAACTCGTATAAATAAAGTTGTAGCGGAATCCAGGCGCTAAAAAGGTATATGCGTAGGTAATATGTGCTTAACTAAATAGTAACTCGTATCAATCACTTGGTATAATATAGGTTGTAAGTTTACACTAAACCGAATGTCTGGTCAGGATCTAGCCCCAAAATGTTTAATTGAGTTTCCACCTGAATCTTAGTAATATGTACTTGGGTCGCTAACCCTGAGTAAGGAGTGACCTCTCCTAAGTATCGATACTCATAATACTAACGGCTATTGCTAATAGTGTGTAAAGTTTCCGAGTCCAAAACGGGGCAACTGAGTTCTGTTCTAAAATAGTAGGCACTTACGGGTTTATATTCTCATCAAGGATTGGTTGCCCTAACAAGTATCCTACTTTAGTTAACCAATTAAGGAGTAACAACACATGTACGCATATTAGTTTCTCAAGTTTCCAAGTTTCCCAAAGTTTTAAAGTTTCCAAAGAGTTTCAAGTTTAGTACAAGTTTCCAAAGTTTACGAGTTTCATAAGTTTTAAAATGTTTCGAGTTTCCAAAGTTTAAATAAGTTCCAAGTTTCACACAAGTTTCCAAATGTTTCAATAAGGTTTCAAAAGTACCAAGTTTCCAAATGTTTCAACAATTCGTAAATAGTTTCAAAAGTTACAAAGCATATAATCTTATGTTTCCCCCAAATAATGTTTAAAAGCACAAAAGTAAAACAAAGTGGGGTTGTAACTCACGGTTTGCGAAGTAAAGTAAGAGTACTAAAAGCACAAGCGAAGAGAACGCGTCGGGAATCAAAAGTGACCTAGAACACCGGAATAACGTATAAATATTATTAGTATGAATTAGGTTATGTTAAAGTTCCATTTTAACATTTTAAACCTTAAGTTCTAATATTTTAGATTCTGTCCCAAAGTGATTATTACGGAAGGTTGTGCGATTAAACGAGTTCGTGTACGGTTTAGGGTCCGATATGTCCAATTAAGTCCAAAAAGTGTCAAAGTTCAATGTCAAAGTGTATAAGTCTCGAAAATATTAAGTTACTGAATTTAAGGTATATTTTACGGTGAAATTTGGGCAGCGCTTCCGCGCTATAAAATTTAAGTCCATTTTCAAAACACTTTCCCGCTTTAAAACACGCAATATAACCAATAAGAACAATAATACAAATGTTCCTATTCCAAAAGCTTTTCCAAACAGTTTCTATACCAAAAACAGTAAGCTTTTCAAAGTTTATAATCTGTGGTAACTTATTTTAGCTTATTTTTACGTTTAAAGCCTTTAAAACGCCAAATATTACGAACAACAATATTCAGGCGGCGGCTGGAGACACTCAGCCGCCGGCTGGACTTTAGCCGTCGACTGAGAACCTTCAGCCGCCGGCCAAAAGCCTTTGTCCAGTTTCAAGATTACGTTATTTTTCGATTTTTAGCTTGTTTAAAGGTTAGATTCGACATGCAAACTGTTATTTATCAAATATATGTGTTTTTAGAGTAAAATCACTGTTTCTTTTAGATTTATATGTTAAAAATGTAGATCTATTAAAAAAACTCGTTTTTAAGCAAGAAAACGTTTTAGATCATTATAAAAACATATTTTCAGTTTATGGATCTTACATGCAACCGATTATTTAGATAAAAACAGTAAAAAGAAAGGGTTTTACCGAAGGAAAAAGCAAAGTGACGGTTGGATGAGTTTCTAGCTTCAAAAGTGATGAATAACTTCTTCAAAAACCCGATTTAAACCTTCTCCTTGTTACCCCTTGACCTTAGGACGATTTGTATGTGTTTTGATGGTCGATTTTATGGTGTTTATGGACTGTTTATGGTGCCAAGTTTCTGTTTTGGTGGAGGTGTTTTTGAGAAAATGTAGAGAGAGTTTTAGAGAGAGATAGAGGAGTGTGTGTGTTTTGTTTCAAAATGAAAATGTAAAAGTGAAGTGAGGTGAATTGGGAAGGTGATTTCTGGCCTAGGGAGTTGATGTGGCTAGTTTTTGGTCCAATCCCCGAGTTGGGGAGTTGGCCAATAAGTTTCCATGCAATTATGACTCACCAAGCCACTGCCAGCGACCATTTAGCCGCCGACTGGCCATATCCAGCCGCCGGCTGGATTGAAATTCCAGCCTTTTGACGTTTTAAGCTTTCCGTTATAATTAGTTAAGGACTAGAATCTTTTTAGTTTCCGTTATGAACTTAGTCAAGTTCTTGTATTGTTTATTTGGTGTTAGGATTAATAAATTGATTCCGACTTTTGGTTCCGACAATAAAAGACACAATAATTTTGAACTCGACAATATGAACACGATAAAAGAGTAACTAGAGAATCGAACCGATTAAGTAACTGAGAATCACCTGAAATTTAGACGGTTGTCACATCATCCCCGGGTTGAAAAGAATTTCGTCCCGAAATTTGACTCGTCCAATCAGGTAGAAGTATCTTTGAACAAATGAGGATACTTTT
>CAJVGC010000582.1:22574347-22576847 GCA_910822075.1 Senecio squalidus
ATCTGCGTTCTCGTGTTTGTCTTCTTTGTCAACCTGTTAAAAATTAATAGGAACTTTGTTAGTAACACCTGTAAAAGAAGAATTGAGAGTTTTACCACTTCGGGTGGTAACTGCTTTGACGTGATCTCGAGGATTTGTTTCCGTGAAGCTCGGTAGCTGTCCTGGAAATCTTTCTTGTACTACTTTTGCCAATTGTCCCATAGTGCCTTCTAGTTGCTTAATCGGAGCACTTTGATTACGGATGATGGAATCAGTGTCATCCATTCGCTTGATCGTTGTTTGCATAAACTGATTATTTATGGTCATGAGTTGTTTCATCAGTTCATGTAAATCGTCTTTAGGTGGAAACGGTCCCTTAGGAGTCTCCTTAGCATAGAACCCCGGTGGTCCTTGCCGATATGGTTTCTGCCTATTTGAATTTCCCTGATTGTTGTTGTAGGGCTTGCGATAACCATTGTTGTCTCCTCCTTGGCGATAGTTGTTGTTATTCCTGTATCCTCCTTGGTAATCGCCATACATTACCTCTTCAGTGGCTTCTTCCTCATCCTTCCTAGGGCAATCCTTTGTCAGATGGTATCCGTTGCAAATGTCGCAACCGACTTGAATAGCATGAACTTTTTCATTGACGCGCTTGATATCTCTTCCCATACTATCCAGCTTGTTAGTTATAGCAGCGAGACCGTCGCTGTTATCTGCCATTTTCCTTCTTCCTTTACCACCGTCTTCCCATAGCTTGGAGTGTTTAGCATGTCCTTCGATGGCAGCCCAAGCATCAGCTGGATTTTTTCGTGGGATTTTTCCTTCAGAGTCTAACTCGTTACGAGTTTGACGATCAACCCCTTTGTAAAATGTCTTGATAACATGTTGATTGTTGAGATCATGCTGGGGACATTTATGTAACATGTCTTTGTAACGCTCCCATGCCTGATAAAGTGATTCATCAACGTCTTGAGTGAAGTTCATGATGTCATCAATCATTTTAGAGGTTTTTGAAGGGGGACAGTAATTCTTCAAAAACTTGGCCCTAAGATCTGCCCATGTAGTGATTGAATTAGCCGGTTCGTTCCCAATCCACCGTTTTGCGTTTCCTTTGAGTGTCATCGGAAACACTCGCAACATAACAGTCTCCTTCGTCACACCAGGAATAGTGTAAGCATCAGCAATCTCGATGATCTTCTCCACATGAACATTAGCATCTTCATTTTCGTCTCCATTAAAAGGGTTCTCTCTAAGTTCTTTAAGAAACTGGCCCTTAAGCTGGAAGTCGGCTCCTCGAGTGATAGCTGGGTTGGGAATGTCTGTTGCAACATTCGGGGTAAGAGCATAGTACTCCTCCAAGGTGATCTCATTAATGTTGACTGCCATTTCGTGTTCTGATTCTTCGGATGAATCGGAATCTGTTACGGGAACTAGTTTCTCTTCTTCTTGATCAGACAACGGTTTGTATTCCTCTTCAGAAGATGGCATAAACTCAGATTCGAAACCTTGGTTTTGGTGAACTTTAAAACTGGTGATGGGTTGAGCTTTTAGGGAAAACAATCTGCGTCGAAAACGAAAAACTTTCTCCGGATCTTCGAATGGCTCTACAAGATTTGGATTTGAACTCCGAGTCACGCAAAACCTATAAGAACAGAAGAAAATATCTCAGTAGCCCGTGATAACTGAAAATTAAACAAACCGAACAGTTAAAATTACAATTAAACGAAAAATAAACTAGCAGCTGCTAATCAGCCGGCGGCTGGATATAATCAGCGGCGGCTGTATTCCAGCCGACGGTTGTTTTACTTCAGCCGGCGGTTGAAAAGCTCTGTTCGTACTTTTTCTGAAAAATTGTAACCTTAAAAATTCGATTAGTCCAATTAACAATTATCACGTAATAAACAGTAAAATTAACTTCCAGAAAGATGAATCTTTCCAAAAGGATCGAATAATTAAAAACTCAAAATTACGAATAAAAATAGCTACCGTTCCCCGGCAGCGGCGCCAAAAACTTGATGTGTATTTTATAACATAAAATTATTTAAAGTTTAGAAAAGGATTTTACCAAAGTAGATTAACACACAATACATGCAGTGTACCTGATCGTACGATAATATAGATTCAGTAAGTCCGGATCGAACTCAGGGAACGTGTATTTATATCCGTTATCTCAAATTATATAATTAAACTAAATAAAGCAAGTAAATATGGGGGCGTTTTAGTTCTGTGAGAACATATTTCAGAAAACAAATAACTAAATTAAAATAGCAATTGAATTAACTAAGTGGAATGGTGGATGAAAAACTGTTTCGAAAAGACTTTTAGATTTAATCAGATATTAAAAAGCAGCGATTACTTGGAATTACGTTTCACCTGGATCGTGAATAATAAGAATATGTTTGATTGGTTTAACTGTGATTTCTATAATAATTAGACTTCCTGTTATAGTTATCTAATCCTACAATTTTAGAGAAAGATCATACGACTAATCGTACATCAAGAGCTATCTTAGATTATCCAC
>CAJVGC010000582.1:22581847-22591031 GCA_910822075.1 Senecio squalidus
GAAAACAATAAAGAAATTATAAATTTATGAACAAAATATAAACTAATATATTGATTGAAAGCTTGAAACCATGAATACATATATTCACGTGGAGTAGGAGCATAAAAAACTAATATTTTTCAGGAAATAACAAAAAAACAAAAGAAAATTTAAATAACGGTGGTTGACTCTTGGATATAATCATGTATGTCAAAGGAATACCATGAAAAAACTAAATCTTTAACATCTTGGTAGCCATCATAAAATTTGTAAGAATCGTACTTTTTCTTTCTGAAATCAAGAATGAACGAAAGATATATGGAAATCGATGAAATAGGTTCGTTCTACGAATTAACATGACCCGGAACAGATATTTATATGAGAGACGAACAACCTGGAATGGTAATCAATCACATTTGATATCGTTTAAGATTTGGTTTAAGAAGCTTTATGAAGAAGTCGCAGATCTTGATCTCAATTTGAGAGGAAGAGAGAGAATATGAAACTAGTTATACACGTTTTGAGGGAGATAATTAGTTTGAAATTCCAATACCGTCCCTTTTAGACTAATAAAATGTACCCGAACTCTTACTAATTTACAATTTTGGATTTTCGCATGAACCGACTTGGGTTCAAATAGAAACCGCTAAATATTTAGGAACCATAGAAACCACTTTTTAACCAACCATTCTAAACCCACTTTAAATTAATTTATCTAGAATATAACAAGGTTTTATGAAAAACTAATTAAATCATTAAAACAAACATTTAATTCTCTTTCAAACGAGCACCCACTTGATATACATTTAACGAATTTTTTTTTTTTTTTTGTGGGTTTCGGTATATTCACAAGTGTATATACTAAATTTATCAAAAACGCATTCGAACCTTATAGTCATAGATGACTATATATGTATACACAACTAAATATACTTCTATACACCGATGTATTAACTAATTCGTAACCTACATTCTAACCATATATTCACCACTGAATACATATGTATACAGTGGTGTATACGGTGTTATTCATTAGTGTATACACGCAGTTTTTGAAAAATTCAGAATATGTAGTATATTCACCGGTGTATATACAAAATAAAAAAGTCATCAAAATTAAAAAGGTTTATATTTTCCAAAAGAAAATTAAATACCTATTCTAACAGCATGTTTTTATTTCATAAAAATTTATAATATAAAAGATATTTAATTTTTAAAATGAAGTGTATTTTGTTCAATGATTGGTTATAAAGTGCTTCCAATGATTCCTAAATATTTGAGTGGCTGTATTTAAAACCTAACATATCTCTCTCTCTCTCTCTATATATATATATATATATATATATATATATATATATATATATATATATATATATATATATATATATATATATATATATATAGTATGTGGATCAAATACAAACCATGCTTAAAATACATACCAATAAATACGTTTTAAAAAATTATTTAAAAATAGTTAAAAAAAAGTTGTTTTCACATTTTTTTTTTGGGAGAATCTTCCTAAAATAACCTCCAGAATCTTTTCATGAAATAAAAAAAAATTTGATTTTTTTCGTAAAAAAACGTAGATGCATCTAATTTATGGATAAAATTGCATCTTATTATTAATATTACATAAAAATTGAGTTAAAATGCACCTTATTTTTGAAAATACATCGAATTTTTCTAAAAAAAAAGCATCTACCGAAAAAATGCATCCAAGTTTTTAAAAATCAAAATTTTCGAAAAACAATCAATTTTTTTTTATTCCATAAAATGATTCTAGAGGTTATTTTAGGATGATTCTCCGAAATAGTTTAAAAAAACCATTTTTTTTACTATTTTTAAATTGATTTTGGAGTGTTCCTACCGGTATGTATTTTAAGTATGGAGTGTAGCGGAACCTCACCCTATATATATATATATATGGAAAAGTGAATATGGGGCTGTTACACATGTAAGCTTACATGCAAAACTCATCTAAAAATATGTCGGTTTGTTAAAAATTCTTCAAATCTATAAAATTTTAATCATATTTATTAAACTAACTTTACAAATTTGTATCATTCACATCTTTTTCTTCATTAATCGTGTCTTTCAAAAATATAAGTTTTTTTGTCATCACTGGGCATCTATCGAAGTCACTTTTTATAACTTCTTCATAATAAACAATGACCCCCTGCATTTTTGGGATCACCTCTCCCTTGATGAATATAGGACAAGTCAAGCTTTGAAAAACATTTAAACCACAAAACGACATAGTTTTTAATGAGTTTCGCATGTAAGCTTACATGTGTAACAGCCCCATATTCACTTCCCCCATATATATATATATATATATATATATATATATATATATATATATATATATATATATATATATATATATATATATATATATATATATATATATATATATATATATATATATATATATATATATATAGGAATATGATCATCTAAAAACAAACTCAAATATAAAACAATAAATAAACCCAAAACCCATTGAATAAAAAAAAAAAACTTTAAATTAAATACCTAGAGTATAAATAGCTTTTATGAAAAACTAATTATACCATTAGAACAAGGATTTAATTATCTTTCCAACGAGCACCCACTTAATACACTTAACACGATTTTTTTTTTTTGGTAAAAAAATGCATCTAACGTTTTTTGAACTTTTTGACAAAAATATTATCTTAAATGTATTATATATCTATTTTATGATTAGAATATATCTAAATTGGGTAAAATACATCATTTTTATGAAAAGTGCATCTAGTTGAAAAAATGCATCTAAGTTCGGAAAGTTATAAAAAAAATGTATATAACTTTTTCTTAACTTTTTGAATAAAATATTATCTTAAATGTATTATATATCTTTTTTATGATAAAATTACATCTAAATTACGTAAAATAAATCACTTTTATAAAAAATGCATCTAAGTTCGAAAAAAAAAAATATTCTTCACAAAAAATTACTTAAAGTTATTTAAAGTCATTCCATCAACGTTGCCTTGGTGACGATGAAAAAGAATGTTCTGAATGCGCCCCCGAATACAGATCTGTTCTATAAATGAAAAGAAGCTTGGAGAAAAACTCCAAGAACCAAGATCTATCCTTAATTAAGTTAAGAGTTCAAAAGATGGATTTTCAGTAATTGCGGAATATTTTGGAAAAGGGAGTATTAGCAAAACTAAGAAAAGGCCGACTAGATTAGTATGATCAACCAGTACTCCCACTACTGAACTTCTCAGGATTCACTAGCTTTCACTTTAGTCGTTTATATCTTTTTGAAACCGGAAGAAGAGCAGCCAAAAGAAGGGCAGCCAATGGTCGTTATGTTCTTGAAGGAAGGAGTAAAACATTTAGGGAGGTAATGCACTGCTTTATTAGTACTTCTGCTGTGACAACCCGTAAAAAAATCCAGGTTCACACCAACTCAACTTTTTCAACACTTTTACTCAACTTGTATATGATTTAATTTATGTACGACCGGTAGGTCAAACCATGCATGAACAATAATTAATAACTACGTCTAAAACATATACGGATACCGCGAAAAGGTATACGGGGTTAAACTATTACGAAAAACAAATATTTTTACAACATAATTACTAGTCCAACATTTCATACATAAAAATGGTATTTCATGCACCACCTTTGCATTTAATAACATTGCATGCATGAGTATATGTATTAGGAAACTTACAATAAACACCCTAGACATCCATATGCACACAATACATCATCTAAATAACAAAATCAAACCAAAACCACCCCCTCCATGAAACTCACGGCCAAAAGGGCCCAAAGAGGGTGTTTTTGTTGTTTAGTGTGGTCACATGGGTTAGCTTGATGACTTGTTAACTTGTCTAGTTGATTTGGTGGTCACATGGGTTCTTACAAGACCACACCCCTTTCACTATTGAACTAAAATGTCCATACCACCATTAAATGCAAGACTAGATATTTTTCCTATAAATACTTGGAATTTGTATGCTTGAAAACTTGCTCATTCACTTTAGTTGTGAAAACTCCTACACTCTCCCTCTTTCTCTCTCAAAAGACCACCATTTGTTCTTGAAGTGTAAGAGTAAAATTCTCCTACAAGATTCTTGCATAAGCATACTAGTAAGTAACCTAAACTCTTTTATGTATTCTTACATTTCATCATATCATATCATATAAACATATTTTATATATGCCTAAACATAGTCCAAATAATAAAAGATTACAAAAATATGGTGAAATAGATGAAACGTTAAGTTATTTTGTTAACTGAAAAATTTATCAACTTTTTGACACTTTTTAACCACCTTACTCAAATGTTTTGGATAAACCATTTTAACCATAAAATACCTCTGCGTTTTATGAATATTTCGATGTGACAACCGTCAAATTTCAGGTGCTCTTTACGTCCTATGTCTCTCATTTTGTCTATTGCGTCTTTAAATTGAACCTTTACCGGAAACGCACTAGTGTCGGAATCACAACCGGAATCAACTTATATAAGTCCTAATACAAAGAAAACACCTAATGAACTTTCCTAAGTTCATAATGTACCATACTTTAAAACTTTAGTTAACGAAAAGGCCCAACGAAACAATTATACAAAAACAGCAAAAACTCAAAAATTGTTACAAAAGAGGTCCAGGACGACGCACAGAGGCCTTGTGCGCCGTCCTGGAGGGACTAACTCCGAAAATATTTCAAAATCTTGCATGTCTCGATTCTCCAACTTTCAAAACCAATCACCAACGACTATTAACCATCATTTACTGCTACATAGCAGTCCCAAGGCAACCATTACTACTTTTCTTTATTTTCTTTTCATTTTGTTCATTTCATAAAACCAAAAACATAAAAACACACACCTTCCTCTCAAACTCTCTCTAAACCTTCATCATTTCCAGTAAATCACAGCCCTAAAACACTATTTTCATCCATTCAAATCGTTTAGAAACATCAAGGAAGCAAAAGGAACCAAAACATTTCGGCTAAGGACTATTTTTGTAAAGATTTTGGAGCTCAAAACACCACCGAATCATCATCCAAGCTTTTCCTCCGGTAGATTTCTGTCATTTTACTATTTTTACATAAACAAACTCTTGCATGTAAGACCTAATGGTTTAAAATGAGTTTTTACAAAGATATATAACGTTTTATGTACAAAAACGATTTTTAACCGAAATAGTATTTAGATCTATGTTTTTGTGGATAAAAATACTTTAGAAACACTGGAAATGAAGTTTTATTAAGTCTAGACCTTTTGCATGTCGAAATCCGTGGCTAAAATAATCGTTTTGCTCGAAAAATCAAGAAAACACGACCTGTGCGCCGTCCCTATGACCAGGACGACGCAGCGGGTGGAAATCTGGTTTCTCTGCGCCGTCCCAGTGGTCACAACGGCGCACAGGCCTGACCAGATTTCCCGAAATGCTTTATTTTTGACGTTTTGAACCTGTTTGACTTGCTGACTTTCCGTAACTTTCATCGTGGGACTGAGTTTGACTAAACTAAAATATTGGTGACTTTTGATGGACTATTTGGACTTGAATTGGACTTGGTTAATAAGAAATCGTGTTGTAATTGATTTTGTGAGCGGAAGTGAAATTGTATTTTTGGATATGAAATTTGGGCGCGGAAGCGCTGCCCAAATTTCATTAGGAAAATACGCACCACTTCAGCGACCAAATTACTCATAACATGAAAACAATAAACGTTAAAGATCGGATTTTGGACAAAAACGTCACTTTCACCGTTTTGGGACTATTTTGGACAATACTTAACCTTGACACTTAAAGCTTAATTAAAAACTTATTTATATTATCTTAAGTATAAAACATAACAAGATAATAACATTTGGACTACCTTGGTATTATTAGGCGTCCCGTGATTCCCGGCTCCCGCTCCGACCTATTTCCGAGTTCCTTTGTCTTCGCAATCCGTGAATTACACCCCTCTCTACTCTTACATTTTAAGTACTCTTTTTGGGGGAAACATGAGATCAAACCTTTTGTGAACGATACTTTTGCTTGTGAAACTGTTTTGTGCACTTAAACTTGCGAACAATGCTTATGAGATAATTGTCTTTGAAACTCTTTTGAATCTCTACTACTTTTATGAACCTCTACTACTTTTATAAACTTGTACACTATTGCGAAACTTTTTGGAAACCTTTACGAACTTTGCAACTGTACGACTTTTGGAACCTTTGAGAACTATTGGACTATTTTGGAACTTTGCGAACTAATATGCGTAGACGATATCATCTGTCCTAATTGGCTTACTTTAGAATACTTAGGTTTGCCTTTTTTGGATATTTGATTAGACGATGATAGCTTGATTGTATTTGGAGCAAACCCTAGGTGAGAATATAAACGCCGTAAGTACAAACGACCAATTTTTAGAAACAGGACGGACAATATGCCCCGCACTCTTTTAGAAACTACTCCCTTCACACTATTAACAATAGCCGTTAGTAAATATGGGTATCGATACTTAGGAAAGGTCACTCCTTACTTAAGGATAGCAACCTGTGTACATATTACTAAGTTCTCACGAACTAGATCTTTAGACTGAAACTAGGGGCGTGTGCTTGACCAGAAATCGGATTAGTGTGCAAATCTTACGTTATATTAAGCTTAGTGGTTGGTACAACTCGAGGATCATTAGTCTTAATTATTTACGCATATGCTTACTTACTGTCTTACACATGTGGATTAATCCACCGCTGAGGTAATGACTACCTGCCGTCTTACACATGTGGATTAATCCACCGCTGAGGTAATGACTACGCACTTTTACCGCTTGCTACGCGACTTGAACTTTGAACTTATCTTGAACTTTTATGAACTTTGAACTGATCTTGAACTTTTATGAACTTTGAGCTTATCTTGAACTTTTATGGACTTTGAACTTGTCTCGAACTTTTACGAACATTAAACTCTTGACTTGAACTATTACGACAGTATATAAACTACCTTTAAGCGATTGCTTATCCGCTTACTTCTTTTGGAAAACTTTGTACTTATATATATACTTGTCGAACTCTTATTAGAAACCTTTGGTCAACTTATAAACTGTAACTCACTCACTACGTTTTCGTAGTTGACACTTTATCTCATGTTTCAGGAACTAAGCGTAAGTTATGAAGTGCATTGCTCAGGCGGGTCAAGCCAGTTATGTGAAATGTAATCCGGGAATGAGACCTTTTATCTTTTGGGAATTTTTATTGGAAATATTTTATTATTGTACTGTTGTTTTAACATTGAATCTTGGTTTTATCTTTTGAACTTTAGTACTTTTCCATTTTTAATCTAAATGACTTGGACCGTTGAATTTTGTATAACCCGTGGAATGATTCTTTGCTCTTCACATCTCGTGTTTCCGCTTTAGCGGGGTGTGACTTCGACATAAAATCGTTACCTTTGGATATGACTAAGTATTTAAAAGGTATTTATACAAAAACATACTCAAAACAAAACACTTTCTGGACACCCGACCACCTTTTTATTAAACTGTACTAAAATATTTCGAACCAGAACGTGAAACCACTTCCATCTTAAATATAACTCAAACGCGGACGTTTCGATATAAGATACATTAAAAACGGATAAAAATTGAGTGAGATATGCTAACTTAAAGTTAGCATAGACTTTGAGAAAAACCCTATAACCTACTCTGACCTTTTACTGAATAACGAACATTATGAATTGATTACAAATGTGAGACCAAGGATATTTGAAAGGTAACTCATACACGGTCGTTTCATTGTAAGATTCACCGAAATCGGTCAAGAAACGAACAAGTTATGACTCCTTAAAGTAGCTATAAACCTTAAAGAACATGCTGAGTTTTCTTCATAAAAACTAAGTTTTGAATAAACTTGATAGTATAATGATAACACATTACTAGGGAGCTTTGTATACAATGAATTTAGCTCGATATTTCGTAGTGCCGAGTTGTTGGATTTACGATTTAAAGTGTCCTAGCTCCGCATGCGATTATAGAATGATCTTTGTTATATAATGGCCCGAACAGTGTTACTATATTACTATTAAGTCTCAAACCGAACAAAACCTACATCATGCATACATTTGCTTTTCCCCTTTCATGTGCATTGGACTAGAATTGTGAAACTTAATTTCAAAACAATTTAGGTCAAGGTTAGACCTACTCGGATACTCGATTGGCTCGAGCCTTACACACACGTTAGCTTACGTACCTTTATATACGCTCACGGACTTAAGGTGAGTTCATAGCCCCGCTTTTTACTTGCTTTTATAACATACTTGGGGTGAGATTACATGCTCTTTTACTTATGGACACAAGTACTTAAAACCTTTACTAGTTGCCTAAGTTACCACTAAGCCAAAGGAAATTCCCCTATCATGAATCGTTAGTTAAGGATTTAAGCGCGATGGTATTGGATAGATCTATTAGGGTTTGACAACCCTCACCCAACGGCTAGACGATGTAACCCACGTCTACCACAACTAACTCGTGGACTCGAGTAGGGTGCTTTACTTTTGAACCTATATATGTTATTTGGCTATAACATAGGAATACTTATGGAGTAAGGAACTTTGTTACGCTTCGATGTCATGAGCTTGGGTGCAACTGTAAGACTTTAGTTAAACGGAAATCTTGTGGTCCCCTTTATTACTAAACTAAACCTATGAATTCACCAACTTTATGTTGACTTTAGCATGTATGTCTCAGGTGCTTAGTCGAAAGGGCTTTCGACGGAGGGATTTTGGGATATGACAGAGTCGCATATTTCAAACTCACGCTTTTGGGAGATTTCCCTTGCATTACTTATTTTATTTTAAGTTATGTAATGTAAATCTTTGTTTTGTGAACTCTGGTAACACTTTTCCTTAATCAAGTAAAACTCTGATTTTCAATATCAATGAATGTATGTTTTTTTAAAAACGACTCATATAGAGGTCGTTCGCTATATATCATTGCTATCTGGGACCCATGAAGTCAACACCTCGAGTCTCGGGAACACGAGATTTGGGGGTATGACATCTGCCGATTCAGAAGAGTTGCTTGTGAGATTTGAAAAGTTTTGGTGTTGTTTTCATAATGAATTATATGAGGTTATTTTTCATATGTTTGTGGGCCGTTTATAGAATGCATTTGTTATTGATTGTATAAAACAAGTTAAGGAGGATTAATACATTTAGGGAGGTAA
>CAJVGC010000582.1:22591131-22744071 GCA_910822075.1 Senecio squalidus
TCGGAAGTTTCGTAACAAAATCCATAGTAATACGCTCCCATTTCCACTCGGAAATCTTCGGTTGTTGGAGTAGTCCAGACGGTTTCTGATACTCAATCTTTACTTTGGAACAGGTCAAACATCGGCTAACATACTCGGCGATCTCACGCTTCATACCCGGCCACCAATAGAAATCTTTCAAGTCATGATACATCTTGTCGGAACCCGGATGAATGGAATAGTTCGACTTATGGGCTTCGTCCAGAATCAACTGACGGATACTAACCGGAACCCAAATACGCTCGAGGAAATACAGAACTCCATCCTCCTTCGGTTCTAGTTCCAACGCCAACTTATACAATCTTTCCTCTTTAACACGGTCTTCAGTCATAATACCTTCCTGTGCTTGAATAATCCGAGCCTTTAAACTCGTCTGAATAGATATCACCATAGAACGAATACGGACAGGTTTGACGGTTTCCTTACGACTCAATGCATCAGCAACAACGTTCGCCTTACCAGGGTGGTAGCGAATGTCGCAATCATAGTCGTTCAATAACTCGACTCAGCGTCGTTGTCTCATGTTCAGCATCTTCTGATCGAATATGTGTTGAAGACTCTTGTGGTCGGTAATTACAGTACACTTGGTCCCATACAGATAATGTCTCCAAATCTTCAATGCAAAGACGACGGCTCCCAATTCTAGATCATGTGTCGTGTAATTCTGCTCATGGATTTTCAACTGACGCGAAGCGTAAGCTATAACTTTCCCAGACCCTTGTGCGAAGCGTCGCAATAAACAACAAAATTCTCGGAACCAAGTGGCAGACTAAGAATAGGAGCGTTACACAACCGCTGCTTCAATACCTAAAATGTTTTTTTTTTTCCCGATCGGAACTCCAAACGAATGGTTCACTCTTCTGTGTCAACTTTGTAATAGGCGAAGCGATCTTGGAGAAGTTCTCGATGAATCGGCGATAATACCCAGCAAGACTCGAAAACGAACGGATTTCGGTCGGTGACTTCGGTGCAACTCAACCTTTAACAGCTTCAATCTTAGCAGGATCAACGTGAATACCCTTCGCGCTAACTACGTGGCCAAGAAATTGTAAATCGGATAACCAGAACTCGCACTTAGAGAATTTCGCATACAACTTTTCTCTTCGATGCACTTCTAGAACAAGACGCAAATGCTCTTCATGTTCCTTGCGACTTCGGGAATAGATCAGAATGTCGTCGATGAATACGATAACGAATTTGTCAAGATACGGACGACAAATACGGTTCATTAGATCCATGAATGCTGCAGGGGCGTTTGTCAAACCAAACGGCATCACCATGAACTCATAATGACCATACCGAGTACGAAAAGCAGTCTTAGGTATATCATCTTCTCGAACTCTCAACTGATGATAACCAGCGCGAAGATCGATCTTAGAGAAATAACAAGAACCCTGAAGTTGATCGAATAAGCCATCAATACGAGGAAGGGGATAACGGTTCTTCACAGTCAACTTGTTTAACTCCCGATAATCAATACATAAACGCATGGAGCCATCCTTCTTCTCAACAGAGAGAACAGGAGCACCCCACGGGGAGAAACTAGGACGAATAAAACCTTTATCTACCAATTCCTGAATTTGCTTCGACAACTCGAGCATCTCGGAAGGAGCCAAACGATACGGAGCTTTAGCAACAGGCGCTGCTCCAGGAATAAGATTAATACGAAAATCGGTTTGTCTCTGGGGAGGGACTCCAGGTAAATCATCAGGAAAAACGTCAGAATACTCGCGGACGATCGGTACACCATCAATCTTTATCGCAGAATCTTTCTTCACCAAGTGAGCGAGGTATAAAGAACAACCCTGACGGACATACTCGCGAACCTTCAAACTAGAATGACTTTAAGACGCTTCCCAGCCTTGTCTCCGTGTAAAATCAACTGATCTCCATCCGGCTTCTGAATACGTATAAGCTTCTCATAACAGACTATTTCGCTCTTATGCTTAGCTAGCCAATCCATACCGACTACGACGTCGAAACTACCGAGTTTCATAGGAATAAGGTCGATGGAAAAAGGAATATCGGCTAAAACGAGGGGAATATCACGAATAACTTCTCTAACACAGGCACTTCTACCATCGGCTAATTCTACATCATACGCAGGTTCTAAAGGACTAGAGACACGGTTTACTAGGGGACGGAAGTCACTAGAAATAAAGCTTCTATCGGTACCCGAATCAACTAAGATAAAAGTAGAATAATCTTAGACAAGAAATGTACCAGTGACTACGGTAGGATCCTGATGAGCTTCGGAAGATTCCATGGCGAAAGCCCGGCTCTTAGCAGGATTTCCTTTCCCACTAGTACCAGCACCAGAGGTAGGAAGGGAAGTAGATGATACAAGCTTGGGACACTGCTGACGGCGGTGACCCATTTCTCCACATTCATAACACGCTCCAACAGTTATTCTACAATATTGCTCGGTGTGGCCTAACTTCTTGCAGCGTTTACAAACCCAACACGCTACATTAGCTGTATGCGCACTACCGCATGTACCACACTTAGGGCGCACGCCCTGATAACCAGCTCCAGTACCCGTCAACGCATATACTTGAGAAGCTTTAGGTCTCTGATAATGATTACGGCTTCTCTTCCTCGAATTACTCATATCTCTTCTTTCAGAGTTTCCAAAATCTCTTCGGCTCACAGCTGGCTGGAGAGTACCACCACGAATCGCACTTGCGGTCAGTCGACCCGCAATATCAACCGCACTCTGAAAGTGAGAAATAATGTGGTCCCTCATAGCCTGGGGCAACCCATGAGTGAAGCGTTCGATTCTTTCAGTCTCCGTGCGGACCAACCGAGGAGCCAAAACACACAAGTCATAGAATCTGTTCACATACCCGCGGAAATCAGCACCTTGCATATTTAAGTTCCACAACTCGTTCTCCAACCTCTGCGTCTCAGGTGACGGCACATACTCCTTTTCATAATAACCTTCAAACTTTCCCAAGTCATCAAGGCAACAGTAGCCCGGCCCCGAACTCCCTTCACCGAGTTCCACCAAGTTAGGGCTTTACCTTGGAATAAGAATGTAGCATACTTCACCTTGCTGTCTTCAGCACATCCCGAGACATCAAACACAGACTCTATCTTCTCAAACCATTGCAGGGTAGCAACCGCATCTTCAGTACCCTTGAACTCAGTAGGTTTGCAGCCCAGAAAGGTCTCATACGAACAGCCTCGGGGTGGATCTTCAATACCGATACTTAGCCCACCGACTCCCACGTGCACTGCTCTTCCTACATCGGGACCATCGCGCCCAGACGCCATATCCTCAGATCCAATACCGGGCATCTCAGGTTCTTCCAACCCTACGTCGACATTCTGCACCGGTGACTTCTTAAGCTGTGCCACAATCACTGGTATAGCTGCTGCAATCTGTTCCGCAATCATCTGACTGATGTTCAGAGTAGCGAGGTTAGCATTGGGGACAGCAGTGACATTCCGTGGCGTAGCACCCGCTCTCATCCTGGCGCGACCTCGCCTTGCCGACCTTCTCGTAGCAGTGACGGCAGGAGTAAACCTAGTAGAAGTTCTCTTAGGCGGCATCTTCTACGGATATCAAACGGAATAAATAAGAACGATAACTGTATGTGCGACTAAAACAAGCAGGCCTCAAAACATAAAAAGCAAAATAAAAGCACATATAGCATACGAATCACATACAGGCCCACAAAAGAAAGAAATGCGCACATAGAGTAAATCAGATAGGTCCAAAAGCCTAGGTCATGGTCTAAGTGATTCCGTAAGGTCACTTAGTTCACTATAACCATTGGCTCTGATACCAACTTCTGTCACACCCCGCATAGAAATGGCGGAACCGAGGTGTGCAGTGTATACGGTATCAGAGATTCAAAGGTTACATCAAACCTAAATAAACCATACATCGTCAACATAGATAAAGAGTTGAGAGAGAATACTTATTACAGTCATCCGAATATATCAAAATACGGCTACAGAGTTTGGGATTCTAAGGAATTACAATAGCAAAACAAATTCCACGCATAAGATCCACGTAGCCAAATAGCATAGCATCAAAAAGGTGTAACCTCAAATCCCTGAAAAGCGTTAAAATACGACGTCAACATAAAGTTGGTGAATTATTCGCAATAGTAGTTGAAAACATAATAGTAGAAAGGTTTCAATACATTTTGACCCAAAAGTGATACGGTTTGAAGATAAGTCATTTGAAAATGATGTTTTAAAAATATACATGAAGTATACAAAACCTTTTGATAAAATACTCATACTTGATACATAAAATACCATAATCAATTTATAAAAATACCATACTCAGTTCATAAAATAATACCATACTCAGTTCATAAAATAATACCATACTGGATAGAATAATACCATACTGGATAAATAACAGCCTTCGGTAAATACGATACACCTGACCCTCAACAATAGATACTGGCAACTAACCCCACCTAGTGCATTACGCTAGGTTGTCCTCGATAATAATATCCGGTCATAAGATTGTTAACATGGACAGGGCACGCCATCATCCAAAATAGTGTTAACAATGAGGGCTTGTTAGACCCATATAGCGCTATATATACTTCCGGCGGCAAAAGCTAACAGGTGTGTATACGGGGCCTCGTTCTACCACAAAGGCGGAACGAGTTGGGTAATGCTAACCTAAGGCATCCATATCCAAAATACATACCATAATACATAACCATAATACATACATACCATAAAAATATATTTGTTTAACGCTAATCATGCCCAAAAATGTAAAAGAAGTAAAAAGGGCAACGAATAACTCACTGATAGCAAAGCAATCCAAATCTCGATATGTCGGGAAATACTATAATACCGTCAAGCTCCCACGTCTAAGTGCCCTAAACATCACGTAAATAATCATGTCTAAGTATCTCTAAGTCTAGTAGGGTTATACCTTAATGATTAACGTTTTATACGGGTTTTAAAATAACCGAAAGGAATATCAATATAACGGAATAACGAGTGTTTCGGAAAGTCAACAGACTAGATACGTGATTTTCATACTTACGTGCACTACAAGTCACGTAAGTATCAAGTTACGTGTTATACAAGAGTTACGGGACAAAACAAGAAGTTACGGAACATCAGGACCATAGTTACGTGAATAAGGAGTCAATTACGTGACTTTCAAGTCACTTACGTGACTTAGACTTCAATTACGTGAATTAGAAGGCAATTACGTGCATAAGGGACTAATTACGTGACAAAAGGACTAATTACGTGAACAATTACGCGTCAAAAGGACTAGATATGTAAATATTACAGAATTACGTGACCAGAACAACAGTTACGTGACTTGGGGGTCACGTAACTCCTAATTACGTGAGGGAGTGTTAATTTCGTGCAAGGGATGATCAGTTACGTGCATGTAACTACAGTTACGTGCATGTAACTGAGTTTTTACGAAAAATACATTCGGAAATCGATTTCTGAGTGTTCTAGATGTCTATTTGACCCCAAATTGGAACCCTATGTCCAGAATATGATTACATACAATAATCTTCAATAAAATCCAAGTTTTGACGGTGGGAAGTGGTATTTTCGGGTTTGAATCAAAATAACAAAGTTTAGAGCCAAAATGGAGAAATACTTACCCGATCGTAACGAATTTCGGAGGATAGATGAAGATGATGATGGTGATCAATAATCCGGTCTCGGATTGGAAATCCAACGGTTAGATCGCCGGAAAAGTTAGAGAGAAGGTGGAGGTTTGTAGGTGTTTTCTTGAGAGAGAAGTTAGAGAGAGGGAGAGTGATGATAAATGAAGATAAGGACAAATTCTGGTTTTGAATAAAGACAAAAAGGTTGGTGGGGGACGATTTTTGTAATAAAAATCTGAAAAGGACTAAAATTGTAATAGAATTTCTCGCGTAGGACTAGTTTTGTAATAAAATTTCCGAAAGGACTAAAAATGAAATACTTTTAAAACGTTAATTTTAATCATATAATTAAGGCATAATTCCCCTAAACTTATCATAAGAGCATACTAGACTTATACTAAAGGCACTTAAGACTATACGTTCCCGACATAAAGATTCGAATCACATACTATATACCCGATAAACGTAAATACATGAAAAATACGAATACGATACCCATAAAATACGAGAAATACGAATACAATACTCATAAAATACGAACACGATAAACATAAAAGAAATACAATAGGGTCAAAACCACGAACATAATTAAATAAAATGAATACGGAACGATAGAAATATACCGAGAAATTCGCGAATGTCACACATACCACGGCTAGTTTTATTTATGACTAACCATCAATATCCAAAGGAGTGACATAATGAAAGTGAGAAATCTTTTAGACGGAAATATGGTTTATAAGCGAATTTTACGACTATGATCTATATTTTACATTCTAAGTATACCTTATATAACACACGATAATTTTTCAAACTCCTAAAAAATGCAATTTTCAATTTAGGATTTATAGAAGGGCCTAAGCCTATAACATTTTCACATGTTAAAATAAAAAATTCTACATTTACGTTAACTTGTGTACAGTCAAATTCTAAAAACATTTATGTTTTTTTATTTTAATATTACTTATTTTAGCTATATATCTAGAAATTGTTAATTATCGGTGTGCTTTGTGTTGGTTTAACATTGTATTCCCGTTCAATGCGTCATCATTTGACTTTTTATAAATAAAAAGATGAAATCGTAGATGGTTAATGGACACCGGAGCTTCATCACATCTCTCTTCATATACTGATAATCTACAATCCATTTTTAATTCTAGCACTAATCAATCTGTAATTGTCGATGATGAATCGTTAATACCCGTAGCTCAAATGGGCTATAGTAAATTAGCCTTTGCCGCCCTTTACACCTCAAAAACATTCTCGTTACAAAAATGTAAATACAAAACTTTTGGAGTACATAATATAAACATATAAATGTTTAGGGTGCCTATAAATACGAAAAATAAGGATAAAATATGTAAACAGAAAAAAGTAAAAATAAAAGTTAAAAATTCTTTCATCTTCACAAGACCTGCAGAAATAAAAAAAATTAAATTAAAGAAAAAAAATCCATTGTCTTTCTATCTTCTTCAACATCAACTTTGTTAATATTTCATCGGATTAATTGTTTTAAAATACATTGAATTTTACATCAAAAACTATTATATACATCTAATTTTTAAATTCTCTATTGTGTTTATTAACTTCTAAATATGCCTATTGTTTATATACTTTTACCATTTCTTAAGGTTACCGGTTACTTATTTATTTGAATTATTGACTTAACGACATGGTTTTCCATGTCATCAATTATGTAAAATCAAAAAATTAATGAAAAAAAAACCTTATTGGTCAACATCACTGATGTGCGAAATCTAGTTTTCCGAAAATTAGCTTTTAACTAGACTACGACACCGGGCAGTGTACCCTTGTCGATCGTAGTAAAGTATGGGCAAATTCCGGGTTCGAACACGGGGACTATTTATAATTGAGATAATAGTTTAAATAACAAGTAACACGTAACAATTTGGGTTTTCTAAATTAACTAAAAGTGACAAGTATCGTTTTGTGATAAATCAAGATATGGGGAAAAACACTCGTTTGGATTGGTTTCTAGTTATCCGATTGTCATTTTGGGTTGTTTGGTTGAATTAACTTCTAATGTTATAACACGATTCCTTTCGAATACCGAGCTAACTTTAGACATCTAAAACGAAACACCGTTCCTTTCGAATACGGTAGAAACCTTAAACATCTAAGTCATTAAGCAACAAGTTTATATACTCGACTTAATCTTATAAAACTTCCTTTCGAATAGTTTCTTAGCTAAATTCAAATTCAGTTTACCAAATCATTATATTACCAGTTCCTTTCGAATACTAATAATTTTAGATTAATTATAGACCGATTAACCTTTTCGTAAAACGTCTAATAAGTTATTATAAGTTCCTTTCGAATACCTACAAAATGTGTTTGTCACTAACACCTTACTTACGTTTTATATAAAATGACTTTGATAATGATATGAATCTGATTACAACTAACATTCAAGTTTTAATCTAAATGTTTGATTACTCGTTAAGATTCCTTTCGAATATCCTAAACCTCAAATCAACTATAGACCGGTTGATTATTTCGTTCAATTCATCAATCAAGTTCTAAAGCTCTTTTCAGATACTAAAGTTCTTAATCAAATCATGAATATAAGTTATCTAACACTATTAAGAATTTAAACCCGAATGGTTCTTCGATTAAGCGAACATAAACATTCAACCTCAAACAAATATCCCAAAAACTCCAATCATCTAATCTAGTTTCCAATCCAAACAAGTATTATTTAACTACTCACTAATAATAGAAATTAAAGACAAATTATAAAAGAAAATGATATTCATACCAGGTGTTCGATGAAATGTCTGAGTAAAATTTAAGCAACTTGAAATGGTAATTAACAAGATAACTCCAAAATGAAAAGAGTTTAATACCAAAGAGAAATAGTACTAGCAAATTGCTTCAAAAGTACCAAAACAATGCAAAAGAAATGAAATTCGATTGATGATTCTTCCAAAATTAACTAAAAATTACTATGATTCTTGATCTCCAATGATTGTGTGATGATAATATGATGATTAGGGATTGAATATGGTGATGGGATGATGCCCAAGATGGTGAAAAAGATGCTTGAGATAGTGTAAAAATCGTCCTTAAGAACTGCCAAACAAAGACCTTTCACTTCCACCTTTAATTAACCATCAAAACGAAATGTATAACTGCCAAACACCCAAATGCGGCGCATTGACCCCCTGATGCGGCGCATTCAGGGGTCAGAAGCTCCAGTTTTGTAGATTTTTTCGCTGCGGTCGTTTTGGCGCTGACCGGAGGTCTTTTCGAGTCCGTATGCTCCCGATACATCCGTTTTACTATTAGCTGCATTTTGGTCCCGAATTCATCCCTTTTGACTCCAAACATATTAAAACACCTAAAACATAAACTTTACACAAAAATAAGTAATACGAAGCTATCCATTACGTTTTGAATCAAAAACATAACAAATATCGCGAAAGAATATGCGTATAATCGAGCGATATCAAACCCCCCATACTTAAGCATTTGCTTGTCCCTAAGCAAATCCGAATTAAAACTACTACCAAATTTACAAAGCATACAACTTAAGAAAAGATAAGGAATCACGGGCTCAAACATTTAACTAAATTCCGGTGTTAGTAATTATAAATATGCGTGAAATTGCTAGATCGTAAAACCGACTACGAACATCTAAAGCTACTAAATTACTTAAGCAAACAAAAACCGCAATTTCCTAACGTCAATTCCTAATTTATCCCCTAGTTTAGATATGTCTAAATAATCACCCCTTTTCCCTCACTCTCCAACCGAAGTTAGAGCGATCAGCCTTTACGGCCGACCCCTTACGCCTTACTTTCGGGGGAACCCTTAAAATAACACTAAGCATTTTTTTTTACGATTGAGTACTTCTTTCTTGAGAATTAATTGGTTAGTCTTCATTTTTTTCTTTTCCTCTCACTTTTGTTCACTTCAAATATTATAGATTTGTGTTTATATATTTTCTTTGAAGTGAACGGACATAACGGGATTTGAGTCTTCGTTATAGTGAGGATCAATTTCTATTTTGTTGACGGAAAGACCTATGGCCTTTTTCTTCGCCTCTAACTCTCCAAGGGCTTAAGTGATACTAGGATTCCCCAACTACCCCCGAAAGGGTGCAAGGACTACAAGGGCTCGGTACTAAGGATATATAGTGATTATCTAGATTTTTGATTTTTCGGGGAAACTTAAGGAACTAAAACTAGAAAACCTAAATTCTTATTTACAAATATTTTATTAACTAAAGATGTTCCTAAACAATTTCACGTTAAAGTACCGGAATTAAGTTAAATATACAAGCCCCTATCATCTTCCCTAACTACATTTAAGCGTTTTTTTTATTTTATTTTTTATATGACTCTAAAAGACTCAAAGGGGACAAAAATAAACGTAATGGATATAAGGGGATAAAATTGACTAATTTCCCGACCCCCCCATACTTATTTAACGCATTGTCCCGAATGCGTTTCCAAACTAAAAACTAAAAACTAAACAAAACAAAAATAAAAGAAAACAGTAAAGGAAAGAAAATGAAAACCCGGGTTGCCTCCCGTAAAGCGCCTTGTTTTTGTATTTAGTCGTCTTCCGTTCACAAAAACAATACAAATATGGAAATCGGAGTTTCCCCAAATTTCTTTCGTCGTGCAAATTCCTCAAGATATAACATCCCCAAACACACCTAAAAATCAAAACATCAAACAAAATATAATCGTTAGAAACATCGAGTTCTTCGCGGGTTTTTGCCCATGCGTCGTGCCATTCCCTCGTTTCCCGCATGATCGAAACATCCTTCCATGGTCTATAGTAGACAACAACTCCCCCATACTTATATTTTTCATACCCTTGCCCACTCGATTCTTCATCCATTAAGTCGTCCAAATTCACATACTCCTCGTCTTTGTTATCTTTAAACTTCGGCTTCGTACCGATTTTCAGCTCGAGACAAAACTCCCCATAACTTTCTTTACCGATTTCTTTCTCGGGCATTAACTCCTCCTTGGCTTCAACCTCCTTCTCCACTTTGGTGACAACCGGTTTCGTTCCCAAATCAAATAACTCCTCAAAATCCTCCAAGGTGATGTTTACACTAATCGGGTTGTCAACCGCCACCATTTCTGACCCAATAAGCTCCGCCAATTCCCGTTTCAAACAAGTAGGTGTATTTGTGTCCGGTTTTGATGTCTCGTATTCATTTTTTACCATTGGATCATTCCCCACTTGCTTTTCCACCTCTAATTCCTCTTTTCGGTCATTTTCGGGGTCTGGGGTCTCAATGCCCCGCATCGGACTTGAATGCGCCGCATTAGACAAGTGGGAAACAACTTCTGGGGCTACTGAGGATGGAATGCGGCGCATTCTAGGGTCAGTGGCTCCCATTTTGTAGATTTTTTCGTTGCGGTCGTTTTGGCGCTGACCGGGGGTCTTTTCGAGTTCGTATGCTCCCGATACATCCGTTTTACTATCGGCTGCATTTTGGTGCTTTTCGATGTTAAACACTCTCTCGAACTCCTCTAATGTTATGTCTCCATCTAAAACACTTTCCCCAACACTCAAATCCTTTCCACAAAGTTCCTTCAACTCCTCGTTTAAGCTCTTTTCCTCGTAAACTTCATCATTCAACTCCTCTTCGTTCCCGTAGATGAAACCCGATCGTGTAGAAATTGCGTTAACTTGCTCTTTCCTTTGATTAGGTGTTTGATACCTTGAACCTTGGTTAAATTGGCCATCTTGGTAGTTTGAAGGTCTCGGGTCTGGTTGGGTAGAAATCTGTTCTTGACCCGTTGGTTGATTTTCCCACAGTTCATTCACTTCCTCAATCCTCCAGTCCAATTCTTGAAAAACCGCTTGGTTGCTTCTTTCCCACTGCTCAATTCTATCGTCTAACACCTTCATTGAGTTAAAAATAATCTCATTATGCGCCTCTTGAGCATGAATTAATTCTTTCATCATGTCTTTAAAACTGACATCCTCTTCCTCATATCTCAACCTTCCATATTGTCGATATCCATAACCGAAATTCCCACCTCGGTTTTGATATCTCCCTCGAATTTGATCACATTCATCCGAGTAGCGTGGCCCTCCACACGTGTTACACCTATAAAATCGCCTCCACACCATTTTTCCTAAAAACCTATTCCGGGTCGAAAAAACGGACTAACACCTTGTTTCCCTTTTGAAATCGTGAACATCCACCATCTATAAATCCTGAAAATCACAACACTAACAAACAAAATACCGTGAAATCTATTTGACACAAAAAATAACACAAACAAACTAAAATCTCAATTAAGTCAAGTCCCCGGCAGCGGCGCCAAAAACTTGATGTGCGAAATCTAGTTTTCCGAAAATAAGCTTTTAACTAGACTACGACATCGGGCAGTGTACCCTTGTCGATCGTAGTAAAGTATGGGCAAATTCCGGGTTCGATCACGGGGACTATTTATAATTGAGATAATAGCTATAAAAGTAACAAATAACACGTAACAAGTGGGTTTTCTAAATTAACTAAAAGTGACAAGTATCGTTTTGTAATAAATCAAGATATGGGGAAAAACACTCGTTTGGATTGGTTTCTAGTTATCCGATTGTCATTTTGGGTTGTTTGGTTGAATTAACTTCTAATGTTATAACACGATTCCTTTCGAATACCGAGCTAACTTTAGACATCTAAAACGAAACACCGTTCCTTTCGAATACGGTAGAAACCTTAAACATCTAAGTCATTAAGCAACAAGTTTATATACTCGACTTAATCTTATAAAACTTCCTTTCGAATAGTTTCTTAGCTAAATTCAAATTCAGTTTACCAAATCATTATATTACCAGTTCCTTTCGAATACTAATAATTTTAGATTAATTATAGACCGTTTAACCTTTTAGTAAAACGTCTAATAAGTTATTATAAGTTCCTTTCGAATACCTACAAAATGTGTTTGTCACTAACACCTTACTTACGTTTTATATAAAATGACTTTGATAATGATATGAATCTGATTACAACTAACATTCAAGTTTTAATCTAAATGTTTGATTACTCGTTAAGATTCCTTTCGAATATCCTAAACCTCAAATCAACTATAGACCGGTTGATTATTTCGTTCAATTCATCAATCAAGTTCTAAAGCTCTTTTCAGATACTAAAGTTCTTAATCAAATCATGAATATAAGTTATCTAACACTATTAAGAATTTAAACCCGAATGGTTCTTCGATTAAGCGAACATAAACATTCAACCTCAAACAAATATCCCAAAAACTCCAATCATCTAATCTAGTTTCCAATCCAAACAAGTATTATTTAACTACTCACTAATAATAGAAATTAAAGACAAATTATAAAAGAAAATGATATTCATACCAGGTGTTCGATGAAATGTCTGAGTAAAATTTAAGCAACTTGAAATGGTAATTAACAAGATAACTCCAAAATGAAAAGAGTTTAATACCAAAGAGAAATAGTACTAGCAAATTGCTTCAAAAGTACCAAAACAATGCAAAAGAAATGAAATTCGATTGATGATTCTTCCAAAATTAACTAAAAATTACTATGATTCTTGATCTCCAATGATTGTGTGATGATAATATGATGATTAGGGATTGAATATGGTGATGGGATGATGCCCAAGATGGTGAAAAAGATGCTTGAGATAGTGTAAAAATCGTCCTTAAGAACTGCCAAACAAAGACCTTTCACTTCCACCTTTAATTAACCATCAAAACGAAATGTATAACTGCCAAACACCCAAATGCGGCGCATTGACCCCCTGATGCGGCGCATTCAGGGGTCAGAAGCTCCAGTTTTGTAGATTTTTTCGCTGCGGTCGTTTTGGCGCTGACCGGAGGTCTTTTCGAGTCCGTATGCTCCCGATACATCCGTTTTACTATTAGCTGCATTTTGGTCCCGAATTCATCCCTTTTGACTCCAAACATATTAAAACACCTAAAACATAAACTTTACACAAAAATAAGTAATACGAGGCTATCCATTACGTTTTAAATCAAAAACATAACAAATATCGCGAAAGAATATGTGTATAAATGAGCGACATCAATCACCATAACATCTTTTTCTCTCCACGAAGAACACTCGTATTTTTTTTATACCCATTTTCATAATAAAGAAATCTATTTCTATCATAAATCAATTCATCATAAAATTCTTTCAAACATATTTCATTCAACACTTACTAAATTAGTAACTAGAAATCAACAACCCTTAATTTTCTTAATTTTTGAACATATAAATAAAATCAAATAAGAACCGTATATTGATGTCCGATTCAAAGTTTTGAGGGGTTAATGACGTCTAATTCGAGTTTCCAATAGTAGTTATGGTGGTCCTCCGACGGTGTCAGCCATAAGGTTGTGGACGTCACCGTAGTTGGTGGTGTACCGGTGGTTTGCGGTGTTGGTGGTGACAGGCGTTGGTATTGGATTTAGGATAGACTTTGTATGTTTCTGATTTTGTTAATGCCAGATCTGAAGCTTTTAATTTGAGATCTGAATGTGGCGATGGCCGGAAGTTTTGGTGATGGTGGTCGAAATTTATGATGGTGTGGTCGTCGAAATTTATGGTGGTTGTGATGAAGATGAAAGACAATTTTATATGAAAAACCAATATAAAGATTAATTGCTAATGAAACAAACATGTATAACGGAGAAGATGAAGTCAAATCTTTGTCTCATATTTATTTTAAAAAGTATTATTATATTATAAAGTATTATATATTATATTATTATAGTATTATTTAAATTACATGTAAATGAGTCTAAATTGAAAAAAGAAAAAAAAAATGTTAGAAAACCGGTGCCACATTAGTCACCAACAAGTTTCAGGTCAACATATACACACGATAGCTACGTATCGTAAATTAATTAATAAATACAATACTTATTTTAAAATTTTGATGTATACAATAGATTTTGATGTAAAGTTCAATGCATGTTGGAACAGTTAACCCATATTTCATCTTCTTTAGCATTTCATCTTCTTTAACATCTTAATTAAACCACTAAAAAAGGGAAAAAAAAAAAAAAAAAAAAAAAAAAAAAAAAAAAATATCGTCTCGTTATGGACACAACGAACCGGACAAGGAGCCCCCACAACGAGGCGGGGCGGTATGATAACGAGCTGTGACAATCCGTCTTTTCGAGGTATATTTTATTTACCGATTATTACTCTTTTTATTCGCAATGATTTGGACCCTTGTGTTTCGCTTTATTTTACTCACGTTTATTGCATTTGAGTCGGGTTTATGTGTTTTATTACTTTGTCTCTCGAGACGGAAGCTTTAGAATCACCTAAGTGCCTAATATCTAGTATTCTCACGTTATTAAAGTATTGCGTTTACGCCATAATCGTCGGTTAAGAAAAATAATTATTTCGAAATTTCATTACAAAGTTAGTCCTCTAACTTAATCTGTTACAAAGTTAGTCCTTTAACGGTGAACTAACGGAATCTGTTACAAATCTGGTCCTTTAACGAAAAGTTAACGAAACTGACCAGAAAAGGCCCGGTGCGCAGCACCAAGGCCAATTTCGGCTAAAATCCATTTTTTCGAGTTTTGGTCAATTTCTTGAGATGCTACAACCCCTTTTCACGTGATTCTTTCTGTAAACTCCCCCATTTGGTTATGCTAGATTCAAATGTGGATCTCAAAGCATGTTAGAACCATTTCTCTTTCCAAAAATCAAGTTTTACATCAAACACTTTTGTTAAACCTTTCTCTCATTCTCACTCTTGCAAAACACCTATTCTCTCTCAATGTTCCAGAGAAATAAGGCCACAAAAACCCCACAAAAGAAGTGAGAATCCAAGTAAACAAGTTAGAGAAATAACCTCTTACAATCATCCTTCCATTTTACACATTTCGGTAAGTTCCTCTTTGGCGTTTTTCATACTTTTCCTCTATTTCTTTCATTTAATTGAGACTTTCTAACTCATAATCACGTTTCTTATATCTTACCAAGTTTCCATATCCGTTGATACCCTTGAAGTGGTGGAGTTCCGGCGACTTTCCTTGGAGAAAACATAATACCCGATTTTGGTATGTAAACTCTTCAAGTTTTGCCATTTTCCTTTTCTACTTGAAAACTCTCTAACACCTTTCTTTTGTGTGTTCACGGAGGTGTTCTACTCCCAAGATTCATCTACCACTTTTGGAGTTTTGGCTACCTTTCTCGGAGGAAACTCTACTTTGCGTGTTGGTAAGATTAATCCTTCGAAAATTCATTTAAACTTCTTCTTTTAGAGACTTCTTTCTAACGGTGGATTTGTTTGCATTTTGGAGTCTTATACCTCCTCTCCACCACCCTTGAAGTCTCCTCCTTACCGAAGCTCTTGCAAGATTTCAACTACGACACGTCTTGCGGGTGAAATCGGTAGAATATTATTAACCTCTTATCTTTTCATTTCCTTACTTTCAAATTCGGTTTTAAGCCTTGAAAACGGTTAGGTTAATATATTAGACCAACACCTCTCAATCTCAGAAACTTTGGACTTAAAACGAGTAAAATATGTTAAGATGAAATTATTACCGAAATTAACATATATTATGATAAATATATGTAAAACCACACATTTAGACATATATGACACTTGGTAAATGTTAAATGAACCTAAACTAACAATTTATCAGTTTACACTTTCGCCTAAAAACGTCAAACGAAACAGTTAGCAACAAAAACGTAAAATTCGGTTTTCGGGAAACACCACGGTGCGCAGCACCTACACCCTGGTGCGCAGCACCAGGGGTCTGTCCTTCAAAAATTGTCGTTTTTGTTCGTTTTCGACTTAGACTCTTAACATGTTTTGACCTCAAACTTATATCAGTAACTTATTATGTATAAAAGTATCAACTAAGCCAAAACTAACGTCTTTGGACTCAAAGACATATCGCAATCTTAAACTTAAATCGAGAACATGTAATCAAACGTTTACTTACTTTTACGGAAATTTGTTAAAACCGTCAAAAATCATTTTTACTTCATTATTCTGAAAACAAAAGTATTTTTACTCTTAAAGTGTCAAGTTAACTTCCATTCTATAAATCGTTGACTTTGACTTTTATTCAAAATTGTTGACTTTTGACTAATCTAAATCAATATCTTTAATTTTGACTTGTCTTTCCAATTGTTGACTTTGACTTTAACCAAGTCAACATCTTTGACTTTGACCAAGTCAACATCTTCGACGTTGACTTTGGTTGACTTCAATAAACTTTGGTAACGGTATTCCTTTCAATAGATGTTCCTGTTAGTCAAGTTCGGCTCGGAATGTTATTCCTTTCTAATAGTCATTATGACGTGAAACTTATCGATATTTTCCCATCGTCCCTATTGACGCGGAACATCGTCACCTTGAACCGTCATCACGACTCGACTTGGAAATCATTGGAATACTTTATTAAATCTTAAACACTAAACTTAACCGACAAGGCTAAACCGAACTATGTTATTGAGATACTTAGACTTTGTTATATTGATTTAGGGCACTTAGGCGGCGGATTATTAGCTTCATTTTGATTATTACCCGATCTCTTGCCGAGCTTATTTTGTGAGTTATTCGTAGCCCCTTTTCTCTTACTATTTTGGGCTGGAAAGCGTTTTTGAACTATTGTATGATGTATATCTTGTATGCCTAGTGTATTAGTATCACCTTAGATTAGGATGCTTCATAGGCTTTTGGTAAGCCCCCCTCATACACTTGTTAGCTATTTGCCCACGGTTGCATATATATAGATCTATATGGGTTTGACCAACCCTCATTACTCGAGAGGATAGCCCTACGAGTGAATGTTATGGCCGTATGATTGTTTGTTGCCTTTGGTATTGCATCGCCTTAGGTTAGGGGAATGTGGTCAGGTTTAGTGTATATTAATCTTTGGTATCTATACTCACACTAGGACTATACATCAAGATATGCTTTTGAAACTTATATGTTTATCAAATCTTTTATTGGGTCAAATCTTATTTACTTATTGCGAATAATTCACCAACATTGTGTTGATGTCGTTTTTAACGCTTTTTCAGGAGTTTGAGGATTTATTTGATCATGCCTTGCTTGTTTTGGGATCATATAGCTTATGTGTTTGGAATTCATTTTGTTTGATGTAATTCCTTTATGATCCACGTATTTGACATTTGTATTGTATTCGTACTTGACTTTGATTTCACATTCGGATATGTATTGTATTTTGTAAACCTTGAGGCATGATTTAATATGATTCGATGTTTTGTTTATGGTTGTATGTTGTAATCCTTGACTCTTGATATCTTTAACTGGAACACTCTGCGTTCCGCTTTTAGCGGGGTGTTACAGAAATTGGTATCAGAGCCAATGGTTATAGCGAACCAAGTGGCTTTATGAAGGAAACCACTTGGACTATGACCGGAGGCTTTACAATCGATTTTCTCTGATTTGCTAAGTGTGCATTACTTGCTTACGTGTTTATTTTCCTTGCTTTTGCTTTTGTCATCTAACTCTATTTTATCGCCTATCTTGCTTAACACGTTTAAACTTTTAGGACGATGCCGCCTAAGAAGTCAGCACGACGTGGACGCCCGAGCGTAAAGGCTAGAGATGCGAGCACGAGTACGAGGACTACACCTGTTACGAGGACTAGAGGTCCTACTCCAGTCACGAGGACTAGTGGTCCTACACTTGTTACGGGGACGAGTGGTCCTACACCTGTTACGAGGACCGGCGATTCGGGTCCAGAGACTACACCAGATTTGGCTCAGCTTGTTTCTCAGCAGATAGCGGAGATGCTACCGACTATTATTGCTCAGATTAGAGAGAGTACGGTGCATAGCTGTGACGGTACGGGTACTGGAGGATCGGATCATGGTGGCCCCGAGCCTATAGTTACGAGTGGAGGTCCAGAGGGTACGGGTACTGGTTCTGGTGGTTCTGGACACGGTGGTCCTGATGTTGTGATTACTGGATTTGGTGGACCCGGATCAGGTAGAGCGGATGATTCTACTCGTCGTACTCATGACGACACTCCACGGAGGGGATGTTCACTGAAGACATTTATGGGGTGCAAGGCTCCCGAGTTCAGAGGTACTGAGGGTGCGATTGCTACACTTCAGTGGATGAAGAAACTGGAGTCTATTTTCAGTACAATTGGTTGCGCAGAGGAAGATAAGGTCCGTTATGCTACGTTTGTTCTTCAGGGCACAACACTGACTTGGTGGAACAACATTGTGGGAGTCCGTGGTCGGATGGAGACTGATATGATGACATGGGATACGTTGAAGGAGTTGATCCTTACTGAGTATGTGCCTGAGGCAGAGCTGGAGAGGCTTGAGGAGGTGTTTTGGAAACTAGATATGATTGGGTCAGACATTTCAGGGTACACCACACAGTTTTATACCTTGTCACAGTTGGTTCCGCATTTGGTTCGTCCGGAGCCTAAGAGGATCAGTCGCTACGTCCGTGGCTTGTCCCAGGAGATTCGGGATAGGGTTATGGCATCGAAGCCATCCACATTCCAGAGCGCAGTGGAGCTCGCGATCACGTTGACTCATAACGCGATCCGCAATGGTAGACTACCACCCATAGCACCTAGGCAGCACTCCGGAGGGAAACGGAGTGGGGGATTCCGTCACAGTGACTCGAGGAAGAAGAATAGGAGGCAGGATACACCTCAGGTAGTGCAGTCTTATGCTGCGGTGACCCCGGATGCTCAGAGCAAGTATCCGAAGTGTGGGCGGTGTGGTAATCATCATTCTCAGGAGGTGAAGTGTTGGGAGTGTGGGAAATGCAAGAAGTTGGGACACACTGATAGGTATTGTCGTGCCCAGAGGGGCAAGTGTTTTGAGTGTGGTTCTACTGATCATCGTCGGGACAGGTGTCCCAAGTTAGCTTCGGCCGGTACTGGTACTACATCTGGTTCAGGCTCACGTGGTAGAGCTTTTGTTATGGGCGCTCATGAGGCACAGCAGGATCCCAGTGTTGTCACGGGTACTTTTCTTATTTGTGATCAGCCTGCTTTTATTTTATTTGACTCTGGTGCCGATAGGAGTTTCATATCTACTGAGTTTAGGACCATGATTAGTTGTACTACTAGACCATTAGTGCCTACTTATGAGATAGAGCTAGCCGATGGTAAGCATTTACGTGCCTCCGAGATACTTAGTGCTTGTAGGATTAGCTTTGAGGATCATACTTTTCCTATTGACTTAATTCCTATTACACTGGGTAGTTTCGATGTTATTATTGGTATGGATTGGTTGGCGACGCACCGTGCAGAGATTGTATGTTTTGAGAAGATGATTCGTATCCCGTTGCCAGTTGGTGGTCCGTTGTTGGTTCAGGGGAACAAGGCGGGGAAGCGTCTTAAGATCGTTTCGTGTATGAAGGTTCGGGAATACATCAAGCGGGATTGCACACTTTTTCTTGCACACCTTGTGAAGAAAGACTCCACGGAGAAGATGGAGGAGAAGCCGGTGGTTCGTGACTTTCCCGATGTATTTCCGGAGGACTTACCTGGTTTACCCCCTAGTAGGCAGGTAGAGTTCCGTATAGACTTGGTTCCTGGAGCAGCGCCAGTGGCGAAGGCTCCTTATCGGTTAGCACCTTCGGAGATGTTGGAGTTATCAAAGCAGATTCAAGAGTTGGTGGATAAAGGCTTTGTTAGACCGAGTTTCTCTCCTTGGGGCGCGCCGGTACTCTTCGTTAAGAAGAAAGATGGATCTATGAGGTTGTGTATCGACTACAGGGAGCTGAATAAGCTGACGGTGAAGAATCGGTATCCCTTACCACGTATAGACGACTTGTTCGATCAGCTTCAGGGTTCATGTTTCTTTTCGAAGATTGATTTACGATCCGGATATCATCAGTTGAGAGTGCAGGAGGAGGACATTCCGAAGACCGCCTTCAGGACGCGTTATGGTCATTTCGAGTTTTTGGTTATGCCTTTCGGTCTTACGAATGCGCCTGCAGCTTTCATGGACATGATGAACCGTATATGTCGTCCTTACCTCGACAAGTTCGTGATTGTTTTCATCGACGACATTCTGATATATTCTCGTAGCCGGGAAGAGCACGAGGAGCATTTGAGACTAGTGTTGGAGTTGCTGAGACAGGAGAAACTTTACGCTAAGTTCTCTAAGTGCGAGTTTTGGTTATCTGCGGTTCAGTTTCTTGGCCACGTGGTCAGCGGTGAGGGCATTCACGTTGATCCTGCCAAGATTGAAGCCGTTAGAGATTGGGTCGCTCCGAAGACACCCACTGAGATCCGGTCATTCTTGGGTTTGGCAGGCTACTATCGTCGTTTCATCAAGAATTTCTCGAAGATAGCCTCGCCTATGACTAAATTGACCCAGAAGAGTGAGGAGTTTGTTTGGGGTAAAGAGCATGAAGAAGCTTTTTAGTTACTGAAGAAGCGGTTGTGTGATGCGCCTATTTTGAGTCTTCCCGAGGGTACCGAGAATTTTGTAGTATATTTCGACGCTTCGCATAAGGGACTCGGTTGTGTACTGATGCAGAATGGGAAAGTGATTGCCTATGCTTCTCGTCAGTTGAAGATTCATGAGCAGAATTACACGACTCACGATCTGGAGTTGGGCGCAGTAGTTTTTGCTTTGAAGATCTGGCGCCACTATCTTTATGGTACTAAGTGTACCGTATTCACCGATCATAAGTCGTTACAGCACATCTTTGATCAAAAGATGTTGAATATGAGGCAACGTCGATGGGTTGAGTTGCTCAACGATTATGATTGTGAGATTCGCTACCATCCCGGTAAGGCGAATGTTGTAGCCGATGCGTTAAGTCGCAAGGAGTCGGTTAAGCCGGTGAGGATTCGTGCTATGATGGTTTCTATTCAGTCGAGCTTGAAGGCTCGTATTATTCAGGCTCAGCAGGAGGCTCTCACCGAGGATCGCCTTAAGGATGAGGGTTTGTTCAGTTTGGCACGACAGTTGGAGCCGAAGGACGACGGGGTGATGTACTTCATGGATCGTATTTGGGTTCCCGTTAGTCTTAGGCAGTTGATTTTGGATGAGGGTCATAAGTCCAATTATTCCGTTCATCCTGGAGCGGATAAGATGTACCATGACCTGAAGGAGTTCTATTGGTGGCCTGGCATTAAGCGGGCGATTTCCGAGTATGTGGGCAAGTGTTTGACGTGTTCGAAGGTCAAGGCTCAGAATCAAAAGCCTTCCGGCCTTCTTCAGCAGCCCGAGATCCCACAGTGGAAGTGGGAGAGGATCACGATGGACTTCGTTACGAAACTTCCTAGATATATAGGAGGTTATGATACTATCTGGGTTATTGTCGATCGGCTGACTAAGTCAGCGCACTTTCTTCCTATTCGTGAAGATTACCGAGTAGAGAAGTTATCTAGATTGTACATCGACGAGATTGTGGCCAAGCATGGCATTCCAGTATCAGTTATTTCAGACCGCGACACACGATTCACTTCGAGGTTTTGGCAGTCTTTACAGCGATCTTTGGGTACCCGATTGGATATGAGTACGGCTTATCATCCTCAGACTGATGGTCAGAGTGAGCGTACTATTCAGACATTGGAGGATATGCTTCGAGCTTGTGTGCTAGATTTTGGTGGGAGTTGGGATCGACATTTACCATTGGTCGAGTTCTCATATAATAATAGTTACCACGCCAGTATCAATTGTGCACCATTTGAGGCTCTTTACGGTAGGAAGTGTAGATCTCCGATATGTTGGGCAGAGATAGGAGATAGCCAGATTACGGGTCCCGAGTTGATTCAGGAGACGACGGATAAGATCTTCAAGATCAAGGATCGTTTGATAACCGCCCGAGACCGTCAGAAGAAGTACGCGGATTTGCGTAGGAGACCTTTGGAGTTTCAGGTTGGAGATTTGGTGTTGTTGAAAGTTTCTCCGTGGAAGGGTGTGTTTCGATTTGAGAAACGCAGCAAGCTTAGTCCACGTTTTACGGGTCCTTTTAAGATTTTGTCTCGTGTTGGTCCAGTGGCTTATCGACTTGAGTTGCCACCTGAGTTGTGCGGTGTGCACAACGTATTTCATGTATCGCATCTCAAGAAGTGCCTTGCTGATGAGACCCTGATTGTACCACTGGAGAAACTATGTTTGGATGACTCGCTTCGGGTGATAGAGGAGCCGGTGGAGATTGTTGACCGAGATGTCAAGAAGTTACGGCGGAGTCGGATTCCGATAGTGAAGGTCCGATGGAACTCGAAGATTGGAGCTGAGTTTACTTGGGAGCGGGAGGACGAGATGCAAAAGAAGTACCCACATCTTTTTGCTAGCAGCGGTGTTCAGTAGAATTTCGAGGACGAAATTCCTTTTTACTGGGGGATGCTGTGACAATCCGTCTTTTCGAGGTATATTTTATTTACCGATTATTACTCTTTTTATTCGCAATGATATGGACCCTTGTGTTTCGCTTTATTTTACTCACGTTTATTGCATTTGAGTCGGGTTTATGTGTTTTATTACTTTGTCTCTCGAGACGGAAGCTTTAGAATCACCTAAGTGCCTAATATCTAGTATTCTCACGTTATTAAAGTATTGCGTTTACGCCATAATCGTCGGTTAAGAAAAATCATTATTTCGAAATTTCATTACAAAGTTAGTCCTCTAACTTAATCTGTTACAAAGTTAGTCCTTTAACGGAGAACTAACGGAATCTGTTACAAATCTGGTCCTTTAACGAAAAGTTAACGAAACTGACCAGAAAAGGCCCGGTGCGCAGCACCAAGGCCAATTTCGGCTAAAATCCATTTTTTCGAGTTTTGGTCAATTTCTTGAGATGCTACAACCCCTTTTCACGTGATTCTTTCTGTAAACTCCCCCATTTGGTTATGCTAGATTCAAATGTGGATCTCAAAGCATGTTAGAACCATTTCTCTTTCCAAAAATCAAGTTTTACATCAAAAATCAATGTTCCAGAGAAATAAGGCCACAAAAACCCCACAAAAGAAGTGAGAATCCAAGTAAACAAGTTAGAGAAATAACCTCTTACAATCATCCTTCCATTTTACACATTTCGGTAAGTTCCTCTTTGGCGTTTTTCATACTTTTCCTCTATTTCTTTCATTTAATTGAGACTTTCTAACTCATAATCACGTTTCTTATATCTTACCAAGTTTCCATATCCGTTGATACCCTTGAAGTGGTGGAGTTCCGGCGACTTTCCTTGGAGAAAACATAATACCCGATTTTGGTATGTAAACTCTTCAAGTTTTGCCATTTTCCTTTTCTACTTGAAAACTCTCTAACACCTTTCTTTTGTGTGTTCACGGAGGTGTTCTACTCCCAAGATTCATCTACCACTTTTGGAGTTTTGGCTACCTTTCTCGGAGGAAACTCTACTTTGCGTGTTGGTAAGATTAATCCTTCGAAAATTCATTTAAACTTCTTCTTTTAGAGACTTCTTTCTAACGGTGGATTTGTTTGCATTTTGGAGTCTTATACCTCCTCTCCACCACCCTTGAAGTCTCCTCCTTACCGAAGCTCTTGCAAGATTTCAACTACGACACGTCTTGCGGGTGAAATCGGTAGAATATTATTAACCTCTTATCTTTTCATTTCCTTACTTTCAAATTCGGTTTTAAGCCTTGAAAACGGTTAGGTTAATATATTAGACCAACACCTCTCAATCTCAGAAACTTTGGACTTAAAACGAGTAAAATATGTTAAGATGAAATTATTACCGAAATTAACATATATTATGATAAATATATGTAAAACCACACATTTAGACATATATGACACTTGGTAAATGTTAAATGAACCTAAACTAACAATTTATCAGTTTACACTTTCGCCTAAAAACGTCAAACGAAACAGTTAGCAACAAAAACGTAAAATTCGGTTTTCGGGAAACACCCTGGTGCGCAGCACCTACACCCTCGTGCGCAGCACCGGGGTTCTGTCCTTCAAAAATTGTCGTTTTTGTTCGTTTTCGACTTAGACTCTTAACGTGTTTTGACCTCAAACTTATATCAGTAACTTATTATTTATAAAAGTATCAACTAAGCCAAAACTAACGTCTTTGGACTCAAAGACATATCGCAATCTTAAACTTAAATCGAGAATATGTAATCAAACGTTTACTTACTTTTACGGAAATTTGTTAAAACCGTCAAAAATCATTTTTACTTCATTATTCTGAAAACAAAAGTATTTTTACTCTTAAAGTGTCAAGTTAACTTCCATTCTATAAATCGTTGACTTTGACTTTAATTCAAAATTGTTGACTTTTGACTAATCTAAATCAATATCTTTAATTTTGACTTGTCTTTCCAATTGTTGACTTTGACTTTAACCAAGTCAACATCTTTGACTTTGACCAAGTCAACATCTTCGACGTTGACTTTGGTTGACTTCAATAAACTTTGGTAACGGTATTCCTTTCAATAGATGTTCCTGTTAGTCAAGTTCGGCTCGGAATGTTATTCCTTTCTAATAGTCATTATGACGTGAAACTTATCGATATTTTCCCATCGTCCCTATTGACGCGGAACATCGTCACCTTGAACCGTCATCACGACTCGACTTGGAAATCATTGGAATACTTTATTAAATCTTAAACTCTAAACTTAACCGACAAGGCTAAACCGAACTATGTTATTGAGATACTTAGACTTTGTTATATTGATTTAGGGCACTTAGGCGGCGGATTATTAGCTTCATTTTGATTATTACCCGATCTCTTGCCGAGCTTATTTTGTGAGTTATTCGTAGCCCCTTTTCTCTTACTATTTTGGGCTGGAAAGCGTTTTTGAACTATTGTATGATGTATATCTTATATGCCTAGTGTATTAGTATCACCTTAGATTAGGATGTTTCATAGGCTTTTGGTAAGCCCCCCTCATACACTTGTTAGCTATTTGCCCACGGTTGCATATATATAGATCTATATGGGTTTGACCAACCCTCATTACTCGAGAGGATAGCCCTACGAGTGAATGTTATGGCCGTATGATTGTTTGTTGCCTTTGGTATTGCATCGCCTTAGGTTAGGGGAATGTGGTCAGGTTCAGTGTATATTAATCTTTGGTATCTATACTCACACTAGGACTATACATCAAGATATGCTTTTGAAACTTATATGTTTATCAAATCTTTTATTGGGTCAAATCTTATTTACTTATTGCGAATAATTCACCAACATTGTGTTGATGTCGTTTTTAACGCTTTTTCAGGAGTTTGAGGATTTATTTGATCATGCCTTGCTTGTTTTGGGATCATATAGCTTATGTGTTTGGAATTCATTTTGTTTGATGTAATTCCTTTATGATCCACGTATTTGACATTTGTATTGTATTCGTACTTGACTTTGATTTCACATTCGGATATGTATTGTATTTTGTAAACCTTGAGGCATGATTTAATATGATTCGATGTTTTGTTTATGGTTGTATGTTGTAATCCTTGACTCTTGATATCTTTAACTGGAACACTCTGCGTTCCGCTTTTAGCGGGGTGTTACACGAGCACCCACACTCGTTGTGGGTTGAAAACGATTGTGAAAACGATTGTGAAAACGAGGCCATTCCAAGTGCTCTAAACACTTATTAATTTGTCACTTATCGCATATACTTTTTGTTGTAAATTAATTCCGATTTTTTTTTCATTAATATTGTTTAATTGCTAATTTGTAAGGGGAAAATAATAATGGTAAAATAAAAAAAATACAAATATCAAATTTTAAAATATGTCTAATTTTTCATATTTATTTTTTCAATACATTTCAAGAAAAAAGGTCTTTAGTAACGACTGAAATTTTGTCACTAACATTATTAGTGACCAAATATTTGGTTACTAACATCATTAGTGATCAAAAATTTGGTCACTAATGATATTAGTGACGAATTTTGAGTGGTCACTTTTCGTTAATATAGGTCCGTCACTAGTTTTATTAAAGAGCTAATAAGGTTATTTTTTTCACTAATTTTGTTTAGTTACCACTTTTTTTATGATGACTAAATAATGCTATTAGTGACAAAAAATAACTGTCAATACAAATTATCGTCACTAAAACCTATTATTTTCAGTGATATTTAGTGTTTAAGGTTTTACCTTTTGAGGTAAAATGTGATGGGCTTAGGCCTTTTATAAATCCAAAAATAAAATTTTCATTTTTTTTAGGATTTTAACATGTAGTCAATACATGCAAACCATCGTTGTGGAACTCAGCATCTAAACCCTATTTATGTATGTTAACCTTAAAGATTTCTCACTTCTTACCCTATCACTCATTTTTGTTTATTGATGTTTAATCATCATAAAATAAGTCATGAACGTGGTATGAAAATCGAACCCCAGCATGAACCAAGGTTATTAAGATCGACATCCTATCTATGATCAGTTTTGTGTTTCCAAGATCAGAATCGTAATATCCTACTAAAATATGTTTTTAGTATATTAATATAATCTATATTTCATATAATTACTAATAATATGTCATAATAGTTTATTTTTTAATATTTGAACTTGATGAAACGGATGTAATGAAATTTACATAGATATGGATTACTTCATTGAGTTAATATTGATATGGATTACTTCATAAGGTTCAAATATTAAACAATTAATGATTTTGACATATTATTAGTAATAATATGAAATAAAGATTAAATTAATATAATAAAAACATATTTTAGTAAGATCTTACGATCTCCATCCGATCTTACAATTCCGATCTTTGAAATACAAAACCGATCCTAGATAAGATCTCGATCTTAACAACCTTGGTTGATGGTCTTCGATCGTCATATCACGACTGATTTTATTGATGATTAAACACCAATAAAAAAAATGAGTAATAGAGTAAGAAGATGGAAAATTTTGAGTTGAAGACAAAGATAGGGTTGAGAAACTAGTTCTATGACAAAAATTTCAATTTATTGACTATACCTTATTAAAGGCTAGGTCTATCACATTTTACCTCAAAAGGTAAAACCAAAAACACCAAGTATTTTACTAAAAAAAAAGTGAAAATTTAGACATATTTTAAAATTTAATATAACCACCCAACCAAAATTGATGGGCTAACGCCTTTTATAAATTCAAAATTGAAATTTTCATTTTATTTTTGGATTTAACGTGTAGTCAATACATGCAAACCATTGAAGTAGAAATCGCCTCTAAACCCTATTTCTATATCAAACTCAAAGATTTCCCACGTCTTACCCTATCACTCATTTTTGTTTATTGATGTTTAATCATCAATAATATAAGTCGTGGTCGTGGTATGAAGATCGAACATCATGAACCAAGGTTATTAAGATCGACATCCTATCTATGATCAGTTTTGTGTTTCCTAGATCAGAATCGTAATATCCTACTAAAATTATAATCTATATTTCATATAATTACTAATAATATGAAAAAATAGTTTATTGTATAATTTTTAAACTTGATAAAACGGATGAAATAAAATTTATATAGATATGGATTACTTTATAGATAAGGTTCAAATATTAAACAATCAACGATTTTGACATATTATTAGTAATTAAATGAAATAAAGATTAAATTAATATAATAAAAACATATTTTAGTAAGCTATTACATCTTGATCCGTTCTTACGATTCCGATCTTGGAAACACAAAACCGATCCGAGATAGGATCTCGATCTTAACAACCTTAGTTCATGGTGTTCGATCGTCATACCACGACTGATTTTAGTGATAGAGTAAGATCGAAAAGAGAAAATTTTGAGTTGGAGACAAAATTAAGATTTAGAGATGATTTCTACGGCAAAAATTTCAATTTACTAATAATGAATATTATAATTTTGTACTTATAAAAGGTCTAAGTCTATAACATTTTACCTCAAAAGATAAAAACAAATACACAAAGTATTGTACAAAAAAAAGTCAAAATTTATACATATTTTAAAATTTAATATCACCATCCAACCAAAATTGATGGCCTAAGGCCTTTTATAAATTCAAAATTGAAATTTTCATTTTTTTTTTAGGATTTAACGTGTAGTCAATACATGCAAACCATCGTCGTAGAAATCGCCTTTAAACCCTATTTCTGTATCAAAACTTAAAGATTTCCCACTTTCACCGTATCACTCATTTTTGTTTATTGATGTTTAATCATCAATAAAATAAGTCGTGGCCGTGGTATGAAGATCGAACACCATGAACCAAAGTTATTAAGATCGACATCCTATCTATGATCAGTTTTGTGTTTCCAAGATCATAATTGTAATATCCTACTTAAATATGTTTTTATTATATTAATATAATCTATATTTCATATAATTACTAATAGTATGTCACAATAGTTTATTGTATAATATTTAAACTTGGTAAAACGGATGTAATAAAATTTATATAGATATGGATTACTTCATAGATAAGGTTCAAATATTAAACAATCTACGATTTTGACATATTATTAGTAATTATATGAAATAAAGATTAAATTAATATAATAAAAACATATTTTAATAAGATCTTACGATCTCGATCCGATCTTGGAAACACAAAACCGATACGAGATAGGATCTCGATCTTAACAACTTTGGTTCATGGTGTTCGATCGTCGACTGATTATAGTGATAGAGTAAGACGGAAATTTTTGAATTGGAGACAAAAATAGGATTTAGAGAAGATTTCTACGGCAAAAGTTTCAATTTACTGATTATTGAAATTATAATTTTGTATTTATAAAAGGTCTAAGCCTATAACATTTTATTTCAAAAGGTAAAAACAAAAACACCAATTATGGTACCCAAAAAAAAGTCAAAATTTATACATATTTTAAAACTTAATATCACCCCCCAAACCAAAATTGATAGGCTAAGGCCTTTTATAAATTCAAAATTGAAATTTTCATTTTTTCTTTTAGGATTTAACGTGTACTCGATACATGCAAATCATCGCCGTAGAAATCGCCTCTAAACCCTATTTATGTATCAAACTCAAAGATTTCTCACTTTTTCCCCCATAACTCACTTTTGTTTATTGATGTTTAATCATCAATAAAATAAGTCGTGGTCATGGTATGAAGATCGAACATCATGACCCTAGGTTATTAAGATCGACATCCTATCTATGATCAGTTTTGTGTTTTCAAGATCAGAATCGTAATATCCTACTAAAATATGTTTTTTTTATATTTTTATAATCTATATTTTATTTCAAAATAGTTTAATTGTATAATATTTAAACTTGATGTAATGGATGTAATAAAATTTATACAGATATGGATTACTTTATAGATAAGGTTCAAATATTAAACAATCAACGATTTTACCATATTATTAGTAGTTATATAAAATAAAGATTAAATTAATATAATAAAAACATATTTTAGTAAGATCTTACGATCTCGATCAGATCTTACGATTTCGATCTTAGAAACACAAAAACGATCCGAGATAGGATCTCGATCTTAACAACCTTGGTTCATGTTCTTCGATCGTCATATCACGACAGCTTTTAGTGATAGAGTAAGAGGGAAATTTTCGAGTTGGAGACAAAAATAAGATTTAGAGATGATTTCTACGGCAAAAATTTCAATTTGCTGATAATGAAAATTATAATTTTGTATTTATAAAAGGTCTAAGCCTATAAAAGTTTACCTCAAAAGGTAAAAACAAAAACCCCAAAGTATTGTATCCAAAAAAAAAAGTCAAAATTTATACATATTTTAAAAATTTAATATCTCCACCCAAACAAAATTGATGGGCTAAGGCCTTTTATAAATTCAAAATTGAAATTTTCATTTTCTTTTTTTGGATTTAACGTGTTGTCAATACATGCAAAATTGAAAATTGAAATTGATGAACAAATTTTTGTGATAGAGTAAGAAGAGGGAAATTTTTGAGTTTGAGACAAAAATAGGATTGAGAGACGAGTTCTACCGCAAAATTTTTAATGTACTGACTATACCTTATCAGACTTTAAGCATTGTACCCAAAAAAATGTGAAAATTTAGAAATATTTTAAAATTTTATATCACCACCAACCCCCCACCACCACCACCCACACACACACCTACCACCATGTGGAATTCTAGCTTCCGTTCTTCAAGCTTCCGTCTCAAATAAACGACGCTCTAATGCTTTTTGTTGAAGTAACTCGATAGCAAACTTGTGAATTGACATTGTTAATAGGCACAACCTGATTATTTCTTTTAAAGCAATGTCAAAATTTTCCAGTTTCTCTCTTTTCTCCTGTTCAACAACAAAGTTAATTATAATCTTGATTGAAACATATTAATAAAAAATCCAAATTTGTTTCATATTTAAACAAATGTATTCAAATAGATCTAAATCATTGACATGATCGGGTCTCAATATTGACTACCATTCATGCCTAGTGCATATGTAATGAGATAGATACATCAAACCTTCACAAGACAGACTTGATTTTAAACTTTTATCATAAAGGAAATTGTTACTTATGTGAAAATCACATATTTCCTATTTTATTCAGAAAACACCACCTCTATAAATAAACAAACAGAAAAGTACTGCATTTATGATGTGTATATATAACTATAAATGAAATATTGATAACGTAAGTAAGTCATAATTAAGCTGTTATTTTGAATTTCCGTAATTATAACATGAAACATCTAGAATTTTGAACAGATTTATTTACAACTAAAAACCAATTTGTTCACACACTTTTCATGTTAATTACCGAAATTGCAGTGAGAAAAAAAATGAAACATTTTTGCCAAATGAACACCGTTGATAGTTGATGGTGTTCGATCCTCATATCACAACTCGTTTTATTGATGATTAAACATCAATAAACAAATATGAGTGTTAGAGTAAGAAGTAAGAAATATTTGAGTTTTGAGACTAAAAGAAGGTTTAGAGTCGAGTTCCACGATGATGGTTTGCATTTACTGACTATACCTTTTTAAACCCGAAAGAAATGAAAATGAAAATTTTGGATTTATAAGAGGCCTAAGCCCATCATATTTTATTTCAAAAAGTAAAATCTTAAACACTAATGTTGTACAAAACTATAGTGAAAAATTAGACATTTTAAAGTTTGATATTTGTATATTTTTTTAATTTTTTTTTTCTTCCCTTACCATTATTATTTTGTAGCAATTACAATATAGTCGATGGTATCACCCCTTTCCAATATATCTACCAATAAAAGATAATAGGATCATTGAAATAATACAATTATCTTGCGGATGTTAACTGAGCATATTTAACAGTAATTTATCCACATTTCGTACGATTTAAACAACCCTTTGAAGATCGGATTTTTCAGATTCTGATTTCTTCAAGTGGAGTTTTGAATTACGTTCTCCAAGCTTGATGTTTTCTTCTTCCATTTCAAACAAACGACCCTCTAATGCTTTTCGTTCAAGAAACTCAACAGGAAACTTGTGAATAAACATTGTTGCTAGGCACAACCTAAATTTTTCTTTAAATGATTTTTTGACGTTTTCTAGTTGCTCTTTTTTCTCCGGTTCAACAACGAACATAATTAGAATCTTGATAAAGACATATTCAGAATCCAAAGTTGTTTAATATTTTAAATAAATGTAGTCAAATACTACACGATCAAAATCATAGACATGATCGGGTCTATACTGATAACCGTTCATAAATATCAAATGTTTACAAGACAGACTTCATTATAAATTTTCAATCATTCCCTACTTTATTCAGAAAACACTTGCTCAACAAATAAGAAAGAAAAAAGTATGGCATCTACGATGTCTTTAATAACGATAAATGAAAGATTGATAGCGTAACTAAGATCTAAACCAAATGATGTTGAATTTACGTAATTACAACATAAAAAATCTATAAATTTGATCAAATTAATTTACAGCTAAAAACCCATTTTCACAACAACAAAAAATTCATGTTATAATTATCAACGATTGAATAAGTTACAGAAACTGAAGTGATTAGAAAATAAAACCTTTGCGTCAAATGAACATCATGGATGGTCTTCGATCTTCATACCACAGCTGGTTTTATTTATGACTAACCATCAATTTCCAAAGGAGTGACATAATGAAACTGAGAAATATTTGAGACGGAAATAGGGTTTATAAACGAATTCTACGGCTATGATCTATATTTTACATTCTAAGTGGTACCTTATATAACACAGGATAATTTTTCAAACTCCTAAAAAATGCAAATTGCAATTTAGGATTTATAAAAGGGCCTAAGCCTATAACATTTTCACATGTTAAAACCTTATACATTTACATTAACTTGTGTATTAAAAGTAAAAAAATTAGTCAAATTTTAAAATTTTGACATTTTTATTTTAATATTACTCATTTTAGCTATATATCTAGAAATTGTTATTATCGATGTGCTTTGTGTTGGTTTAACATTGTATTCCTCTAGATTGCGTCATCATTTGACTTTTATAAAAAAAAAAAAGATGAAATCGTAGATGGTTTATGGACATTGGAGCTACATCACTTCTATGTTCACATTCAGATAATCTACAATCTATTTTTAATTATAGCACTAATCAATCTGTAATTGTCGATGATGAATCGTTAATACCCGTAGCTCGAATGGGCTATAGTAAATTAGCATTTGTCGCCCTTTACACCTCAAAAACGTTATCGTTACACCGTACATAATCAAAAACCTAATCTTTGTGCATCAATTTACAACCGAAAATAAATGTTTTATTGAATTCGATCCATATGGCTTTTCTGTAATAGATTACAAAACCCGCCAACTTCTTCTCCTCTGTGACAACACTGGTGATTTGTATTCGGTATCTACCCACACTGTTTCCGCTTATGTGTTTATTACTAAAAGTCAATAGTCAATCCCTTTGGCATCAACGTCTGGGTCACCCCGACGATAATGTTATGAGATCTCTAGAGTCAAATAACTTAATTTCTTGTCATAAAGACAAAAACGTGTATATGTGTCGTGCATTTCAGCTTGACAAACAAATTAAACTTCAATTTTATCAATTTGAATATGTAGTTGAGTCAGCTTTATATATCAATCATTCTGACGACATCTGGGACCTCTCCAATACCTAGCATTAGTGGCATTAAATATTACGTCTTCTTTCACGATAACTTCTCTCATTTTCTTTGGGTTCACCCACTTCATAGAAAATCTGTCGCATTCTCAAAATTCTCTCATTTTCGTGCATATGTGAACACTCAATTTAAGTGTGAAATCAAGGCTTTTCATTGTGATCATGGTGGTGAGTTTGACAACAAATCCATGCATGATCTTTTCGGCACTAATGTCATCCAAATTTGATTCTCTTGTTCGCATACTTCGCAACAAAATGGCAAGTCGGAACGCATGATTCGTTGCATCAACAATATAGTTTGAACCATTCTCTTTCAAGCCCACCCTCCACCTGAATATTGGGTTGAAGCTTTACACATGGCTATGCACCTTCTAAACATCATTCCATCCACATCTATTCAACATGAAATTCCTTTCACCAAATTATTTCACAAAGAGACAAAATATACGCATCTTCGGGCCTTTGGATGTCATTGTTACTCATACCTTTTCCACCACATAAACTATCTCCTCGTACCACCCCATGTATATTCCTTGGCTACCCGCTCAACCGTCGTGGATATCGGTGTCTAGATCTCAACACCAAGAAAATCATCATTTCTCGCCATGTTATGTTTGACGAGTCATCCTTCCCTTTCGCCTTTTTCACTCCTACAAAATCTCCCTCGTATGAATTCTTAAATACATCTTGTGATATTTCTCCGATTGCTCGACATCTCCTTGAGTCTCGGCCTCCCCTTGGTCTCACTATGGGGGCAACCCCAAACAATACCATACCACAAACTCCATTATCTCTAACTCATCCATCTCCAAATCCACCATCACTAAATCCACCATCATCAAATACGCCATCTCCAAAATCACCACTTTTGGGTCACAGTACACTACATTCCCAACAGTCTCTTGAAAGTCCTTCCTCGACTGATCATAACACATCTTCATCTAGTTCTGCATCCTCATCCCCCAATACAACATCACGAAATCCACCACCCCTTTCTCACCCCAAGGTCACACGTTCTCAGCGCGGCGTTCATAAACACATGTATCGGCTAAACCTTCACACCAAAACTACCGCCCACACTATAACTCGCTCTTACCTTCAAGCCCTAAAAGATCCAAATTGGCATTCGGCTATGAAAATAGAATATAGCTCTTTAATGAAAAATGGATCTCGAGAAATTTTTCCTCGACTATCTAGGTCGATATTATTACTTCCATGTGGCTATATAAGCGTAAATTGTGCGCTAACGGCTCTCTTGATCGTTATAAATCCCGGTTGGAGGCTAATGGTAAAATACAACAACCAAGACTCGACTTTGAGGAGACTTTTAGTCTCGTTGTAAAACTGAAAACCATAATCAGAGTTCTTAGCTTTGATATCTCTCGATCATGGCCTATGCATCAGTTGGATGTCCATAATGTATTTTAACATGGTAATTAGAGGATACAATATACATGCATGAGCCTCCAGGTTTGTGGATCCGCAAATACGGATTATGTTTGCCATTTGAAGAAATCTTTATATGGCCTTGAACAAGCACCTCGAGCTTGGTATAAACGTTTGCAACTTATGTATCTAAAATCGGGTTTTGTCAAAGCAAATATGATTCCTCGTTGTTTGTGTACCGACATGGATTTGATATGGCTTATTGGCTACTATATTTCTATGACATTTTTCTTATAAGATCTTCTAATAGTCTCGTTTGTCGTATCATTACCTCTCTCAGCAGTGAGTTCTCCATGACAGACTGTAGACCTTTACATTATTTGTGGGCATCTCGCTTCATCGAACCAAGACGAGCAAGTTCTTATTCCATTGGAAATATACTAGTGACATACTTGATCGAGCTCATATGTCTAACTGCAAGCTGTGCAGTACTACAGATGAAAAAAGATTTAAATTTGGTCCTGTAGGACCACCTATTCACTGATCCTTCATTATATCGCAGTTTAGTCGGGGCTTTGCACTATCTTACATTCACCCGACCCGAGATTTCATATGCAGTCCGACATATTTGTTTATATATGCATGACCAACGGGAGCCTCACTTCAACGCTCTCAAGTGCATTCTTCAATATCTTCGCCGCACTTTAGATCATGGCTTACAGTTATATGCTTCGAAGACTCCCGTTCTACTGATTACTCTGATTTTGATTGGTGAGGATGTCCCGGCACTCGAAGATCGACTTCTGGCTATAGTGTCTTTTTGAGGAACAACTTATTTTCCTGGTCCTCCAAGCAACAACATATCTGTTGAGAAAATCAACGATTTAACCCAAGTTAATAAATCTGTTTATTAAAGTCTTAGTCTGAGTGATCTGAGTCTGAGTGACTGAGTCTGAGTGACTGAGTCTGAGTGACTAGAATAAAGTAAGGCATTGTGGAGCTGACTACTCAGCTCCATAATGAAAAACGTAAGGCGTAACTTAAGGTAATTCAGTTAGATAAAATCTTCTATCTTTGTAGAAGATTTTCTAAGATTCGTCCTTATCAAGCTCACTACTATTGTGTATAAATAGTGAGCTTGAACATTGTAAACCTTGCACCTTTCGAAGTAATATAAATGTGTGTTATACTTGTTCTTTGTTATTATAATTCCGCGATAATAAACAAGAAACTGAGTAATCAATCGATTAATAATAATTAACGTCTAAATACTTATTTGTTTGAGATCTTATTGAGACCTAACAACTGATATCAGAGCAAATAAGATTTAAATTTTAATAAATCTATAAATCTTAAACGATCAATACTTAAAATCTCAAAACAATGTCATCATCTTCAAACTCACCTGCAATGGATGGTAAAGGAATTCCTGTGTTCAATGGTCATAATTTTGCCATTGGAAACTTAAAGCTGAGTGGCATCTCTCAGGAATTCATGAAGAAATGATGAGAATAATAACTGAAGGACTCATAATTCCTGGAAAGCACATTGATGAAGTAAAGGAAGGTGATAGAGTAGTTCAACGTGCTAGATGGGTTCAAACCACCAAATCTCAATGGACAGATCAAGACAAGTTGCTGTACAATCTTGATCCTAAAGCCAGAAGCATTTTAGGAAATGCAGTGTCTGAACAAATATTCTCAAAAATAGTTGGATGCAAAACTACAAAAGAACTATGGGACACGTTAATTGTGTCTTATGAAGGTGTTCCAGTGGTGAAAGAGCAACGATTAAATAGTCTCATTAGAAATTATGAAAATTTCTATATGAAAGAAAAGGAGACTTTGGCTGATGTTCACACACGATTTCAAATTATGCTGAATGATATGTCAGCTCCAGGAGTGACAAAGGAAGATGATGAAATCTGTAAGAAATTTGTTGACATCTTACCTAACAAATTTGAATCTGTAATTACATCTCTTGTAGTTAGCGAGAAACTGTCCACCTACAAGCTGCCAGGACTCTTTGGTTTATTGTTAGATTTTGAGGAATCTCAAGAAAGGAAAAAGATTAACAATAGACGAACTGCAAGGGATCCTGAAGTTGCATTAGTTGCAACAAGTAGAAGGAATAAAGAAATTTATTCTAAAGCTGGCTCATCTGAGACTGAGTCCCACTCAGACTCAGAATCAGATGATGAAACTGAGGTCAAGAAATTGAAAAGTCAGCTTGCTCTACTAACTATGAAGCTTGAACAGAAGACAGGCTACAAAGGAAAGAAACCTTTTGATCTGAAAAAGGTGAAATGCTTTAAGTGCAATGAATATGGTCACATGGCTGCTGACTGCAAAGTAAAGAATGCTCAAACTGAACACATGGACGAGGTTGCTGAGAGGGCCCAAAGATATAGACAGAAGTATCTTAAATACAAGAAAGGCAACAGTTCAAACACCCAGAAGCCTCAAACTGAGCAAAAGGCATTCTTTGCTGAAGAATGGCTAGATGAGGAACTATCATCTGATGAAGATGAAGAAGTGGTGGATAAATGTTTAATGGCATTTACAGAAGAGGTGACTGAAGCTGAGAAATCTGCCTCTCAGTTTGAGAAAGATCTTAAGGAAGCTGAGAGACTGAGTTGTAACTCAGACTGGAACAAGTCAAAGCTTTATAAGGAACACAATTTCAACTCTTACACAAATGAACAAAAACTTCAAATGTTCGAGTATATTTTTGTTGACTTGACCACCACTTTAGAAGAACAAGCTGAACTCAAACAAAAATTCAAAGATCTTGAAAATAATTTGAAAATTAAAGATGATAAAATAGTTGAACTAGAAAGCTATAAAGTACTTTTAAATGCTCAGACTGAAGCTTATAGTGATCTTGCAAAAGAAAACCATAAACTTAGAGAAGAAACTGAGCATTATAAAAGAATTTGCAAATCATGGTGCATATCATCCTTAAAAAATGAAGATTGTTTGAGCAGACAGGTACCCAAACAAGTTCAAGCAGTGTTGGGGGAGGGATTCAGTTTGAAGAAGTATATGACTGAAGAAGAAGAAGAAGCTGAAAAAGCTGAAAGAGAAAAAATTATTTTCAAACCAGAAATTCTTCTTAACACTTTCACTTACTTGAAAGGAGAAAAAATAATGATGTCAAATGCTTTTGTAAAACCTGTAATTTCTAAAGTTTCTAATAAAAGTGATTTTTCATCTTCTTCTCAGTCTGATTGTGTTAATTTATCTGAAACTGAACAAACTGTGCATGTTGAAAAAGCTTCTGTGCATCTAACTAATAGATTGCCCAAGGCTGTGAGTAAATCCAAGATTCAACGCCCAGTCAGTCCCAAGAATCTGAATAAAAGTCATGAAACAAAAACTATTGATAAACTGGGAAATCAATTGTTGGAACTGACCAATATAGTCAAAACTCTAGTCAGGAACAAATCACCAAATCAAGTCAGGCCCAAAACTCCTCCTAAGAGAATTTGCTACAATTGTGGTGAAAAAGGGCATGAAGCTGTGTATTGTAAGCAACTGACTCGGTCTAGACCACAGAAAAATAATTTTCAAAAGTCAGTCTCATCAAAACATTGGTCAGCCTCACATAAGTCAGTTTCATCAAAGTCCAGGTCAGTTTCATCAAAGTCGGTTTCTCCTCAAAAGCAAAGAAACAGTTCTCCATTAAAGACAACATATGTGCAACACAATAAAACTAATTCAGTCCCATCTCGATTCAGTCTCAAAGATACCTCATGTAAATATTGTGGTGTCATGGGTCACTATTCTGTTAACTGCATGAAGGAAATAAACAAATGGAACTATACCAGTCCCAAAACTGACTGCAAGATTTAACCTGAACTTAAACCTGCTCCAGTTCATGGATCCACTCTAAAGTGGGTACCCAAAAGGAACTAACATCTTCTATTTCATGTGCAGGACTCTAGAAAATGGTATCTAGATAGTGGAGCGTCAAGACACATGACTGGAATGAAGTCTTTCTACAAGACTATAAAGAAGAAGATGGGCCTCAAGTGAGATATGGAGACAACGGAGTATCAATGACACGTGGATATGGAAAGATTCATGCTGGAGTTGTCACTTTCAAGAGAGTAGCATATGTGGAAGGATTACAACATAACTTACTCAGTGTGAGTCAAATAACTGATGAGGATCATGAAGTCAGATTCAGGAATCAAGCTGGAATAATCTATAGTGACAAAGGCAAACCATTACTACTCGCCAAAATGGAAAGAGATGTATTCTGTCTGGATCTGAGCACGGCAAATGATGAAGCTGAGACATGTTTGTTTACTGAAACCAAAGAAGAACTAAATTGGCTGTGGCATAGAAGGTTATCTCATCTAAACTTCAAAAATATAAATGCTTTGTCAAAGAGTAAATTGGTTAGAGGTCTCCCTGAACTGACCTACACCAAGGACAAAGTTTGCTCAGCCTGAGTGCTTGGAAAGCAAACAAAGACTCAGTTTCCATCCAAGATGCTGCACTCAATTGATGAACCATTATTTATGTTACATATGGATTTATTTGGTCCAATTGGAATTGAGAGTAAAGGAGGAAGGAAATACACTCTTGTAATTGTTGATGAATTTACTCGATTCACTTGGGTCATCTTTCTAAGGGCTAAAAGTGATGCAGCTGAAGAGATCATCAGTCTGATCAAAAGAGAACAGCGCCTATAAAAACACTCTTGTTCGTCAAATGAGAAGTGATCATGGAACTGAGTTCAAAAATTCAGTCTTAATAGACTTCTGTGATCAATTAGGCATAGTTCAAAACTTTGCATCAGTTCGAACCCCTCAACAGAATGGAGTTGCAGAGCGAAGAAACAGAACTTTAATTGAGGCTGCTAGAACAATGTTGTGCTATGGAAATATGAAAATCAAATTCTGGGCTGAAGCTGTGAACACTGCTTGCTTCACTCAAAATAGGTCCATCATCGTAAAGAGACATGGAAAGACAGCTTATGAATTGTATCATAACAAGGTCCCTTCTATTCATTATTTCCATATCTTTGTAAGTAGATGTTATATCCTAAATCAAAGGGACTTGTTATGTACGATGTCTCCTAAAGCTGATGAAGGACTGTTCGTTGGATACTCAAGCATAGCCAAAGCATTCAGAGTCTACAATGAAAGAAGAAAAGTGGTAGAGGAAAGCATTAATGTCACGTTTGATGACACCACTCAGTCTGACAAAGATGAATCATCATCACAGACTGACATTGCTACAATTAATCAACTGTGTGATGAATTACTTGTAACTTCATTTGAAGCTGACTCTCAGACTAAAGATCAGATTGCTGAAAACACTCATATCAACCAAGGATCTGAGAGTGAACCAGATGAATCATCTCTCCAGAGTGTTCCAGAAATCGAAAATACATAGTCAAATGAAACTGGCTCCACTCAGCCTGACATCCCTCAGTCTGACCAAACTCAGCTCCAAGTTACTCAGACTGACAATACTCAGCCTCAAGCAGAAGAAGTCACTGAGAATGTTTCTGGCAACATCAAGACTATCAGAGGGCATCCTATCTCGTCAGTTATTGGTTCATTAACTGAAGGTGTCACAACAAGACGAAAGAATGCCACAACAAATTTTTGCTTCTACACAAATTTCTTGAGTCTGATGGAACCAAAGAAGGTTGAAGAAGCCTTATTAGATGAAGACTGGGTTGATGGTATGCAAGAAGAGCTTGGAGAACTCATCAGAAACAATGTATGGACAAAGGTCCCACGTCCCCTGTACAAGACCATCATTGGACTTAAATGGATCTTTCGAAATAAATTTGACAAAGATGGGGTGGTGATCAGAAATAAAGCACGACTAGTTTCTCAAGGTTACAAACAAGAAGAGGGAATTGATTACGATGAAACATTTGCTCCAGTGGCCAGAATAGAGGCAATTCGTCTATTCTTAGCATATGCAGCGTTTAAAGATTTCTTGGTGTATCAAATGGATGTGAAGAGTGCATTTCTGAATGGAGACATGCAGGAGGAAGTCTATGTCAAGCCGCCTCCAGGTTTTGTTGATCCTAACTTTCCTGATCATGTTTATAAATTAAACAAAGCCTTATATGGTCTCAAACAAGCTCCTAGAGCTTGGTATGATACCTTGTCTGACTTTCTTCTTAAAAATGATTTTAAAAGAGGTTCCATTGATAAAACATTGTTCATCAAAAAAGAAAATGGTCATGTAATTTTGGTTCAAATATATGTTGATGACATCATATTTGGTTCCACAAATGAAAAGTTGTGTACTTGGTTTTCAAAACTCATGTGTAGTGAATATCGAATCAGCATGATGGGAGAACTTACATTTTTACTTGGTCTACAAGTGGAACAAAAGAAAGATGGTATTTTCATAAACCAAAGCAAATATGTTCATCATTTAGTAAAGAAATTTGGTTTTGAAACAAGTTCTGAAATGAAAACACCAATGAGCATATCTGATAAATTGCATAAAGATTCCTCTGGCAAGTCAGTCTGTCAAGCTACTTATAGAGGAATGATTGGTTCTTTACTCTATTTGACTGCCAGCAGACCTGATATTATGTTTTCTACATGCCTTTGTGCACGTTATCAAGCTGACCCAAAGGAATCCCACCTTAAAGATGTCAACAGAATTTTTCGATATCTTAAGGGTACACCAAATCTTGGTCTGTGGTACCCTAAAGATTCTGGTTTTGAACTAATTGGCTACACAGATGCAGATTATGCAGGCTGTAAACTTGACAGGAAAATCACCTCTGGAGGATGTCAGCTTCTGGGAGGAAAGCTAGTCAGCTGGTCCGGTAAGAAGCAAAACTCAGTTGCGACTTCCACCGCTGAAGCTGAGTATGTGGTTGCAGGGAGCTGTTGTGCTCAATTACTATGGATGCAGCACCAACTGGCTGACCTTGAAATCAAGATTCAAAACACTCCCATCATGTGTGACAACAAGAGTGCTATTCAAATCACTGAGAATCCTGTTTTCCACTCCAGGACCAAACACATCGAAATTCGACATCACTTCATTCGAGACTGTGTGGAGAAGGGAAAGGTCAGACTGGAGTTCGTGGCTACAAATGATCAATTGGCAGACATATTTACAAAACCTCTGAGTGAGGACATGTTTTTCTATCTCTTAGGAGAACTAGGAATGTTAAATCCTTAATCTGTCAAAAACATAAATCTCAAGCTGACCTGTCAGTCAGCTTGTGAATTTTCAGTCTGACTCAATAGTCAGCTCCAGATATTTCAGTCTGACCAAGTGCACAAACTGAATGTAATTTTAGCACATATCTTTTGACATCTTTTATTTTTGTTAACTTTCGTATATATCTTTTGCAATTTTTTTTTAATTTTTTAATTTTTTTTTATCTTTTCACATTTTTTTATTCATAAGGGTAAATGAACAGTCAAGGGTCAATAGTGTCAATAGGATAAATATAAAAGGTCTAAATTGCAAGTTTCCTAACTTAGTTTTTTAATTTTCGCTCTCTTAGTTTATATTCAACCGAATTTCAAAATTGTAACCTAATTGTTTTCATCTCTAAACTTTTGCTTAATCTTCTTTCTAATGGCGAATGCAAATATGATCCTTCATGTTACATCGCGTATGATTCCTGGTGCAGATTTTCAGCACGTAGTTCAAATCAAAGATAACAACAGGGTGGCCACTGCTGACATTCCCGTCAATCGGTGAAACAGGGGTTTTGAACAACTCATTCAATATATGAAGGCCCATCCTCTCTATGGCGCTTTATTCTGTGAAAACACGATGTGTCCCCCCGTACTCTGTGAATGGTGGTATACCTGTACCGCCAACGCTGACAGGATAGCCCTTTCTGGCTCATATAATGATGGCCGCGAGACAATCACCATCACTGAAGAAACCATTCGGACCGCTTTATTACTTCCCACACTTACTGAAGCTGGAGAAGGTGGTTTTCAGGCCAGACGGACCAAACAGCAAGCTCGAGCTGAGGCATTCCCTCTTATTGGTCAGCCTGAAACCCAAGGGGTCATCCAATACAAGTTTTTTACAGGAAAATGGAAGTTCTTATTTTCAATGATTACGAGGTGTTTGGGGGGTAAATCGGGCAGTCTGGATCAGATGAATGAGTTTGAAACTCACTTGTTCCATTCGATAGTAACGGGTCGAAGAATCTTTTTTTCACAATTATATTTCGATGAGATTCTCTCCCTTGCCCTAAAATCAAAACTACCGAATCATGTTCCTTTCATTCGTGTTCTTTCACTGTGCTTTGAGGAAGCCCTGGGTAAATAAATTTATGATCAGCTTGAACAAACGTTTTACACTTGTGATCTCCCCAGGCTGACTCCAAAAAATTTTACATATATTCACATCACTAAGGATGAGGCAGCATTAACACCTGTTATGCTTCAATGGATTGAAAATCCTTTCATCGATCAAGAAGTGACTGAGTTTGACTCCTCAGACTCAGAAGTCCAGGCTGATAGAATTGACGGGGAGATTGAGGGAAATATCCCTGCAGCAGATGCTGAGGTGGAAATGGGTGGGGCTGGGCCAGATGAGGCTGACCCAGGTATGGATATTACTCTTTCTTTACCTCAGTCTGAGAGTATCCCCTCTCAGCCTGAGTAGTACACTCCACACCTTGATGTAATGGCTACACAAGCGACCAAACTGATGAACTCACCAAGTTCATTTGAAAAATCTCTAACGTCAAGCCCCATCGCAAATCAAACACTAATGGACTCACTTTTCCATGAGGCTGAGAGTTCTGAACTCCCCTCCAGTGCTGTAGATCAGTCCACTTTTCCTGTGCTAGAGCAGGAGGTGAATCTGACTACCATGTCTACCCAAAGCCCCCCTAAGGTAGTAAACTCGGAGAAACCCGCTGCTGCTACCACACTGACACATGTGGCAAGCATTGAAGAAGATATCTCACTTCTGGATATCCCTGTACTCAGTATGGGACCACCCCCTTCACTTTCTAGGCCAGTTCCAACGACTATTTTCACTAGCTCTGTGCTAGTTCACGATCAGGTACCACCAAATCTCTTACACTCTTATGCACAAGTCGTCAATGCCTCACTCCCCAAACTGAGTGAGGTACAGACTTCCATTTCTATGGCTCGTGATCATTCTCCTAAAACACAAGGAGGAAGTGAAGTTGTGCCATCTGGTTCCACTCCACCGGTTACTCCAATCCCTCAATCTGAGGTTGCCATGACAGTCCATGTGCTGTTACAAGCCATTCAGGACATGTCAACTCAGTTTGATGACAAGCTGAGTGCAATGCAGACTGAGTTGCAAGCTATGAAACAACAAAGTTTTGGGGAGATGCAGGATCTGAAAGAAATGGTTCTAAGGCTGACTTTTGAGATCAGCATGCTAAGAAAAGGGAAACAAGTTGCTGAGGGTGCTCAGACTCAGGGGGAGAAAAGAGTTGTCACAACTAATGAGTCTGAGATCCCCAAGCAAGGTTTGAAAAGGAAGAAGGAAGAGGGGGAGAAAAGGTACTACAAGACTACCAGATTCAACACCAAAACTGGTCAGTCTGAAGTATTCTACGAAACTGACTGGAGTGACATATCAAGTGATGAAGCTGAAAAGGAAGAAATAAAGGGAAAAGGAAATGTGGGATATGATCCAGAGATTGAAGTTGAAGTTGAAATGGGTGAACAAAATGTACAGACTGATCTTGGGACTGAAGTTAAGAAGAAACAGGATGAAGCTGAGAAATTGGCCAAACTTCAAAGACTTGCTCACAACTCTGGGATGACTGTTGATCAATACAAAGAGTATGTCAAAGGGCTATACATGGAGAAGTTTGGTGAAAATCCATATGATCAGTCAAATAAAGCAGCTGAGGATCTTGAAGCTGAGATGAAGGAAGAGGAAGATTTGGCCATTGAAGAAGAACAAATGAGGGTAGAAGCTGACAGATTAATGGCCAAGCAAGTCCTCAGAGAACAAGCCAGGCTAGACTACATTGAAACAAATTTTACACTAAGGAAGCACAAGAACAAAATTCAAAACTTAGAGTGCATAAGTCCTGGTAGATCTGACATTTTACTCACCTGCTATCACAAAGGAGGATCCTACAAAGTTGGGTTAAACATGTTACACACACTGGGTCTGGAGGAATGGAAAGAGATAGCCAGGATGAGCTCAGGAATAACTGATATAGCTCACAGAATAACAATAAAAAGAGAAGTTGTTGCTAATGTTAATGTAGCCCATATGCTAAAGCCGATGTCTGATGAAGATTATAGAGCATTCTGCACTATGCATAAGGTAAGAGCTGGGGCCAAATCTCTGGGTCTGGAAACAAGTAATATGCATCATGTTCCCAAAGATGTGATATTTGAAGACAGGACATATGTCAAGACTGAGAATCATGAGGGATTATGTTATGTGGACTGTGGGGGAGAGGAAAGCTTTCAAGCCAAAGACAGACTAAATATGGCTTCAATTTACCATTGCATTGCTCTTCTAAGTGAATGTGAGACTGCTCAGTGCCTGCCATTTCGAATGAAACTGATCAGTTGGCTATTCAATAATCTCAGGAGAATTGAAGAACTTGGAACATTGGCAGAGAAAGTGGAGCTGATCAAGAAAGAATATCAAGTATTCTTTAATAAATCAGATGCAGAGATGGAGAAACTTTTAAAATGGAAGACAGAAAGGTTGAAATGGTTAGAAGAAGTGAATCAGCCTATGCCATGGGAGATTTCGTTGAAGAAGAAGAAGAGAACCTTCAAGAAGAGAAAGTAGTTTGATTTATGTATCTTTTTGTTCACAAACAATGTTTAGTTAACAACTTATGTTTGTGTTTATTTTTGGTGCATAGTTTGTAAAAGACTTTAATTGAAACAGATAGGGGGAGATTGTTGAGAAAATCAACGATTTAACCCAAGTTAATAAATCTGTTTATTAAAGTCTTAGTCTGAGTCTGAGTGACTAGAATAAACTAAGGCATTGTGGAGCTGACTACTCAGCTCCATAATGAAAAACGTAAGGCGTAACTTAAGGTAATTCAGTTAGATAAAATCTTCTATCTTTGTAGAAGATTTTCTAAGATTCGTCCTTATCAAGCTCACTACTATTGTGTATAAATAGTGAGCTTGAACATTGTAAACCTTGCACCTTTCGAAGTAATATAACTGTGTGTTATACTTGTTCTTTGTTATTATAATTCCGCGATAATAAACAAGAAACTGAGTAATCAATCGATTAATAATAATTAACGTCTAAATACTTATTTGTGATTGATTAGCCATTGTTTGAGATCTTATTGAGACCTAACAACATCATTTCTCGATCTAGTGTCGAAGCTGAATATCGTGGCTTCGCCAATTTCGTGGCAGAGACTAATTGGCTACCCAATCTTCTTCATGAGTTTAACTACCCGCATAACCGGGCCACCATTGTTCATTGCAACAATATTAGTGTGGTCTACATTTCCAAGAGCTCACTTCAACATCATCGAACCAAACACATCGAGATTGAAATCCATTTTGTTTGGGAAATTTTGCTATGGGTCACGTTCGAGTTCTTCATGTGCCCTCCAGTTCTCAGTATGCAGATATCTTCACCAAAGGGCTTCCTTCAGTACTTTTTCTTGATTTCCGATCTATTTTGAGTGTTTGTTCCTCTCCCGCTCAAACTATGGGGGAATATTAAAGTATACGTGTTTATGTATAGTTTAGTCCAACGTGTAGCCTAATGGACTCATGGGCTCTAGGGTTCTTAGGGTTCATAGTCTATTTATATGTGTATCGTTATTCATCAAGCAATAAAGCAATATACCAATCTTTCGTTTCACCTTATTTAACTAGTACACATAAGAAATATAATAATTTGTAATTAAACATTAATATCAAATACCTTCTATAAGGGCGCGATAAATCTCATCGAAACAAGTAAACGCTTATGTAGTTGTAATAATTATAAGAAACAATCACAACCCTCTCTCTTGATCAAATTTCTTTTAGTTTAATTACCATGTCTAAGTGCACCGTATCTTTCTTTATTCCTTTACTAGTCCTTAGACCCGTGTATACATATCGACAATTTCAGAATATATCGATAATAACGAAAAATAGAAAGTCATTACGTTGTGTTTTGTAGAATGAATATAGCAAGGCATTTACTTGCGTTTTGAAATTTTGAATAATAGGAGACAATTAAATTGTGTTTTAAAAATTACAAAGTTAAAAACGTATTTAGGTATCTTTGGAAAAAATGAAAGAGAAAACGATTGTTATTATATAGTTTAAGTAGGTTTTGATATTTATTTGAAAGAGGATTATTATTGTTGTTATTGATTAATAAGGGGGTTATTAGAATTATATGAAGATATTTTAGTTAAATGGTAGATTTTTTTGTTTATAAAATATAAATGACTAAATTGAATAAAATGTTAAAAATAAAGGATTAATTTCATACGTATTAATAATTTTACGTTTCCGTTTCGTTTCAATACCCATCCAAAACTTAATTATAAAAAATATTCAAAATATCAATGCTCTAAATCATGTCTCGCACTTGACCCAGTTTCACGTTTTTTGATTCCATGCAGGTTATATTTATGTTTTAATTAAGTACTATAGGTGTATGAAGGATTGAATGTAATTCATCATCACAAAGCTATTATTGATTCAAATATAAGTTCATTCAAGTTACTTAACGGTTAATGGTATCGAAATGTAACGAATTTGTTTCAGAAATGTTAATGTATCAAATTTGACATACATAATAGGTTATTGAAAGTTAAATTAGCTTATTAAGCTTATTAGAGCTGCCACTACAACAAAATGATTAATTTTTCACGTTTTTTAAGGTATATTTACGCACCTAAAAGCGCGCAGATTTAAGAAGTCCACGTTTGACATATCATGAGGAACATTGGCGTAACAAAATTCTTCACACTTTTATGTGTGATTATTTTGATATAATTTTTCATGCTTTTAAGTGTGATGATTTTAAGATAATTTATCACACTTCAAAGTGTGAAGATTTATGATTAATTATCACACTTTTAAGTGTGAAGAATTTGGGATAAATTTATCACATTTTTAAGTATGATGATTTTGGATAATTTATCACACTTTTTAAGTCTGAAGAATTTGGGATAAATTTATCACATTTTCAAGTGTGAAGATCTTGGATAATATATCACACTTCTAAGTGTAAGAATTTTGGGATGATATACCATTTGGTTTTTCACGCCTCATAATGTGACGATTTTATCATTAATCTTCACGCTTTTATGTGTGAAAACATATATATATATATATATATATATATATATATATATATATATATATATATATATATATATATATATATATATATATATATATATATATATATATATATATATATATATATATATATATGCCACATGGAATACAATATATTAAAACATACAAATGGTGACAAAACAGAAATCAACCACATTTTAGGTTTCGAGTTTCAAATACACAAAAACTTCATGAAGAAATCGATAAAAAAAATTTCTTCAATCAAGTTACAGATGACGATTTTGCTACTATAATTGTACATCAAAATTTCGCACATTCATAGACCGCGAAGAAAAAACCGTGAACAATCCTCATATTTGTTGTAGTGTGCTTAGATGAAACTTATGGTAAATAACATTATTTTGACTTCAGTTTCGTATGCTTACTTGTAACAGGTAGACGTAGACATGATGTTTCTGAGTAAACACTTTTTATGAACTGTAGATAAACAACCGCATACTTTAGAGGTTGTTATCGCACTATTGTAGATAAACAACCGCATACTTTAGAGGTTGTTATCGCACTATTGTTTATTCTTCTAAGATGCACCTTGGATATTTGAATATTGTGGCAGTTTCAGTTATGACTCATTTACTTAAGAATGGGTCGATTCAGGTTATGTGATATCTATATAATGGATAAATTAAAAAAAAAAATGTTAAAAGGAAAACAGGTCGAAAGCTTTGCATAAAACCTCGTATATCATTTTGAATCATTAATTATCAATAAAAATTGTTTTTCTTTTTTTGATGAAAAGGTTTTGGGTCGACCTACCTGCACAAAATTACCATTGGCCTAATTATTCCGTTCTCACATCTGATGAATTATTTTCCTTGACTGAACTTAAAAAATCCCATTTTTTCATGAAACATTAATCTTATTATATTTTTTCTGAAAGACAATTTATTACACTCATACTATTTACATTCGTCTCCAACGCGACTCGAACCCTCAACCTCAAAGATTTGAGGAAGGCACATACTTACATCCACACATATCGCCATGCCAAAGGCCCTTTGGTTCGAGTTATATAATCTTGAACGTGGCAGAGCAGAACTGGGGCAAGGCTGATAGTTTGAGATACAACTGTTGTTTTATATATGTGGATTTTCCTATTTTATATAAATCACCGATTTAGGTTTGCTTGGGGAAGTTTATGATATTTTCCACCCTCATGCATATTCATTTGAGGTTTAAAGCAAGCCATTGGTGTCTGGTAGATTATTTGAGGGATAAATTAATGAGAGGGTATTTTAGTCTTTTTAGATGAGAAAAGGACCGTCGGCCACAAAATAAAATATCTAAAGGATGGTTGTTGCTAATTTTTTCGAAAAAGGACGATACGTGAAAAAATTACTAACCCCAAGGATGATTTATGACGTTCTCTCTATAAACTTTTAGGGCTATACAATTTTATCAACTAATGAAACCCTTTTCAAACAAAAACTCTATTGGGAGTGTAGAGTAAGAAAGATAAAGTTGAGGGACTGCTTTAGACATTTCTCCATTCTTACGTTTCATTTATCATCAATCATCATCCCCAAATCTGATGAAAATGTCAAATTCGAAACCAAAAGTAGCGGTGATAATGGGAGCAATTGGTTCACATTTTCCGATTGAAATTATCAAAGCAGATTCCATGCAAAAATTTCATTATTTTTAATATATTTTTGACCTAAATAGCTTATTTGAGCTAAATAAGCTATTTCCTGAATGTGCTTATTAGTTACTGTATTAAACTAGTTAGCTTATGAGAGTAAATAAGGTTAATTAGCTTATGAGAGTAAATAGGGTCTTAAATGTGTTTTTTTTAAAAGTAGCTTATTCGGCTCAAATAAGCTGTTAAAGGATAAGCTGTTTGGATGCTTAAAAATAACTTATCTTGATTCTCCATATGTGTAGGAGTACCACACCATCTTTTGGGTACTATTACCCCTATGCTTGACTTTACTGCAAAGAAGGCTGATTCGACTCATTTGGAACTTCCAGTTCTGTTTATTTTTCCCCCGAAAAGAAGGCTGATACGGCTGCACACATTGTTTGGCCAGAACATACATTATGTTGATGCAACGGAATGTCTCTCGTGTACGTCTTTTGGTTATATCCCTTATTTAACACTAGTCTATGGTATACGCATTGCATAAAGCTTAAGTAAATTTCCGAAGCCTTATCATCAATTCATACGACCCCTGTTAAATTGTTTTTGCTCAAAGAGATGTATTTTAAATGTAATCATAATAATGGATTACTTATTTGTTAAGAAATTTACAGGTCAAACCCATGCTGTTGTTGTGACCCGTTACCAACCCAACGTCTTTCCCGTATTACCATATAGTTACATGTTTCTTGAGCTGTTTATAGTCCTTCCATTAACTCCCTAAAAAACACCTAAATAACAGCCTACTTTGTTAACTTTCAACTACCAATTTGGTACCGGTATAATAGATCTTTAAAAAAGAGATTGATAACTCTGTTGTTTTCTTAATAATATGATTTAAGATAGAAGTTTCAGTACGGTGCCTTAGGTAATTAGTAACTATTTTGGCACGCGTTGGAACGGGTTATGTGAATAATGCTTATGAATGTTATATTCGAGGATGTCCGGTATGGGATTTCACAGTTTTCCCTTCTATTAAACATGCAGTATATTCAATCAATATCGGACCGGTAAGTTGTGATCATATCATCAATTATATGCTGGTATATTTATAGGTTTTAAGAAGAGCAAATAGAGTATTAGTTTTTGTTACATAATTAAGGGAAAAGAATATTTGATTGTTATGCATAAATGGATTGAATAAAAAGATGATTAACGTGAAGAGCAATGTTTAATTTTCATCTTAAACAACATCAAGTCACGTAGTGTTTGAGATATTAATCCCACATCGGTCAGAGATTTATTAGAATACAATGCAGTAGCAATTGAAATATACCAAGCGTGTCCCACATCGCCACCAGGAGGAACTAAAATTGGGTTTATAAGCACTTATTTTGATCAATTTAATGTCGGATGTTTTAGAATGGTGCCCCTTGTTACGTAATATGTAGGGTCAGCTTTCTATCGTGTCCGGCCCCTCTTTTTTTTTCTCCCAAAATACTAATTAAAACTTCAAAACTAAAATTTAGATTTCGTGTTCAACATTTCATATATTAACTTACTATATTATTCACATGTGTTATAATACGGTTCGTTTAATAATTTTTTTGTAATAAATTCGATTAATGTTTGATAGGTAAATATAAAAAAAAATTTCTAAATTAAATAACAATCTCGTCATAATTTCGATTAATGTTTGAAAGATAAAAATCTTTTTAACGGAACAACCATTTTAGGGACGAAAAACGTAAGCATTAAGGAGACAAATGATGCAGTTTTTTAAAATTTATAAACGAAATTCGTAATTGGATATCAACGTAACAACACTCTATGTAATTTACTATTATTGTAGTAATATTAATAATAATAATAATAATAATAATAATAACTTAAATACTCAAAAGTTTGAAAAGGTTAAAAGAAAGAAAATGATTAGGTTTTAAGTTGGTGTGAGAAAGGTAAACAGGGTGGCTATGTGGTAAATTAAATTTGTATATGTAAATTATATTAATCGGATAAGGATATAAAAGTAATTATATTTATTTAAAAATTCAACATTAGTTGAAATATTTTATATATTAGTAAAGATAATTATTAATAACCTTAATCAAATAAACTCGTATGCTATAACATACAACCTTTTAGTTTTATTCCTTACATAAGGTCTACTTGTACGATCATTTTTCAATCGAGTTTTCTATAAACGAGTTTTGCAATTGTGCATTTGAATTGAACTCAACTCAACCCGGTAGTTTGTCGAGCCTACATTCAAAATTGAGAATGATAATGAAAACTCAATTAGCAAAAAGTATAAAAAAAAGAACAATTTTGAGAACCATATTCACTTCTAAGACAATTTATTTGAACTTGTTTGGTAACAAATTAGTTCATTTGTGCGTTAAGTTTAGATGGAAAAACCACGGAGGAGGAGTAGAGTATATTGGCTACAAAATAAAACTCTCCTCTAACAACGCGCACATATACCACTGTCACTTTTATGGGTGGGTGAGGTTAAAAATCATACGTCCAGACATTTTGCTAGTATATTTTTCCTATCTAATATATTTTTAAATTTTATCAAACAAGATGGTCGGATATCATGTTTCGGGACGGGTTACTCATATATGAGTAAAACATCTTGTTTTGAGATGGGTTAACTAATATATAATTTATTGGAAACACTAAGTACAGTATTCGACTATTAACTAATTGTTTTTTTTACCATATTTTAAAGTTTACTACAAAACAACTAACCTTTATAAGTTAAATTCGACTTATTTATAATAGAATTTAGGTTTAATAATATTTTAATTACAAAACTTTCATACTTTTTTCGTTTTAACCACAAAACCTTCTTTTTTTTTAAACGTTTTTACTCTAAAGTTTGTTGATTTGTTGAACAAATCACAAAGTTTTAATCCTTTTATCGTTTTAAAAAAAAACTTTATTTTGTAACATTTATACTCTAAAATTTCGTTAACTTGTTGAAAACACAAATGTTGCTTTGACTTAATGTAAAATCCCATTTATACTTGACTATTGGTGATAACCGGAATTTGAACGATGTATCGTCCATTAAAAATGTGATCAGTGAAATTTTTGTGGGCCTATGGGTGTTGTGAGAGCTCTTGGTTTGGTTAATGACGATAATATCAACATGATTAAAGCCGTTACAAGTCAAAACGGATTGACCCGATAACATTTAATCGACTATTTTTCTTATGAAAAATGAATGCGTTAATTATAATTGCAAAAAAGTAATTATTATAACAGAAATCTAATTCGTAGAATTCTTTGTTTAGAATTACTTGTTTGGTTAGTGGTGATAATATCATAAACCGTTAAGTATAAATGGATTTTTTCATTAAATCAAAGAAAATCCAGTGATTTTTTCAACAAGTCAACGAAACTTTAGAGTAAAAATGTTTTTAAAAAAAGTTTTATGGTTAAAACGATAAAATAATGAAAGTTCTATGATTTTTTCAACAAGTTAACGAAACTTTATAGCAAAAACATTACAAATTTTTTTCTTATGGTTAAAAAAAAAAAATGAAAGTTTTGCGATTAAAACATTATTAACCCTTAAATTTATGGACAAAACATTTTACCTAAAACGTAAAAAGACTGTATAGTAATAAATATAAAGTTGAGGGACTAGTTTTGAATTTTCTCTAGTCTTGCTTTTCATTCATCTCCAGCAAACAGTGTGATAAAAATGGGGATTCACAAACCCTAAAAATTAAAAAATAATCGAAAAGGTATGTTATTTAAAATTCAAATTATTCAATAAATTATCTCTTTTCTGAAAGAGTTTATTAAGCTAATAAGCATAATCCTTTTTGAATTAGCTTATTAGGTTTTCTAAAATGTGTTTTTACTTTTAGCTTAAATAAGCAGTTAAGCAGAATATCCGTTTTGTTTGATTTGCATTGTCCTCAATCTTTAATGTATCATGTAGTTTTGTCTGTTGTTTTCCTTGCTGTGTTCATAACATAAAGCCGGTTGGAACGTTTTATGCATTTGACATTTGGTAGGCTTTCAAGTCGTTTGATCCGGTCGACCCATTTGAGGTGTTTCCTTTCTTAGTTCAATCGTTTAGCATAACTCGTGGGATCCGTTATAAAACATAACTCAATATCAACCCGATTGTTTATAGATGGGTCAGAAATGGCACCCCTAAGTGTTAATCATAACATTTAGCCATTTACTTACAAATAATTGTTACTGATCTGGAACTTCCAGTTCTGTTACTTATTTCTCAGAAGGCATATTCGGCTACAAACATTGTTTGGGTGGAACATACATTATGTTGATGCAACGGAATGTCTCTCGTGTAGGTCTTCTGGTTACATCCTGTAATCCTTATATAACAGTTGTCTATGGTAGAGTATTCAATTCCCTCCATTGCGTAAAGCACTTTAATATTAGAAGAGTTTAAAAAACCACGTTATCGACTTATTTATAATCAGTATAATGAAACATATTGAATCTTTTCTGCTAAGGTAAGTTTTGCCGTTTCTCTTATTTTTAGGTTTTTCTGAAGAGTCGTGGACCGCCAATGTGATTGAACCATCAATCCAGATAATCAAATCTTGTTTAGACTATGATGCAAGTTTCGAAGCAACAAATGGAACCAAAGGATTAACATTGATAGAAAGGGATTTATGGACACAACACATATGCAAGGTTAGTTCTATGTTGGTATTTTTACATTTACGTGGCAGTTTTAACAGTTATTTATCTTAACTTGAAAATTGAACGGTTCAAAGTCCTAAATGACTTGTTTTGATCCATTACCAACCCGCCTACTTTCCCGTATTACCGCATTTAGTTTACGTTTTGCATGAGCTGTTTATAGTCCTTCCATCCGTAACTCCCAACACCTTTCGAGTTTAAAATATGATAAAAGGCTACTTGATTTAAACTACAAATTTGGGACGGGTATAATAGATCTTTAAAAAATAGTTCTGATATTTTTTTAGAGGTTGCAATATGGGCGTCCCAGGTAATTGGTAACTTTTTAGCACGAGTTTGAACAGGCCTGTTTTTCCCCCCTTTGACCCGCACATAAACATGGAAGGATTCATCGCAAAAGAGTTTGTAAATTTAGAAAGTCCGGAGACACATAATTGGTGAAACATGGGTCATTGCTAATTAAAGACCCCAATATGTGAATACTGCTTATGATTTCCGGTATTAGATTTCACAATCTTCCCTTTTATTTATACATGCAGTCTATTCAACAATATCGGACCGGTAAGTTGTATATTATAGGTCTGTTACAAACTAACATAATAGATTGATAGATCGACACGAAGTAAAATAATATTTAATGTTTGTGCATAAATGGATTGAATATAAAGATGATTAACGTGACTGTAAAGAGCATTGTTTATTTTCCATTTTTAACAATATGAATTCTCGTTAGTGTTTGCAAAATTAAAAAAAACAAACAAACGAATAAAAGTCCCACATCGACGAGATTTACTTGCAATTAAAACAAATCAACCGTATCCGGTGTCCCACATCGCCACTAACATGAATTGAAATTGTGTTTATATACCCCACATTTTATCAACCTAACGTCGGATTCTTTAGAATGGTGCCCCTTGTTGCGTAATGTGTAGGGTCAGTGGATCTATGGTCTTGTGTCGATAGTCTTCCTTTGATCTTTCTACGACCCAGTCATGATTGGGCGGCGTGTTCCGATCATCCCCGATCGGCGGCACAGGAACATACTTAAAATTATACATATTACGCAATAAGCGGCGTGTTCCGATCATCCCCGATCGGCCGCACAAGAACATACTTAAAATTATACATATTACGCAATAAGGGTTAAAACTTCAAAACTAAAATTTAGATTTCGTGTTCAAGATTTCAGTGGATTTTTTTTTCTCCCAAAATACTAGTTAAAACTTCAAAACTAAAATTTAGATTTCGTGTTCAAGATTTCATATATTAACTTACTATATTATTCACCTGTGTTATAATACGGTTCGTTTAATAATGCTTTCGTAATAAATTCGACTAATGTTTGATAGGTAAATATAAATAAAATTAAATAACAATCTCGTCATAATTTTGATATATTTTATAAAATCTTATTTAACAGTTTTATAAAATTAATCATATATATTTTGCGAAAATTTTTATAAGTAAACATTTTGTATAATATGGTTGTGTAATACACAGTGTTCTAAATAACCCGCCATGGCGTCGCCATGTCTCGCCATTTCTCAAGGCTTGGAGTAGCCGCCATGGCGCCGCCATGTCTCGCCGTTTCTCAAGGCTTGGAGTAGCCGACACGAAATGATGGATAACTTCTTTGTAAAGCTTGGTTACTATATTTTACATTAGTTGTATATTGATATATGAAATTATTAACTTTTTATAATTTATTGGTGTTGATATAACTTAATAATAGTAAAAATATATATAAAAGTATATATAAAATTATAAAATATATTAATTTTTTGCCGCTTTTTCACGCCTTGAAAAACGCCATGTCTCGCCATTTCTTGCAAAGCTTGAGGCTTGCTCATGCCGCCACGCCACGCCTTACGTTATCTATAACCTTGGTAATACATAACCATGTATAGTATACTCATATAACTTTTGTATTAATAAAGATGACACACCCTTTTGTTACTAAACAAGTGAAAATGTAAAAGTCAACAAAAAAACATGGCATTTTGTTAAAATAAGCAACCTGTTTTTACCAGCAAATTGCCATTATATTTGTTAAACCATAGTAACATTTCACGTTTGATCGGGATAATAATACATTTAGTGCATATTAGGAATAAGATAAACACATTAGATCGCAACTCATTTCTTTAAAAACATGTAATAATAAATAAGATGCAATCAGTTTCTAACAACTAAAGCAGTTGAGATTAATGCAATTATTGGTTGAGTAGCGTAGCTAATTCATGCAGTGGCGAGTCTAAGATGGTAATGAAGGTAGGTCCTAAAACAATTTAGACGACAAAAAGTAATGGATCGAGCGGTTCGGAAATGTTAAACGGGTCGGGTCGAAGATTACTACGAATATACATAAGATAAAAGTAGTATCGATTAACAAACAATACAATGCTTAAGTAGTTAAGTCACAATATTTCATATAAGTTTATGTAAGGCGTATACGTTCCACAAATTTTAACAATAAATATGGAAATAAGTAAAATCGTGTTTACTTAACATGATATTGTCAATGTTGTTTGCTAACTTTAAAATAAAATGTATGGTTCATATAACATAATTAATAAACTTGATAAATTTTTAAGTTTATAATTTTATTGGGTATTTATTAGTTTTAGTCACATATTTGTGCTAAAATGAAATATGAATACTATTACTCAACAAGAATAATTGTTATGATTAACGGATATTAAAAGATAATTTTAGAAAACATAAAGGATTGTTTGTAATTATACAACCCAACAAACAACAGTTAAAAAAAGAATATAAAAGAAATGTGTTGGGTGAGATTTGAACCCTTGGCCAAAAAAGATTTAAGAATATTTAAAATTCAAAATAACAAAAGGGAGTAACCATTGCACTAGCACCATCTTTTATTATAATTTTGTAAAACAATTATCTTAGCCAGGTCCTTCTAATTTTTTTAGGTATGTCCTACGAAAAAATTCTATATCGTTTCTAAACGATTCGAAAATCTGAATTCATGCTGACCATTCTTTGTCTATAGACTTTGATAGTTGCATATTAATTTTCATTACTTAAAGCTATCGTAAATCAAGGATGAGGATAAAATAGGTAGATGTTTTTACTGTAATAATTTTGTTATAATGTAGAAATAATTGTTATATTTATGTTATTTTTGATATTTTACCTATTTAAAAATCAACTTCCTACTTTGACTTACACACGCACTTTGTTCACACGAAAAATTTTTGTTGGCTCCGCCCCTATCTCTAGAAGTATTAAAACAATATTCTCAAAGGAGTACCTACAATGATAATGTATCCATTAAGAAAGTGTAGATATGCATAATGTGAAGCAACATCTTAATAACAATAAATATGGAGAGAAAAAAAAGTACAGCTACCAGAACCCCGTATTTAATTAAAACTTGTTAGACGATAATGAAAAGAGTAATACATCAAGTTAAAAAGCCACTCAAATTCATAAAACTTAAAGGGTAAAACGGCACTAATTTGTCATGTACTAAGAATACTTGTATAAAGATGTCCTTAATGTTTTCAACAAAGTCGGGATATTTGTGTTTATACGCTTTAGAATTTACAATCATGAGAAACATATAAATAGAAGGTGTGACATATCTCAAGAGCTTAATAATAATAATATTAAAAATAATAATTTATATAAATTATTCATATGTTTAATCTCAAATTACAAATGTTATCTCTAAGTTTAAACACTTGTATTAATTATCTCTATTGTTTACCTTAAATTCCGAATCTCAATAATACTTTAAAAAGTTACATCATTCTTCAACTTAGAAACGACTAATTATATTTTTCGTCTATAAATTGTAACCGATATGTATCTTAGACACGAAATGTGTAGTTTGTTAACGGTGATTTTAGCTGTACTTTTTAACGGAACAACCATATTAGGGACGAAAAACGTAAGCCTTAAGGAGACAAATGATGCAGTTTTTTAAAATTTATAGACGAAATTCGTAACTGGATATCAACCATAACAACACTCTATGTAATTTACTATTATAATAATAATAATAATAATAATAATAATAATAATAATAATAATAATAATAATAATAATAATAATAATAATAATAATAAAAACAATAATAATAATAATAATAATAATAATAATAATACTCAAAAGTTTGAAAAGGGTAAAAGAAAGAAAATGTTTAGGTTTTAAGTTGGTGTGAGGAAGGTAAAGAGGGTGGCTATGTGGTAAATTAAATTTGTATATGTAAATTATATTAATCGATAATTATTAATAACCTTAATCAAATAAACTCGTAAGCTATAACATACAACCATTTAGTTTTATTTCTTACATAAGGTCTACTTGTACGATCATTTTTCAATCGAGTTTTCTATAAACGAGTTTTGCAATTGTGCATTTGAATTGAACTCAACTCAACCCGATAGTTTGTCGAGCCTACATTCAAAATTGAGAATGATAATGAAAACTCAATTAGCAAAAAGTATAAAAAAACAATTTTGAGAACCATATTAACTTCTAAGACAATTTATTTGAACTTGTTTAGTAACAAATTAGTTCATTTATCCGTTAAGGTTAGATGGAAAAACCACGGAGGAGGAGTAGAGTATATTTGCTACAAAATAAAACTCTCCTCTAACAATGCGCATATATACCACTGTCACTTTTATGGGTGGGTGGGGTTAAAAATCATACGTCTAGACGTTTGTCAGTTAACTCGTCCATCGGAAGCCAACCTACTAACGCTCTTTTCATTCGAGTCCAAACAAAGTAAAATTTGAAAAATTATAGTTCAAATTTAGTTCCAGTAATATATAAATAACCCTTCAAAAACCACAAAACAATTGAATAACTACACCTAAAATCTAGAAAACAAGATTATGAAGATCGACATGTTACATACCGTAATCGTCAATTGATATGGCTAACAATCCCAAATTAATATGAGTAACAATCACAAAAACTTAAGAATCGGCCACTTTTTTTAGAATAATTCACACTTCCTTACGACTAAATACCGTTAGGCTACAAATCCCTTTGGCGACATTCTTACAAATTGATCATAATATCGTCCTATATAACAATATCACAATAATGTGATTATACTAATACTAGTAGTAGAATTAAAAACTAGTTGCAAAAAAAAAAAATCCGACAAAAGAACCACATCAAACAACTGATATGGTAACAGACTAACACGAGAAGCACCACATAAACGATTCGGAATCATAAGAAGCCCAGCAGTAGCAGCTCCATAGTATGATTCACCGTGCAGAACATGGCGGTGACTAGAGTGGCATATCCGGCGGCTTGTGTACCCTTCACATAGGCTGTTTTTATACGCTCTTGAAACGGTTTCCTTTTGATGATGATCTGTTTTACCTAATTCATACGGATTTGGTACCTTTTCAGAAGTTATGTCTCACTCCCAAGTCCCAACATCAAACATGTTTGAGCTTATCTTATTTGTTATTATGCCCATTTTCGAGCTTAATAGTTTATTATGCATTTTACTATAATATTAATGAATCATGAAAATGAACTTGCTAAACATAAATCAAAAGCAGATAAACTCGTAAGCGTGGAAGGGAACTAGACAAACACATTCTAAGATTGAATGTAAATCTCGTACCAATTCTAGCAATTGTCATTGCTTTGTACAACTCCAAAACAAGCAAGCATGTTGAGGTGAAATTCAGACTCGTTAAAGACGAACAGCAAGTGTTATTTTTACTCTTTAAAGGTTATTTACTTAAATGAAGTAATTAGTACTACGATTCTTGGTAATTATCAGACCTACCAGTACACTCACAATTTGATCCTCTTTAGAAAGGCTTTTTATTATTTTAGATCATATTCGACCTTGTTCATTCTTTCAAACGGTCGGTTTCGTCTAAAGAATCAATTAATATTATTGAAAACGGTTTGAAACCTATTAATATTGTCCTCTCGAGTTCTTTTTGTAGAAGAAAAGAAAATAAGGAAAAACAATATAAAATTAGAAAAATGTTATATGCTGTCAACATCATGTAATGTTATATGCGGATATAATCTGTATATATATAAAATTTGGAGGTTAAATGTGTAACCAACATATTTGTTCTATAAAATTTGAAATTTGGTGTTCTTAAGTGTTTTCTTTGTAAAAGAGACGAAATAAATCAACGAAAAATAAAAAGAAATTATAACTAGTTTTTCTTCATAAATTTTATAATCATATTAATAGTGTGAAGAAAATAACTTTTAAGTATCACAAGAAGTAAAAAAGAACAATATAACCCTATTCAATCATCTCATAAAAACATTTTACTCTTCAAATCTATTGTTTCATAATCCAACACATAATTCAAATTTCAATTATGTATATAGAGTCGCATGATATATCAACCATATCTTTACAAAATTACCTGTAATTGTGAATTTGAACAAATCTATAACACCAACAGCGATAAGAACAAGAACGTATTTGTATTACCCGAGAATCAATAACACCAACAAATGAAATCACTTCAACAATCTCTCAACTATTACAAGACTAATATTGAATTCAGACTAAACAAAAGATTACGATTTGTAATCTTTACAATACTCGAAACCCTAATTTGGGAACAATAGAGAGAGAGAGAAAGTTGCAGTCACATTAACACTAAAACGTTTATAATGGGTATTATATAGTGCCAAATATTACAGCTTCAACCTTTAACTTCCAATGTGACAACCCAGCCCTTCAACATCTATATTTCCACTCCAAGAGATAAATAACCACACCACTTTGACTACTTGACATCTTCAGTCCCTCTACTTATAACTGCATAAAAACCGACTAAGTTAGATAACAGTTTTAACCCAAGTTAGGATTGATATTAGAGACGTCTTTCGAACATTCCCCCTCAATCCTAACTTGGAAGGCATTAAAAAGCCCCAACTTAGTACACAAATATTTGTGTTGAGTAGGGGGAAGCCCTTTTGTAAACACATCGGCAAGCTGATCTGCAGAGTCAACTTTAATCAGCTTAAGTACACCAGAACAGACTTTTTCACGAACCACATGTAAGTCTATATCAAAATGCTTAGTCCGCTCATGGAATACAGGATTATTTGCTATCATCATCGCGGCCTTATCGTCACAGTAGAAATCAACAGGGGTTAAATCATGTATTTTCATATCATGCAATAAATTTATTAACCACAAGGTTTCACAAGTAGCAGCAGCCATGGCTCGGTACTCTGCTTCAGCAGAAGACCTGGAGACCGTAGGCTGCTTCTTACTTTTCCATGACACAAGAGAATTCCCAACATATACACAAAAACCAGTAACAGAACGTCGAGATATTTGACAACGACCCCAATCAGAATCAACATAAACAGATAACTGGACACTACTAGATTTACACAATTGAATACCTTGTCCAGGAGCAGCTTTAAGGTATCTAAGTACCCTCAAAGCAAGACTAAAATGCAGTTATGTGGGGGCATGCATAAACTGTGAAAGATTTTGAACTGCAAAGCTAATATCAGGTCTTGTAAGAGTCAAACATATCAACTTTCCAACCAGTTTTTGATACACAGAAATATTATTTAACGGTTTACTCAACTTTTGATCATTTTTATCAAATAAAACAGACATATTTGCATCAATGGGCGTGGTTGCAGGTTTGCAGCCTAACAATCCAAATTCATCAATTAATTCCAAACAGTATTTACGCTGGGAAAGACAAACTCCCAACTTAGTTTCAAATAATTCTATGCCCAAAAAATATTTCAAGTTTCCCAAATCCTTAATCATAAATTTGGAATTAAGAAATTCCTTTACAGCCCTAATTTCACATTCAGAGTTACCAGTTATAATAATATCATCCACATAAACCAAAAGCATAATATGTACACTTTGTTTGGACAAAATATACAGAGAATAATCAGCTTTACTTTGGACAAAACCATATTCACATAAACTGGCAGTTAACTTCTCATTCCATTTTCTAGGGGCCTGTTTCAGGCCATAAAGAGACTTTTTCAACTTACAAACTCGATCATCAGACTTGTCAAAATACCCTTCGGGTAATGACATATAAACATCCTCATCCAGGTCACCATATAAAAAAGCATTATTAACATCTAGTTGAAAAAGAGGCCAACTATTACATACAGCTAATGTAATCATGCATCTAACCGTGACCATTTTTACAACAGGTGAGAATGTTTCCTCGTAATCAATTCCATATTTCTGGTTGTACCCTTTTGCAACTAACCTAGCCTTATATCTTTCAATTTCACCAGAGGCCTTATACTTGATTTTAAACAACCACTTACAATCAACAATGTTTTTATTTACAGGTTTTTTTGTCACATCCCAAGTATTGTTTCTAAGTAAGGCCTCCATTTCAATATTCATGGCATTTACCCAATTTGGGTCAAGACAGGCTTCCTTAAAGGACTTAGGTTCAGTACTTTTATTTAGAGTAGCAACAAAGCAAGCAATATCATTTTTAAGCCAAGCATAACTAACAACTTTATCAACACCATATCTGTGTTTCCCCCCTAAAACATAGTCATCCCACTTTCTAGGGACATTTGTTTTTCTAGAGGATTTTCGAGAATTCGCAGGTTCATTAACAACAGATTCATCCAGATTTAGAAAAACATTGCCCTCAGGGAGTACTGTGTTTTCAGCAATCGGTGTTGCAGTGGTATTCTCCTCCATAATAGTTGTATGGATAGGAGATGACTCCTTAAAACTGTCATGAGAGGACGAATCAGAGCCACTACCATCACCATCAGTCTCCATCCCTTCATCATCTGGACTTTTTGGGAGTTGGTTATACATGCTATCAAAAAAGTTTAAAGTATTTGTAGTGGTCTCAGCGTGCAATTTAAGTTGATCATCATTAGTGGATTTGAAAGGGAAAACATTTTCATATAATTTAACATCTCTAGAAAATATTACACACTTCTGATCAAAACTGTACAACTTATAGCCTTTCTTAGAATTAGAATAGCCAATAAATGCACATTTAAGAGACCTACTACTAAACTTATCATTATTATTAAACACAGTAGCATAAGCAAGACAGCCAAAACTCCTAAGGTGGGACAGATTAGGTTTATGGTCATAGACATATCCAAAGGGGGATTTACCACTTAACACAGATGATGGAGTCCTGTTAATAAGATAGGTAGCAGTTAGAACACACTCAGGCCACATATAGAGGGGAATGCCCCCTTGAAACAAAAGAGATCTAGAAACGTTTAACAAATGTCTATGTTTTCTCTCAGCTATACCATTTTGTTGTGGTGTATAAGCACAACTGGTTTGATGAACAATTCCATTTTGAGTAAAAAAATTAGACATTTTGTTATTAACAAATTCAGTACCGTTATCACTTCTGAAAACTTTAATAGTTCTTGAAAACTGATTTTTAATCAAATTATAAAAATCAAGAATATTATTAAACACCTCATCTTTGGTTTTAAGCATATACACCCATACAGCCCTAGAGTAATCATCGACAATTGTTAAGAAATATCTGAAACCTTCCTTGCTAGTTACTTTATAAGGGCCCCACAAATCCAGATGAACCAAGTCTCCCAAGTGACTGGATTTATGGTCACTTAGTGGAAAAGGTTCTCGGGTTTGCTTGGCCTTATGACACACATCACAAGGTACAGTTTCAGAACTTCCAACTAAATTTAATGAAGATTTGAGGACATTTAGAACTTGATCAGAAGGGTGACCAAGTCGATTGTGCCACAAATCAAAAGAAAAACAATTAAGCACATTATTAACAAAGGCACAATTATCATTACTAACCATGTTAAAATAATATAAACCATCAGAAACACTACCAGTCCCAGGGTATTCGTTAGAGTTGAGTCCTGAATTAAGCAATGATGTTTATTAAAAACCGCAGAAAAGTCACTATCTTCAGCCAATTTAAACACAGATAGTAGGTTTACATTATATTCAGGAACAACCAAGACATCATAAAGAACAATGTTATCATTAAGTTTTAAATTTCCAATTTTAACAATTCTTGCATCAGTTCCATTTGGATGGCCTACTTTCAGATTCAAACCAGCAATATCTATAACACTATCAAGATATTCATCTGATAGTGTCATATGCTGGTTTGCTCCTGAATCTAGGATCCACCCATTATGGAACTTACCAGATTTTGGGTGTGAGTTGGAACAAAAGAATTTTTGTATATTGGAATTAAAGAACACATTGTTATTTTGAAAACAAATACCTGCCGTATTGGCATGAACACCCCCTGGGACTGACTTGTCTCCAATAAGTTTTAGAATCCTATCCATTTGGTCACTAGTAAAAGACATAGAACCACTAGAAGCCACATTGTCAACTAAGGCATTATTATTGTTAAACTTACTCTTAAAACCTTTTTTCCAGCCTGGAGGATAACCAACTATCTCATAACATCGCTCAATAGTGTGCCCTATCATCCCGCATTTTGTACAATTTAAATTTGGGTTAGGACCTCTTTTTTCAAACTTTTTATTAGAGTTGTTATTATTGTTAAAACTTTTATTAGTTTCAAAGGTTTTAGCAAAAAAGGCAGAATTTTGACCTTTGTTTGAAGAAGATGGTTGAGAAGAACCTCTAGATATTCTTCTCTTGACACAATTGCAAAAGCAGTTTTAACAGATAGAAGAGGTTCAGAAGTCAAAATATTGCTACGTATGAGAGAGTAGTTGTCATCCAGGCCCATCAAAAATTGCACCAATTTAATCAGATTATTATGGTCACAAAACATTTTAGCACCATCACAAGAGCAAACAGGTAGTTTAACTAAAGCATCAAATTGTTTCCACAGAGAATTAAGTTTATGATAATAGTCAGAAACATAACTACCACTTTGAGTTAAACTATTTATTTTATGGTGCAGATTAAAGGTGATAGAACCATCTACTTTATCATATGTTTCTTTTAATTCATTCCAAACAACATGAGCAGAAGTAGAAAAAATTTGACCCAAGTATAGTTCCTCAGAAATAGAACTCAAAATCCAAGTAAGCACAACAGAGTTACACCTATCATATTGTCTACTCAAAACATCATCAGTCAAGTCCTTCTTTAGACTACCATCAATGAACCCTATTTTATTTTTAGTTTGTAACGCAAGTAGCATAGCACAACTCCACACATTATAGTTTTCAGTTCCTTTTAGTTTAAAGGTAATTAAGGAAGTGGTGTTAGTGTCACTAGCATGCAAAAATAAAGGGTCACTAAAGTCAAGATTATTAACTTGGGTCATTTTAGTATTACTACTATCACCAGATTTATCAGCACTCATAATAACAGACAAGCAAACAGGCAAGCAACCAGACTAAAAGACAAGTAAACAGACTAACAAACACGAGAGAAAAAAAAGGAACAAAAAACAACACGAGAATAAAAGATCCTACAAGACACACTGTGTGTTGAACCCTATACTGTTCGATTCAGAGGTCTACTAAGCAGGGCCTCAACAGTATGCTTCTCTTCTACCAAGAAAACGTTAGCACAGTGAATAATAATCAGCAAAAAACAACCAACAAACAAACACCAGGCTTAAACCTCTGGCACCACAAGCAACCACAATCAACCAACCAACAAAAGCAGTAAAGTAATTAAGAGGGAGGGAGAGAAGAGTTACAGTGGGAGCAAGAAGCACCAGCGGCAATATTACAGACAATAAACAAAAAGGAAAATAAAAGAATAATACAGACCAATGAATGAATGAATAAAAGACAAAACAAGAAAAAATTAAGAGCAACGGAAGAACAAGATGTAACCAATAGCCAGTCAGCGATCCTGGAACAGCCAAGGAGTCCACAAGCCAGCAAATACCGATCAGATCCCAAATCTAGCCTGAACATAACCGATCAAATCACGGACAGAGATAGAACCCAGCCGATCTAACCAATAAACCTCGAGATCCAACAGATCTAACCAATAACACTCAAGATCCAACGGATCTAACCAATAGTACTCAAGATCCAACGGATCTAACCAATAATACTCAAGATCCAAAGGATCTAACCAATAAAACTCAAGATCCAACGGATCTAACCAATAAAACTCAAGATCCAAAGGATCTAATCAACAATACTCACAATCCAACCAACTGAGATCTAAAATATCAAGCAACCCGCCGAGATAAACTAACAAATAACACCGATATAAGCAACAAACAACCAGAAACTTACAGATCGACGAAGTAACAGCTTCGCCGTCGCCTCGAAGACCAGTAATCAGTGCGCTGCCTCAATATCGAAACCAGAACAAAACTGAACCGCCTCGAAGACAGAGAGACAACAGAACAGCGTCGAAACAACCCAATCGCCTCGAAACCAGAACCCAGCGTCGCCTGAACAGACTACCGTGATATCAACCGGAGATATTCAGAGCACCTCGGTGCTCTGATACCATGAATAAATCTATAACACCAACAGCGATAAGAACAAGAACGTATTTGTATTACCCGAGAATCAATAACACCAACAAATGAAATCACTTCAACAATCTCTCAACTATTACAAGACTAATATTGAATTCAGACTAAACAAAAGATTACGATTTGTAATCTTTACAATACTCAAAACCCTAATTTGGGAACAATAGAGAGAGAGAGAGAGAGAGAGAGAGAGAGAGAGAGAGAGAGAGAGAGAGAGAGAGAGAGAGAGAGAGAGAGAGAGAGAGAGAGAAAAAGTTGCAGTCACATTAACCCTAAAACGTTTATAATGGGTATTATATAGTGCCAAATATTACAGCTTCAACCTTTAACTTCCAATGTGACAACTCAGCCCTTCAACATCTATATTTCCACTCCAAGAGATAAATAACCACACCACTTTGACTACTTGACATCTTCAGTCCCTCTACTTATAACTGCATAAAAACCGACTAAGTTAGATAACAGTTTTAACCCAAGTTAGGATTGATATTAGAGACGTCTTTCGAACAGAATTTATGCTAAACAAAAATATATGGTATTAGCATTTAAAAAAAAAAATCTAAATAATACATGATATATTTTATGTCATAAAAAATCTATTTAAATAAAAAATAATTGAAATAAAATAGTACCATTAATGATAATTTATTTCTTTTATTATTATTTTGTTGCTCAATTTTAAAACAGATCAATATTTGAAAAAGATATAAATAAAAATATAGAAAGTGCTTTTTTTTTTTTTTTTTTTTTTTTTTTTTATTTACGAAATAAGTAATAAATATATCCTATTCAAAGTAAAACAAAAAAAGATTGGTTTATTTTGTTTAAATTAATTAATGAAAGACTCCCCTCTCGAATCGATTAATCCAATTCTAGTGATTATCAATCAACACTCTGAATAAAGCTCGCCGGAGTTATTTCACACCTCCGATTCAACCAAATAGGTATATTACGCTTTATGTTACTTTTTTATTAATTTACATATCAACTTTTTTAATATCATCTGTTGTTTCACTTTTACTATCTTTGATATTACCAAATTCTGAAAATTGTAGAATGTCATATACTTCTAACCGCTCGAAAGTCGTTCAAAGTCTATTTTTAATCTACTGTTGTTAACTGTATATAACAAAGTTTTAAAACAGACAAAAGGTTTTTGCATAATCATTGTGAAGTAGATATGCTAGACTTGTATATAGTAAGAGACCATATGGTATAAAAGTTATACGAGTATATCGTTTGGCTGGCTATCATTTTGTTACATTCGGGCAAAATCTCATGACACCGTCGTTTATTGCACATTTCTTATCTAGAGGTCGGGTCACGATTGAGGGTAATGTTGAAAAGATAACGATCTAACACTTTTTTTTCTATTGTGACTGTAATTTATGTGAATGCAAAGTTCGTGCAACTTACAACTATTTACGTAGCAAAAGGTAAGGGTCTACGTTTTTAATTTCCTGACCGTCCTTTTTACAGAACCTTATTATCAGTTAGACGTTAACAATATCAGGTTCCGTGTGGATTCATATAGAGATACCGCTTCTAGATTATCTAATTGCTAGGAACCATGTGCACTCACCAAAAGACGGGTCTTGTTTCATGTTTATTTTATTAACTTAGTTCGATAATCGTCTGTGTAATTTATTCATAGTGAACTGTGGCATTGATTGTATGTTCCCTTTTTAAAACTAGATTAACGTGACTTTTGCTTCTTTGTTAGTGATGGTATAGAATTATTTAAAGAGATATATGCTCAGTGTAAAATCTATGAAAAAATCTACAAACCGAGTGGCTTTGATCCAACTTGTACTAACTGAGTCTCATGATTCAATAATTTCAGGTCCGAGACTTACTTTTCTCATGGAATATTATCTCACAATCTAATTCAGATGAAGCCATCAGGTTATTTAAAGTTAACGGGTCCTTATGGTAAAAACACTCCATCTGTAATGACCAATGGGTCGGATGCCGGGGGTCCAATATCAGGATCTAATCAAGAAACAAGTGTGTCATCTGTTATACCTAAACAAGTGCCAGCTGGCAGTGTTCTTTCTTCGCAGTCTGATCTTAAAAGTTATGTTGGGACATTAAGACGTGACAAAGTTCTGGAGAAGTTACCTTTAAGACGCAACCCTGAGAGTGCGGTCTATGTATCATCACATTCTGATCAAGGAAACACTTTCTCAAGGGTACTGGAAAAACCTATGTTGGACGGTTTTAATTGGCGAAAATATGGTCAGAAACTTGTGAGAGGAAATGTGTTTGTCAGAAGCTATTACAAATGTACATTTCCTATTTGTCCTGCTCGAAAGAAAGTTGAACATTCACATGATGGAAATATAACGGAGATAAATTACTTGGGGAAGCATGAACATCCTGAAAGTAATCAATCCTATTCTTTACCTGTTCATGTTCTGTATGGTCCTTTTTACAGGTGGCAAGATGGGCGGATTGGATATCTGGTGAAAACGGGTTCAAGTTGAAATTGGTCACTTTTAAGTATGGGTCGAAAGGGGTGGGGTTGGGTTGACCTGCCAACACTTTTTTTTGTCTATTTTTTATAAATAACGAATGTGTTAATTATGATAACAAAACAATATCATTACAATAATAATTTGAATACATGAATAAAATGAATTAATTGGTTGAATGAATTAAAAATAGACTTTGAGCGACTTTTAACCCAGTTCGACCCATTTGAGCTGTTGTAGATAAAATGTAACCAGTTCGACCCATTATTAAGTAAATGGGGTGAAATTGCAACCTCTAGTCTTTTAAATGCTTAACTAAACAACGTGTAATTTCTCTATGCATTTTGCAGCCGCTCCTGACCCTGAGGCATCAGAAACTCGTCTTCTGGCTATAGTTGCTTCGAGTGAAAATTTTGTGGAAGTTGAAGTCTCAGAATCAAGTGAAATAGAAAATACAGTTAACAAAATTCTGCCAGATTCAAAGAAACAGTATGTTAAAGCACGCCTAAATACTGTCACTTTTGTTTTAATATGTATATTCCATATTATATGAAGTAGAGCATTGCCATAATCTAATCCTAAAGTTTTACACAGGAAGAAAGAGAGCGCTAGTTTTAATGATGGTGTTTTGAGAATGACAAATTATGATCCACGTGTAGTTGTTGAGAGTATAAGTCCCGTTGATTTTGTACATGATGGCTACCGTTGGCGCAAATACGGACAGAAACAAGTTAAAGGCAATCGAAATCCAAGGTATATTTAATTGCTATTCCTATATCCACAAAACCAAGCCAATTTTGATATGCAATTAGAGGTAGCATTTTGACCCATTTGCTTATGAATGGGTCGATTTTGGGTTGTGTTTTAACTCAAACGAGTCAAAGCAAAAAAACCTAGCTAGAGAGGAATAAGGTCAAATGGGTTGAACGGCGCCCAAAGTCCTATTTTCAGTGCTGTGGCATTTTGACCCATTTACTTTTGAATGGGTCGATTTTGGGTTGTGTTTTAACTCAAACGAGTCAAAGCAAAAAAAACCTAGCTAGAGAGGAATAAGGTCAAATGGGTTGAACGGCGCCCAAAGTCCTATTTTCAGTGCTGTGGCATTTTGACCCATTTACTTATGAATGGGTCGATTTTGGGTTATGTTTTAACTCAAACGAGTCAAAGCAAAAAAACCTAGCTAAAGAGGAATAAGGTCAAATGGGTTGAACGGCGCACAAAGTCCTATTTTCAGTGCGTATAACCTGCTAAATCTATATTTTTATTCAACTGGTGGATTATTTTTCTAATAATATCGTTTTTAGTCAAAATTAACAACTATAAATTACCTATCTACTAATTTTGGAAAGTGGGCGCTATATTAATACGCCTTTAATACTTTTTATAAACTTTTCTATAATATAGATATTAGTTTTTGTTAAAGCTTTTTGTCATATCTATTAAACGATTTTTATCCTAACTTAATGTAACTATATTTTATATCTACTACACTTTTTATAACTTTTAACTTTTAACCTTTTTTAAGAAAATTTGATCTTTTAGAATCATTGTTGTTAATTTTAACCCGATTTACGTTTTAATTGCTGATGTATGTTTAATCAACCTCTTTTAATGTACGATTTTAATATCAGCCGCAACGCGCGGGCACAAATCCTTGTTTATAGCGATTCTGAATATATTTGTACTTCAAATGCTACCTTTTAACATTCGGAACTGGTTTCGGACTTCAGATGTTAATCATTTAAAAAAGAGCAGTCCTCACATCCTTTTCTTTTTGTAGGAATTACTACCGGTGTACAAATGCTGGGTGCCCAGTAAAAAAGCATGTGGAGAGGGCGTCCCATGACGAGAAAGTGGTTGTTACAACATACGAGGGCCAACATGACCACGATATGCCTGTTGGAATCAGACCCACTAGCAAAAATACGCAGGGAAACAACAATGGAACAACAACGTCTGCTGATGCTCATGAATCGAGACCTCAACCGAATGCAAATACATCTACAGGTGCGGAAATGATGGTTTATATAAGTGCTAGTTAGAGAATCATCTTTGTTTTAGACCCTTAAGTCTCCGATTGTTAAATATTATTCAGATGACACATAGGTATCGTGACCCAGTTCTTTGTACACACGTTTAGCAAGGTCGGAACGGTCATTTCACTATTTTGTCTGTCTTTACATATGATCGACACTCTCGTACTGTGTTTCTTGGGTGATCACCATCTTCCGAAAGTGATTCGATCAATGGGATTTGATATATGAAAATGTGACAGAAGTCGATCAATGGCATTAAAAAAAGGAGGGTTATGATTTTAAAAACCATTAAAAAAAAAAAAAAAATTGAGACCAAAGACTCAATTATAAGTTTCATTTCAAAAATTCACTTAAAATTTAATTTTGTTCAAAAATTAAATATATCTCAAAAACCGTAAATGTATTAAACAAATAAGTTACACCACTATAACGAGCATTAAGTTGCTTTTTTTTATAGAGTACCACTCGATATACTTTTGACGAAATCTTTTTTCGGGTTTTTTTATTGGTTTTAAAATTTTATATAATAAAATCACGATTTTATCACATGTTATTTTAGTAGTTTGACATATTTATTTATTCGTTTTTCTTTTTTATTCTAGTTTAATTTATATACTATAACAAATATATGTTTTGAAATTAATATTTAGTGTTCAAAGCATATGTGATTGTACCTTACGAATATCAACATTTGTCCGAAAACGAAAAAATAATAAATCATCAATTTTTGATTTTTTTTACGTGTGTATATAAATTATACCTCATATAATAGTTTTGTGTTTCAAAATTAACAATTAAAGTTGAAATCATATGTTTTATTGCCTTATAAGTTTTCGAAATTTTACATACTAAAAATCACATATGATATACAATGCAATCATATGTGATATGCGTACTATCACATGTAATATGCATACTATCACATTTATGTCAAATAAATAAATGAAAACAAAAACCGTCACATATGATATTCAATACTATCACATGTGATGCGTTACTATCACACTTATGTAAAAAAAAATAAAGGAAAAAAATCATCAAAATTCGATATTTTTAAAATTTTCGGTAATTTATACGTTTTATAGTAATTCTTTTTTATAAAGTTTTACGAATTGGTGCTAATATTACATGTGATATTATCGTTACAATTTCAATACCCACAAAAAAAAATCGTCAAAAATATATAACACCACTTTTGTAATTAAAGATAAAAACGAAACGATCCCAACAGTGTAATTTGCTTCGTCTAACGATTAACGATTTGTGAAATAAATTAATTTAGAAAAATAAAAGAATATTAGTTTTTAATCTTAACCATTAGATTAAAATGGTTAAATAATCAATATTGTGTCTTTTAAACCTTCAAAAATAATATGTCTTAATTAATCGTTTACAAGAAGAGAGTGCATGGCTCTGTTTATTAACACCAAGAGATTAGCAAAGAACTGCACTTTCTTGGTAACAACATTTACTAATTTAAAATAAATCATCCGAAACTAAAATAGTATAATTTTTCAACATAAAATATCCGAACAAACATTCCAAATATAAATAATTAATTGTCATATCATATCAAAGGAATTAAACAACTGGCCATTTTTGTTTTGGGATCCACATATCTTAAAAATAGATTTGCAAACCCCACAATCCACATCAAATCAAATCAAATAATAATAAAAGGTAAAATAAGAGTAAAAGTAAAAATAAAAAATAATACAAATTTTCTCATTTGTAGCTTTATTATAAGCCTACTTTAAATTAAAATGAATTTATGAGTAAAAAAATTAGAAAATACTGGTTCAAGAAAAGTCAACATTAACTAGTAAAAAGTCAACAAAAATTTGAAATTGTTTATCACATAGTGACAGATTTTAAAAGTTCATGTATTATACAAGTGGTATCGAAAGTTGTTTTATTATAACGCTAAAAATGAAAAAATTCGTATTGTTTTTTTTTTACTTTTACACGATAAAAGAATAAACAAATAACTCACGCCTGCAATAAAAGAAGACCCCATTTATCCAAAAGTCAATTACCTTATTGGCTCCCAATATTTTCTGTTTCTTCCTCGTCAACTTAACTCACACCCTTTATTTTTGGAGATGTACAACTTATTTTTCAAAACAAGCAGGGTCAATCTGAATCAGGTGCGGTATGTGTCTCAACAAAGGACCCAAGGGTTATTAGGGGAGGGGGCCTAACTCGTAAGCGTTTATAATTTTGGACTTACTTTAGCTAACTTTTGACCCATCTACATTTGGTAGAGGCTAGGGGTAGCTAATTCTATGAGTGACGTGTTTTTATGGTGTAAATAATTTTAATTCTTTTATAATTTTTATTCGTCCTATGAAAATTTTATATTTCGGATACCCTCTGAACTCGTTATCAACAAAATTGATTGATTTCATATGAGTGGATTGAAATTGTTCTCTCTAACATAATCTAAAAATATCATTCAAGCTCATCTTATCTCACTACTTCCATTTGATTAAGAACATGCCAATAGAACTCGATATTGATTACGATAGGCATTACCTTATGTCAAATCTAGCCACATCGATATAGGCATAATACACACTTATCGCATCTAGCCCATCATCAAAACATATTATAAGTTCTATAAGAACAATATCAACTAGATTATGTTTCATTTACGGTTTACACTAATGACAATGATTAAGAAGGTAAGCATTAGCAATACAATGATGACATAAACCCCCCACAAACCTAAACTTGCAAAAATAGATTGATTCCTCAAACTAAAGCAGAACCCTTTTGGTTATGTTTTTCAAATAAAACCCGGGACCCGTTTGAAATATTAGTTCAAAGAAGCCATAATTATGTTTTATTAATCAGTGGTGCTTCATGCTTCACAGCTAATGAGTAATCACTTGTGTTAATCTTATATTAAACAACCCATGTTCCGAAAAAAAAAAAGTATTAAAGTATCAAACTATAGCAACATTTGGATATCATATTCAACACCGATATGATAAGTAGCTACTAGATCATATGGCACCTAATCGTTCTATTTGTCGAGTCGAAAGAGGCACAACCATAAATGCTCAAGGTCCAACCTTTTATTCTGGTATCGTGGCCCAACATGATCAAAACAAGTGAAACTGTACCAGAAGCAGGATATCTTATACTACCCCGGAAAAGGGTCTACAACTATATATAACTTTCTATAAACTAAAGCTTATATTAGCAGATATGTATACATCTTAAGAGGTGCAGAGATATCGGTTTACACTTGTTCAACTGTGCCACATTCACGACACGTTTTTTTTTCTTCTTAAAACTTATAACTTATAAAAAAAGACTAACAAGCTATGTTTCTTGCTTGTATGCATTAAAGACACTACATAAACTGTCATCGGTAACTTGGTAAAATGTTGCAACTTTTTCTATACCTTATATTGGTTGCAACATGCTTTTTTGCCCTAAAAACGCTATAAACTTAACCTTTTTGTTATGAACTTTGTTGTTGTAGTATCTGAAGATGTTTGTTCGTCTTCTCTATAAGCCTTTTCCTGTTATCTGCGAAAAACTTATGTTGCTGTTGATATTCCGCTCCCTAATGCAGATGCAAATGGACTATCGGGTAGATTCAATCCCTGGCTGCTGCAGTTTTTAACCAATTAACTTGTTTATAGTAAAAAAAAAAGTGAGGGGTAAATTAAGAAGATGAAATCCTATGATTATAAAGTGTCTAGGTAAATTGATTATGATTCTCATTTACGGAATAACTTACTTTTCTTGATCAATGTACTTGGTATTTATCTGCCTAATTCTTTCGTCACTAATGAAGTCATTGTTGAAAACATCAAACATATGACCAAAGCGCTCCACAGAAGCGAAATCCATCTTACCTCTATCACCTATGAGCATACATAAAATATAAATAATAACGGTTAGACATTCAAACTTTAAATTTCATAATTTAAAGCTTCTAACCTTCTGATAGCTGCAACTCTTCGAGTGAGTACCCCAACTGTGTTAATTGGCTTGTTGGTTTTGCTGGTAACTCGAGTGATGTCGAATTATCAAAAATTCTAGACACTGCATCAATATTTAATAGCTAAAATAACCTTAAAATAAGAGAACGAAAAAAAGTCGAAAGATTGTATATGTCTCACTTGATTGAAGCTCAGATTCTGTATCGGGGTTGTGAGCACCGTAATGCATAATTTGCTGAAAACGGTCTCCAAATTTCCTGATGAAAAAGGCATCAATTTATAATAAATGTCTACTTATATAGAGTATAAGAAGTAACAACTGTTAGAATATAAAAAATGCCACGTGTTTCTACCTATCGTCCCGTGACTTTTCACGGTACGGTTTGACCAAAACTCGTGCACCACATACAAAATGTGGGTTGCCTTTGTTTAGAATATCTTTAACTGTCTCCCCAAACGCAAATGTTACAAAACCGAACATTCTCTTTTGCTGACATGGAATCCTCACGTCATGGACAGGACCAAATTTACTACATCGATATAAGAAAGGTGAATTAATTCATATGTTAAGTTAAACTAAATACATAAATATATTAATTTTTATTTCTATATAACTCCCTTACTTGAAATAGTGTAATACATCTTGTTCTGTGAAAGTACTCTCAGCCGGAAACGTTAGATATATTTGCTTTGAACCCGCTACTATACCACCTTGTTCGTTTCTATCTCCATTGAAATCCACATATTTAGCCAGATCATCAGCTAAAATGACCGAATGTTGCCCATGTGGCCTATTAACACAACCGATTTTAAAATAAGAAATCAAGAAACATTTTAATCATAAACGAAAGAAATAATAATAACTGAAGTTATAATATTAATATAACCTATCGATGAGAGTTATTCTGTTGAGACGTGCAATGAGTTTAGTCAAGCTATAACCAGTTTTCCCGTGTCTCTGGCTTTCAGTTAAATACCCTTCAGCTTGAAGCGTTTTGCCAAACATTTCATAATACAACATCGGTAAAGAAGCAATAGAAACGGGGAATCCTCTTCTTGATATCAAGAGTTCAGTAAGTTCCATCTCTAGTTTCTTGAGACACCCATGTGAAAAGACATTATCGTCCTCGTTTGAACCTGGGCTAAAAATTTCAGCCATATGATTACCATGAGAATACCTACAACTGTTTCCATGCCTACACGAGCCTTTTAAGAAATAATGACAAATCTTAATAGGAAATTCCGGCAAACTAGGAGACCTTCTATTGATTCTAGGACTCAATGCAGGTTCAGAGTAATAATAGTTTGGAAAATTCGTTCCGTTTGGAGACTCTATCTGATCGTCTAACGACAAGAAATGAAGACGATTTTCAAAGTGGTAATTTTCAGGAAATGAAGCTGGATACCTCATAATAGACTGACCATGAGGATCATTAGGAGAAAAAGGTGTGAAGTTTATGGGCATACCCAATCCGGGAGACGAAACTGGCGACGAAATTGAGGTTAAATTGAGGTGGGTTTTGGCTTTAGTGATTAAAGACTGGATTAAATTATCAGGGCCAAATGCAAGTCTTATCATCTCTCTTTCACCATGATCTTGTAACAAGAGATAACCAATGATTTTTGAGACTTTTTCGGGTTCGAGTTTTTGAATCCTATCATATACAACTTTAGTAGATTCCGAAAAGTCCATTTTTAAGTTCTAACCTGCATATTATGAATCCAATGTAAATTTCATCTCAATTCGAAATAAACAGTTTACTATCGTATCAAAACGCAATAAACAGATAAGTAGTCATTATAAACAATCCTAAACATCTTTAAATCCAGAAAAAAGGTACATCTTTTAATGCATGATGTACAACTACTTACAGCACAAATAACTCTTGATTTGAAAGTATAGTGTATGACAAAAGGAATTTACCTGAATTAGGAACAAGAAACAAAACATATTCTATATCAATAAATAGAACTAAAAAAACATATATTTGAAAAGAAAAAGTGTTTTTTGTTCAACAAGGTTAATGTGTTGGTCTTTGGCGCTTTTCAACAAACACTTGGTGTACGAATTTATGTTTCAAGAATCACATCTCAAACACGAAAAAGGAAAATACACAAGTTGGGTATGACTTCACAAAATTATTTACCATTTTCTTTTGCTTAAAATTAAAGCATGCAATTCACAAAAAAAAAAAAAAAAAAATACCCACCAAAATGAATAAGCTTGTGAAGAAAGAACAAGGTTAGAAAAAGAAGAAGAAGCTATTCATGGCCTAAATCCTTCATTTTCTCTCTTTCTATATATATAGATACATATATATGTATCTATATATATTGCTCTTCTTGTTGTGAGTAGTATATATAAAAATTATAAACTGTGCACTCAATTCTCCGCACAAACGACACTATTACTGAAATTGACACCAAGGGGTGCCTTTTGTTTTTTTCTTCAATCCCCCACAAATACTTCATTTTCAAAATTATTTCATTTTAGAGATAATATTTAATTTAATTGGGTTTCCTAATTACTTTCTAATTATAAATATTTGACTAATTGTTAAAAAAATTATTTCACAAAATAGAATTAGTAATAAAGAATATCAAAAGTTAGAGTCTTAATAAATATTAAAGAGTTAAAGTTGTCAGAATATGACTTACTTTTTTCAATATTCATTTGATGTAATGAATTTTTTTTTTATTCATTTGGATACCTAAACTCTTTAAACCGACTAATTAACTACCTAAACTTTTTTAAACTAGCTAAAAATTTGAGAAATTCAAACACCAAATTAATTAAATAATTTCATTGTTTTTACACAAAATTTTGATTTCAACTATCTCTTTTATCTAATAAAAGGGACTTTAGGATGACGTCATTTTAATGATGTGTCAACTTTTTAGGTTGTCCACATAGGTTGATCTTTAAAATGCTGATGTCATTGACGTAACTGTCATTTTCTTATATATTTTTTTTAAGTTTTAAAGGATAAATAAATTCAGCTAATGTAATTTAAAATTTCTCTTTTATCTAATACTCTCTTTTCAAACTAAATATACAAAATATGACAACAAAAATTAACCATTTTTAATGAAACGTTTTTTTATAAAACCCCATGTAACACATGGGCAATAAATAAGCTAGTGAACATTAAAGTCAACTAACATGAGTTCTTTTGATTCTGATCAGAAAAATTTATTTCGATTAAAAGGATTGTTTAACTGCATTACTCCTTAATCAATTTTAACATATCAATTCGTTTTGAATATTTTATAAGATTTATGAATATAAAAAAAAAGTCAACAAATCAAGGTTTTGTACGATTCGGTGTTATAATATTAATTTCTTCATCGTGTTAACTTAATCATTAGATATCGGGTGTATCGAAAAGTTCAATTGTGATAAATGAAATTTGAATTGATAGAGTTTGATGGAAATGAGTTTCGGTTTGAGTTTTTAGATCCAAATTTGGGTTTATCATAGTTGCATTGATTTGAAGATCAATTAAAAAATTTCATTAGCTTCGTATGATGATTTGCAAGGAATCTAAGTATTGAGAGTGAGCGTAGGTTGATTGAAAGGTAAAGTTAGAGTTCTAGGTGGTTCTCGGTTTTTTTCTTTTAAACAAATTCTTTCTAAAGTATACTTCTAGTGATTTTGTGTTATGTTTGATAATATAAGAACCTTCAGTTTACATATTGTATTGTGTTTGTAATTCATTTTTTGCGAGATTTCGGTTGTCTTCTGCGCTAAGTTGCAAGAACTCTGGTAGGTTCCCAAATGTACAAAAAATAATTCATTACATAAAATGAATAGTTTGGTAAATGTGGTTATGTTCTGACGACTTTAATCCAAAAAGTAAATGGGTAAATATAGGTAAACGAGTCGGGTTTAGTGGGTTTACTTGATTAACCAGCTACAAACAGGTAGCCGGTAAAACTAGTGCTGAAAAATAATGTTTCAATAACTACGTTAATCATTTTAAAGGTTTCAAAGAGTTTATGTACCCAAATGTACAAAAAAAAGTTCATTACATAAAACTAACATTTGGGAAAAGTAAGTTACGCTCTAACAACTTTAACTCAATATTAGATTATGAACCTCTGTATCAAATTAACAAAAAGTATAGATAATAAGATATAAATCAAAAATCATGATAGACTCTACTTATTTCAAATACAATATAGGGTGAAACTTAAAATTAAATATATCATTCATTAAATTTCTGCATTAAAAAAGAATAGCAATCCCAAAATATCATCTACTACAAACTTTTAGCATGTAACAAGGTACCACTAATGACTAAACACAAGAGTGATACGACCATTCCATCCTCATCCAATGTAAATTTGAGTATCGTTCTAATTTCGTAAAAAAAATACACAACGTTAATATAACTGTTAATTTAGGATACATATCATGTTCAAATTTTTAGTTTATAAAATAAACACTAAGGTGATGTTCTCTTGAACCAAAGGTTTTTCCTCTGAACCTGAATACCAGCTCTGAATAATCAGAGGTGGTCTAAAACTCTGAATCTGAATCAGTATACTATGTTCTTTTTTCCTTCGTAACATCTGTTTTACTATATTAGTACTAAACTGTTGCATTTATAAACCGTCTTAAATAAAAACATTCATAAAAATGTTCAAACATAGTGCCAACATTTTTCAAATAAAGATAATATTCAAACAACATTTTCAACATTTTGCATTAATTGTGCCGCAAGTTGATCTCGACAATTGATCATATATTGTTGATCTGTTGTATTTCCATGTGGTTGAACCTCGTCCTCGTCGTACTCGTCCCCATCTTGTACATTCTCGTTAGCATATACTTCACCTCGATCATATTCGGAGAAAAAATCATCACTTAATCCTTCTTTTCGTATAAAATTATGAATAGCAAAGCATGCAATAGTAATATCTCTTTGTTTCACCAAAGAATACGGAGTCATTCTCTTCAAGATGTGAAAACGTGCTTTCAAAACACCAAAAGCACGCTCAATCCATACATATTCATATTACTTATTTGAACAAATTAATAAACTAATTGTCTAACATCAATTTCAAGATATAAAAATAATTAACAAAAGAAAAGTTCACATAAAAGTCGATGTAATAGTAGGAGTTTATATGCAATCGAAAACAAATACATATTAAAAAAAAATTATATCACCTAAATCTAACAAACAATCATCAATATCAATTTATATAACGAAAAAGTGACAAACCATTGAAAAAAATCAAAAATTACTTGAATTTAAGGATAGAACACTTATTGGTGAAGAGAAAGAAATAATCAGAGGTAAAAAGAGGTTTTTTATGTAGGGTTGTATGAGAGGATAGAACACGTTTGGTCCCTCTTCCTAACGTTCGTTTATTTTGGTCGTTAAGTGAGTCACGTGCTTCCCACGTGAGGGGTATTGTAGACATTCTCTCTTTTACAGGGATCAGTTATGTAACTTAGAAATATCATATTTTAATTTGTTATTTTTTTTTTCTAAATTCATAAACAATTCCATCTCTCTCTCCTTCTTTCTGTAAAATTACAAAACAAAATCAAAATCAAAATTAAAACAAAATCAAAATTAAACAAAATCCACTACCAAATCCATTGATTTTCTGTAAAATTAAACAAAATTAAACAAAATCCACTACCAAATCCATTGATTTTCTTCTTTCTGTAAAATTATTCCGATCCCACTACCAAATCCATTGATTTTCTGTAAAATTACAAAACAAAATCAAAATTAAAAATTAACCCAGATGAGACAGGGGTAGGGTGTATTTAAAAAGTGATGGAACCTGAGTAGTGGGGAACTCGAGGGGTTGTTGGATCGATGGGGTGGTTTGAAAGTGTTGTTGTGGCGACGGAGCATGATGGTGGTGGTGGTGGTGGTGAGCGGCGGAGGGTTTGGGAGGCGCATTCCACACAACCAAATCTCTATCAAACATTTTATCACACCAACAATTGTCTTGTGTGTAGCCGTTTTTAAAGTCCTAGTTGGCTCATCTCTGTTCAACTCCGACGAGTCAAACTCGCCGGAATTATGCTGAGACGACGGCGTTGAAATCGCCGGCGGTTGCTGATTGTGCTTATGGTGATTTGGGGTTTGAGATGATCCGGAACCGATGTTGAATGCGATTGCGAGATCAGGGGTGATTAGGGTTTGTGAAAGAGAGGTAACCCTACAAGAAGAGAGAGATAATTGAAATCTGAAATTTTGGTTTGTTATTTATGAATTTAGAAAAAGAAAATAATAAATTAAAATATGATATTTCTAAGTTACATAACTGATCCCTGTAAAAGAAAGAATGTCTATAATACCCCTCACGTGAGAAGCACGTGACTCACTTAACGACCAAAATAAACGAACGTTAGGAAGAGGGACCAAACGTGCAACCAAAGATAGGCTCCAGGGACTGGACCCGAACGAATTGTGACCCAGGGACTGGACCCGTTGTTTTGGAACAAACACAAGGACCAATTATGTAATTAACTCTATATATTATAAAACATTTAGATATAAAGTTGAAATTTAAGCATTTTAAAATTATTAAACTACCCTTTTAACTAATTAATTATTAAATAATTACAAATATAACTCTATAACACACCTACCATATATACTTAAAAATGTGAAATAATTGCATTTTTTTTTTATAAATTTAAAACAATTACTTAAGTGTGCAAAATTTTAAATAAACGAAGTCAATTTTTTGAATTTTCTAACTAATTGAATGTTTATAAACCGAATAACACGATCGTTCGTAAAATTATTTGTAATAGAATATGTATCACTGAAGAAAATTATTCACTATAATTTAAACAATTTATTATTGCCGTTGCATCGAGCGAGTATATTACTAGTATATATGGAAAAAAAAGTTACGCACTAGTAATAAATGACTCAATAATTTAAACAACAGTCTCCTGTATTATTTATTTTTGTGCTACAACTTTTCTATGAATGTATAAACTTTTTAAACAAAACTAATTTACTAATCGCTTTCAGAATCTTTTTTCTAGTTAGATGATCTTGATTAAAGTTATTAAATAATCATCTATCTTAACACTATGTTAAACGAATATTTGAGTTTATCATTATTATTCACATATAAACTGTTTATAATTATTTTGAGAATAACGAGTTTCTTTAAAGAATAGAAATTTAGGAAAAAGACAAGTAAATTGAGGCCGATATTAGAAGAAAGTTACAGCTTTGAATTTACTGTACTGGTTTGTTTTTACTGGTCCGAAAGGAAATTTTGATATGTAGTAGCTGCCAATTTAAGAGGATTTTATGGGATTTTTTTTGTGACTATAATTTTTGACTTTTAACTTGCTGAATTTATGATTGAGGTTGCAGTTGACTTTTCTAAAATTCAACTTTTATGATGGATAAAAATAAAAAAAATGTGGAAGCCTTGCCTTTCACCGAGCTCATCAACTTGCCAAGTTCGAATATAGGGGGCGTTATATTCCCCACCGAGTTCGCTGAGGTGGCAGTGAGCTCGTGGAATTTTTGGTTAACTCATGGTGTTACTTCGGGCGTGTAACGTTGAAACCTTCACAATCTTATTTTGAATGCTTCTAAAGTACTTTATATACAGTCACATACGGCTGATAAGCTCCTCTTCGCACACAAATCAGTTTAAGAAATTGCCCGACTATACTATAGTTAAGGTCTATAGGGCGTAATTATGCAGTTATCAGTTATGGTCTATGCCGTACATAATTATTATACTGTAATTCAAGTTTAGTAGATTAAAAATGAAGCATTGCTATAACTTTAGTACATAACAAATCGAATTCTGAGTTTTCTACTTAACCCTTGCCCCTGTCTTCTCTGTGTTTCTTTATTCAAGTATTTATGGATTAGCTAACAAAAGTTAACCCGAGACCCAACCAAATGAACAACCCTTGCATTGTCATATTCCTAGTTATGAAATTTATAGATTACTACAAGCAAGATACGTTAATAGCATATCATAGCATCGAATTCACTCAATTATAAGTGTACATAAAAATAACGTATACTGTATTATGACAGCATATTTGTTGTGTTATGTAAAATACTCTTTACAATAATTATAATTTCTTGTTTGGTGATTTTTTTTCCCTTTTATACAATCAAACATGCCCAAGAGGATCGCTTCTTTTTATCTATCATTTCCAAAACAATCAAATAGCCAAACAAAAATCAAGGATTTTTATAGATAGTTACGCTAATTTGCAACAAAAGTATCGTTTCAGCTACAGTAAAGATTAGATTCATTCAGCGAGGTCGAACAACATACGCTACAGAGACAGCAGCCGCTAAAAGCGTGGTTGCAGATGAAACCATTGTCCAGAAGCTCTTCTCTTTACGAGCTTCGTCAGCAGAGCTTTTAACCAACTCAAGTTGCCTCTTCATCTCTTCTAATCTACTCTCTTTATCCTTAAAAGCTCTCCTAATTGCTTCTACCTCTTTCACATGCTCTATTATCCCGCCTTCTTCAACGCCATTTTCTTTATCAATTTCATCAGAGACTAACAATGTGTTTTTCAAAATATTCAATACTCTATTTGTGTTAGCTTCGGATACACCTAGTTTACCTTTTGTATCCTCAAACTCTATACGCGTTCCAGCAAGCTCTGTTTCTAAAGAAGATACATCTTTCACCAACTCTGCACAACGATCCTCTAGTTTATTTTTATCTCCTACATGTTCCCAAATCTCCGTTCTCGTCTTGCTTAACTCTTGGTTCAAATCTTGCATTTCCTTTTCCATTCCGCTAATCTTATCTTTAAGCTCAAACGTAATTCTTTTCTGGTTCTCAAGACTCTGCTGAGCTTCATCTTTCTCTATGGTACATTGTTCAAATAACCCCTGGTAGCGGCCAAGTTTAGTCTCTAACTCATTAACCTGATTAACACGAGACGTCTCTAATAAGAAAACCGCATTTAGTTGGTCATTCAACTTAAGAATCTCAGTCTCCCCTCGTTTCTTATCATTATCCAACTCAAGTTTCCGTCGCACAATCTCCTGAATCATAACATCTTTCTCCTCCATCTCTTTACCAACAATCTCCAAATCCCGCGAAACCAAACTCTTCTCCTTCTCCAACGTCTCAACACGTTCCTCGAATCCCTTCTTTTCATCAACCAACAACTTAATCTCCGTCTCCAATTCAACTCGTTTCGCCAAAACCGCAACATATTTCCTCTCCAACTCCTCCCCATCACTTTGCATACCCGCTACCACATTCGCAATCTCATCCTTTTCCTCCAACCACATTTCTCCCATTTCCTTCAAAACCACACAGACTACCAACTTCTCAATCTCAAATAGCGCGGCTTTTTCGATAAATGAATTCATTTCCAACTTCATGGACTCGTTATTTATAACAGACTGATTCGCCTTAGTTTCCAAATACTCGTTTGACTTGAGTAATGAATCAACTTGTTGACGGCGATCAACGGTTTCTTTAAGTAACATTGCGTTGAGTGATTTCAAGTTGTCTAGTTTGTCGGAATCCATAGGTTTGGTTTGTGTTTTTTTTGTGTCTGGTTTTGTTTGTGCCATGGTTTGAAGATTAGGAATTGGGAATGGAGAGGATTTTGTGGATGAGGTTTTTATTAGGGTTTTATTTACGTTTCAATTCTCAAAAAATTTAAAATTTTGTTGAACCGGGAATCGAGACGTACCACGTCGCATATTCTTACACCTTTTCGTATTTCATACACTAACTTCCACATAAAATAAAATAAAGTAATAAAAAATGTTGAGTTGAGAAAGTGGTTAGAGTGAATGTGATCAAACACGGATTATTATATCTAGGCGGTGTTGAGATTGTATTTTTACACTTTATGTGTATTGCGTTTAACTGAAAAATAAATTAAAAAATAACCATCAAATGTTTAGCTTAATAAAAATGTATTTTTTTAGTTATAAATTTGCCAAGATACATAAAGTGTGTTTTTTATTCAAATATCAATAAGTAATATAAAAATGTGTTTTTAGTTATAAAAAAGCGAAAAATATGCATAGCGAATATTAAAATATACAATTTCAGACACCCTCTTAAGAGTTTATTTATCGATTTTTAGTTAGTTTAATCCTACCATTTTTCTTCCTTTCTTCTTCTTAATATTTGGTCAAAAGCCGGTAACCTTTTCTCATAACAATTTTAACAACTTTTTCTCTAAAAGTTCATGCAGCACCCATGTTTTTTTCTAAGAATCAACACTTTAAGCACTTATTCAAGGCATGTCGCTCATATCATTGTACTAATTCTGAGGAAGATTGAAAATTTATAGCTTCTAACTATTTGTTAATCATCGCCCAAAAAGCAATCGTTGTTCATAAAAAGAACATCCATATCGTTAACTCGCAATCGCTTTAGGCAACGCTACTAGCTGCATACCATAGATTTCCGATCAACACATAAGGAATTCGAGATTTTTTGTTCAAAAAGGTTGCTTAACCATTGTAGCTCGCCGCAGGTCTACTATATCTCCGTCTTTGGACCACTGGACCTTTGTCGTAGAGCCATCTAACAATATGACCGAGTGGATCCATCTAAATGTGTAGAGTCGGTTGACCCAGCTAATTCGACATGTATGACGACGTCACACATAGTTTAAGTGTAAAATTTGAGCTTTCGAATGTTATCATGACAGTGATTTGGATAAAGCATGCATAATCTATTCGCCACTCGAGCTATTTGTTTTTAATTTTTTTTTCCATGTACATCGCAACAAAATGAAAAAACATAACAAATAACTCGAACAATTAGTAATTATGTTCGCACCCTTTGTTTTCAGACCCATCTTCCACTTTACTATTATGTCTAAGCATTACAGATGGTTGTACATCTTCTCAATATTCTAACATCTACGTCTATTAAATATGACATCCATTTTCACAAAATTGTTTGATAAAAAGACGTCAACAACACTACATTCCTGCTTTTTGTCTTTCACAAAATTGTTCCATAAAATTTAACCCATTTTACAAGATTATACTGTTTTGATCAAAAACTACCTAAGGCAATTTCGTGATCAAACTAGTTAAGTGAGGTAAGGTGTTGTGGTAATCTGATGAGTGATCACAATATAATTTATGAAAACAATTTATAAATGAGTAAAAAGTAAATGAACACAGAGATGTACGAGGAAAGCCCTTAATCCTTTTATATTGCCGGCATAAAACCTCGGGAAGGGATAATAATCCCTTTCCTTGTTGATTTTATTAATAAGAACAGTAATGGTTACAGAAATGAGCACAAGTGATCGATTCTAAGTGTTTGTGTTGTAATTCCGATGAATATTCCGGTATTGTTGTGTGTGTCCCCTATATCGATCATTGCCTCTATTTATAGTAAAAAGAAAACAACTATAGCGAAATAGGTTCACCGGTTCGAACCGAAAAGTTAACTTTTTTTCTTCTTAATACATATCCTAATATTTAATCTTATATTCATTACACAATTAAACCTGTAAACAATATAATACCAATTATATTAAACAATGGAATCGAACCGGTGAAGTATTAAACAATGGAATCGAATGTTATAGGTAACGATTATAATACCAATTAATATTCATTAAACAATTAAACCAATTAGGAATCCTAATTGGTATTATATTGTTTACAGAAAGAGTTCAGTTCAGTTGATGTACATCTAGTCCTCTATATAATCCGCAGGTTTACTAATTAATTTTATAATCACACAATCCTAATTAAAGTCAATAAAACTATATGTATCATAATATTAACTTGATTATATATTTTAATCATATCAATTAGGATTCCTAATACTTAATATTAACTTGATTATATAGTAACTTTTTTTAAATTTTAGTAAGAACAAAGATTTTCTTATATGTATGTATTTTTATATAATTACTAACTATTATTTGATTATTTATAGATATTTTGGAAAAAATTGCCGAGATGGAAAATGTGGAGAAGTTGGATGATTGATAATGCATATGACGAACGAATAAACAATTTACGTTTTTTGTTTTTACTATTCGTATTTGGTTTCGTTTTAGTTTTTTACTATGCCTATTACGTATTTACGTTTATGATTTGTAATTCGATACGATTATTTTTTGTGTTGCTTATCGTTTAACCTACTTTTTTCTTATTCATTGCATGACTTTTTTTCTTTTTTAAATTGAATAACCTTTTTTATTACTATGTTGTGTATTTTGTGAGGTATTAAAACCTAAATGAACCGAAAAACCAAAGAACCGACTAGGAACCGAACCGGAAAGACACGGAAAAAGCGGTCCGGTTCTCGGTCCACCGTTTCTTCATTCTTTTTGTCTCGGTCCGGTCCGGTTTTTACCGATTCGGTCCGATCCGTGTCTTTTGAACAACCCTAGGTGTAATTGATTTAGAAACTGAAAATTATGTTCCATTAAAGTAGACATCGCAGGTGGTTTCCTAGACACGTTTAGGGGCATCATGGTCATTATCCATTTATCCCGCCAAATAAAAAAAAAAAAACTGATGTAATGAGGTGAATGAAAAAGGGAAAATTTATAGAAGTGGGATTACGTATACAATGTGTCGTTCACTTCCTTTTACCTGAACAAACAACATTTTTTCAACCAAATGTAATATTTTATATTACTTTAGTTATTGCATTATACCAAACTCTACCTAATTATAATTTCCACACTCATCAATTCATATATGTATATATATCCTGTATCTATAGATTCCTAAATGCACACAACACCATGTATCAATGGAGGAAATTCGAATTCTTCGAAGAAAAATACACCGGAAAATGCTTGGTACCGGACGAAGTCGCCGGAAAAATCGAGTGTTGTTCTAGCGGCAGAGGTAAAATCGCTGTTGGATGTGAAGACGGAACTGTTAGTTTACTAGATCGAGGTTTTAAGCTCAGTTATGGATTCCAAGCTCATACTTCCTCTGTTTTGTATCTTCAACAACTCAAGGTTTTTTTCTTTCGTGATTGTTAGTTTTGGATATTCGATTATCGTTTTCGATTGCGATTTGTTTTGTGTTTTGTGGTGTTGTGTATGTAATTGTGCAGAATTTTAGGTTTTAGGTTTAATTGATAGAGGAATTGAATTTGTGATCAAATTAGGATTTATTATAGCTAATACCTATGTTATCGTTTTTGATCGTGTTATGTAACGGTTCATCGTGCACTTTAATGATGCTTTCGTTACTGAAGAAAAACATAGGTTTGAATTCAGCAATGTTGTTTATACAAGTTTTTTTTTATATTGGTTGTTATTTTTTTTTTTCTTCGTGTTTTGTGTAGAAATTAGGTTTTAGGTTTAACCGAATAGAATGAAATCAAATTATTCTATATTGCAGCCAATGCCTATAGTATAGTTTTTGATCGTATTGAAAAGGTTTAGCTTGAATTTAGAAATTTAATTTATGCAAGTTTCTTCTTATATTAATTCAAATTTTGACTGTTAATTTTTTTCTTGTGTTTTGCGTTAAATTGACCAGCAACGGAACTTTTTACTTACTGTGGGAGAAGATGAACAAATATCTCCACAAGTATCATCTGTGTGCCTCAAGGTTTTTGACCTTGATAATACGCAACCAGAAGGTCCAAGCACACCAGTTCCAGATTGTATTCGGATATTACGGATATTTACCAATCAGTTCCCGGAAGCAAAGGTTTATATTTTTTATACTTTCACTTTTCCGTGAACACTTAAATACTATCCATCTAATGGATGAATGAAGTATCTTTTTTTTTCTGTAGATTACATCGTTTCTTGTTCTAGAGGAAGCTCCGCCAATATTACTGATAGCTATTGGATTAGACAATGGTTGCATTTATTGCATCCAAGGCGATATTGCACGTGAGCGTATCAAACGCTTCATGCTTCAAGTTGAAAACCGTCAAGATAAAAGTCAATGTTCAATTACCGGAATGGCGTTTCGCGTTGATGGGAAAACTCTCCAGTTATTTGCAGTTACTCCAGCTTCTGTGAGCTTGTTTAACTTGCAGACTCAGCCAGCTATCCGACAAACCCTGGATCAAATTGGTTCTAATGTGAACAGCGTTGCAATTAATGACCGCTTGGTAATCACCATTCTGCTTGCTTCTATTTTTATTATTCCCGTGCTCTTTTTAATCATAGTTAGAGGTGGCAAGACTGGCGGATTGTGTTTTAGCTATTTTTTTTTTACTTGAACCTGACCCATTTAAGATAGTATAGAACCCAAATTGACCCATTTATTAGTACTTGGGTCGGTATTGCCACCTCTAGTTTTGAAGCAAGTTATATTTCTTGCTATATGTTTTTCATTCCTGAAAGTAGTGCAACCTTATAATCCATCAGGAGCTTATCATTGGTCGAACCGAGGCTGTATATTTCTATGAAGTTGATGGTAGAGGTCCTTGTTGGGCTTTTGAAGGAGAAAAGAAGTTTCTTGGTTGGTTTTGTGGATACTTGTTATGTGTTATTGCAGACCAAAAAAGTGGCAGCCATACATTCAATATCTACGACCTAAAAAACCGTTTAATTGCACACAGTATAGTGGTTAAGGAAGTTTCTCACATGCTATGTGAATGGGGAAGCATACTGCTTATAATGAAGGACAAATCTGCTTTATGTATTGGAGAAAGAGATATGGAAAGTAAATTGGATATGCTTTTCAAGAAGAATCTGTACACGGTAGCCATCAATCTTGTTCAAAGTCAACAAGCTGATGCAGCTGCAACCGCTGAAGTTCTAAGAAAGTATGGTGATCATCTATATAGTAAGCAAGATTTCGATGAGGCTATGGCTCAGCACATTCATACAATCGGTCATCTAGAACCTTCTTATGTGATCCAAAAGTTTCTCGATGCACAAAGGATCTACAATCTTACTAACTACTTGGAGAACTTGCACGAGAAAGGTCTTGGCTCTAAAGACCATACTACCCTTCTCTTAAACTGTTATACCAAACTGAAAGATGTGGACAAATTGGAACATGAGTCGAAGCTTATTGAAGAGGACTGCCGGATGATTGATAAGTACCAGGTTGGTCATTTTGTTCTCAATTGTTTCAATATCGTTTCAGTTAAATGTTATTTTAGATGAAAAGTTAAATCCTGTCATAAGCAACATCTCATTTTGATGCTTCTCCAAGGAAGGTTGGTTTTATTAGAGATGAATGGAACGGGTTGGGATAACCTGCAAACACTATTTTTTTTTTTTTTTTAAAGTTATTTTCAAATAACTACTGCTTTCATTATGATTTAATAAATAATATTACTTGCAATAACAGTCTAAATATTTGAATAAAACAATTTTAGGAGTCTGACATTGGTAACATTCATCCCAAGGGACCTGCTAGGCCGATATGACCATTTAAGTTTTTACTAATTATTTTTATTTAACCCATTCAAGATAAAATACAACCCAAATCAATCCATTTATAAGTAAATTCGTTGAGATCGTCACCTACTCATCTATAGCTTATTGTTTGCTTATAATGTGAGTTACACGTCATTGAACACGTTTCTACTTCTTACATGCTGCTGCTGGGTTTGCAAGTTTGGTGTTTCTAGTTTAGGATTCTGCCCCCGTCATCACTATAATCTTGATCTAGTTGTCACTGACTATAAACAATATGAATTTGGTGGAACCATGAAAGCTCATTATCAATTTAAGTGAGCTGCAGTGGTTATTTGTGGGACTTATTAAGAGTCTACATTCCGTTTGTTATTTGTGGAGAAGTGGATTATTAGAATCTCTTGCAGTTCTATAAACAAAATTCTAGCTTTTATGTAGGATTCATTTGTATGGCAATTATAGAAAGCTTTTAAATACATGAGTTTCCCGATGATATGAAACTTCACATATAATTAAATGAATCACAATAAATCTAATTGATCTCTTCAATTATACAGGAAGAAACATCGACAATGAGAGAAGAAATTCAAGACTTCAAAACTAATGCCAGAATATTTCAGCTAAGCAAGTGTACTGCTTGCACATTCACCCTTGATCTTACCGTTGTCCATTTTATGTGTATGCATTCCTTCCATCAACGTTGCCTTGGTGACAATGAAAAAGAATGTCCCGAATGCGCCCTCGAATACAGATCTGTTCTATAAATGAAAAGAAGCTTGGAGCAAAACTCCAAGAACCAAGATCTATTCTTTAATCAAGTTAAGAGTTCAAAAGATGGACTTTCAGTAATTGCGGAATATATTGGAAAGGGGATTATTAGCAAAACTAAGAAAGGGCCGGCTGGATCTGTATGATCAACCAATACTCCCACTACTGAACTTCTCAGTTTTCACTAGCTTTCACTTTAGTTGTTTATATCTTTTTGAAACCGGAAGAAGAGCTGCCAAAAGAAGGGCAGTCAATGGTCGTTCTTTTCTTGAAGGAAGGAGTAATACATTCCGGGAGGTAATGCACTGCTTTATTAGTACTTCTGCCGATTCAGAAGAGTTGTTTGTGAGATTTCAAAAGTTTTGGTGTTGTTTTCATAATGAATTATATGAGGTTATTTTTCACATGTTTGTGAGCCGTTTATAGAATGCATTTGTTATTTGATTGTATAAAACAAGTTGTGTTGTACCTTCCCAATTATCATTGAGTTGTTGCCCAGTTTGCTTACGATAAGATATAGATAATGAGCTTCGAATCTTGCACTCGTGATTTCTCTATTGGTCATCTTGTCCATTCAGTTTTAAATAGACAACAAATGTGATACGAACCTATCCATACTAGGCTCATATCTATAAGAATGTTTGTTGTACAAGATTATGTCTTTTTTTTCTTATCAAATCGTAAGAAACATTTTTGTAATTATCTTTTCTTTATCTTTTTCCTACATATGTTATTTAACCAAATGGGCTAAAAGCATATAATAGGTCGAATTTTTCAAATAGATTGAATGACTAATGCTAAAATTTTCTTATATGTCATGAATGGTCGAATGATAAACTAACAGAAGGTGTAATTTTATCAAATGACCATAATAGATAATGTTACCCATAATTGTACTTTATCATGACAAGAACGAGAAAAATATCAGAAATCGTTAAGACAATGAAAATTGACGAATATAACTTTTTTACCGCCGCAACATCATACGAACCAAAAACTATTACACTCACGAAACTACAAGAAACTGATTAGTGTATATAAATTATTCTTTTTATGGTATGAAGTGATACCCTAAATAAATACCATTAGTCCATAACTTTTTTATGGCTCAAAGGACTAGAATAATAAAAATTTACCTTATAGTTATTTTTATGACTCGAATTATTGAACAAAAAGTTATTAGATGATAAATCTAAATAATTGTTTTTGGGTTTAAATGATTGGACTTGAAACTATTAGATGTCAACGTTTTGTATTCTTACTAATACCATATTATAGTCAAAGAGTTATTGCATCACATAAATATAAATATTTTACGACTATAATATACTTAGTGGAAGATATGGTAGAACGAGAAACAATTATACCAACTTTTACTATGCATCAAATTGTTAGACTTAAAATTGTTACCGCAATATTCATGTTATAACACGAAATGCCAAATAAGAAAGTGTTTTACTTAATATATAGCTAAAAGTAATGAATAAGAAACTATCAAAACTCATTGCCACCTATCAATAATTATTTTCCATCCAGAAGGATTGAGCCGAAAATCGATATTGCGTAATTTTTTTGACCCAAATATCCGACCCATAAACCATTACTCTCACGACATGGATCACGAGAGGAATAAAAAACTTCAATAAACCATTACCGCAATCTAACTTTTTATCCCCACTACATCATGCGGGTCTCACACTACTAGTATTTAATAAAAATTATAATAACAAAATCACATTTAAAAAAATATGACCAATAATTTTCTTAAGACAAAAAGACATCATTTTGACCCTTGATCCCATTTTAATCTAATGGTTAAGATTAAAACCAAAACCTATTTTTCTTTTATTTTTTTTAAATTAATTTATCTCACAAACCGTTGATCGTTAGACGAAACAAAATACACGGTTGCGATCGTCTCGTTTTTATCTTTAATTAGAGCAGTGGTGTTATATACTTTCGATGACTTTTTTTTATTATTTTTTATTTTTTTTATGGGTATTGAAATTATAACGATAATATCATATATGATATTTACATCATTACGTAAAATTGTATAAAAGAGAATTACTATAAAATGTATAAACTACCTAAATTTAGAAAAAAAAATCGAATTTTAACTAGTTTTATTTTTTCTCGCTTTTTGACATAAAATGTGATATACTAATATCACATATGATACTACTATATCATATGTGATATTACTGTAAATCATATATGATATGAATATAAATCATATGTGATATATATTAAAATCGCATATGATAATATTATATCATATGTGATATTACTGTAAATCATATATGATATGAATATAAATCATATGTGATATATATACTAAAATCACATATGATAATACTATATCATATGTGACATTAGTGTAAATCATATATGATATGAATATAAATCATATGTGATATATACTAAAATCATATATGATAATCCAATATCATATATGATATTACTGTAAATCATATATGATATAAATATAAATCATATATGATATTATGTATGTAAAAATTTTAAAACTTAAAAGACAATAACACACATGATTTTAACTCTAAATATGAATTTTAATACACAACAATGTTATACAATGTATAACCTATATAGACCCAGAAAAAAGTTCGAATTTTGACGACTTTTATTTTTTCGTTTATGGCCAAATGTTGAAATTCGTAAAACAATATCACATATGATTTGAACACTAAATACGAGCTTCGAAACATAGATTTGTTATATTACATACATTCAACTTAAATCAAAAAGAAAAACAAAAAAATAATATGTCAAACTACTGATATCACATATGATAAAACAGTGATTTGTAATATAAAATTTCAAAACTCGTAAAAAAACCCGAAAATAAATTTCGTCAAAAGTATATCGAGTGGGTACTCTATACAAAGGTAATTTAATGCTCGTTACAATGGTATAATTTATTCGTTTAATATATTTACGGTTTTTGAGATATTTAATTTTTAAACAAAATTATATTTTAAGTGGGTTTTTAAAATTAAGTGTTATGATTGGGTCTTTTAGTCTTACATTTTTTTTTATGGTAGTTCTTGATCTCAACCCTTAAAATCAATCTATTTATATGAATTTATATCAAATCATACTATCTTATAAAACATTTGGGTACTTTTTTCTAAAATTGAAATTTAAGAAGGAAATTACTTTTTTGCCCTTATCATCCATATTAATTACATAAATACCTTGATTTATTTGATTAACTTGATTTAATATTGTTTCCATATTAACTTAACTTATAAAATGGACAAATTAAATTAACTTATAACTACTAAACAAATCAATTTCCCACCAATATATTTTCCTAATTAATAATAAAATTTAAAAAATTAAAAATACAAAACCAAAAATATCCTTATATTCCCTGATTTTTTCAGAATTTTCATTGTTAGTTAGTTAGGATAATTTTTAATCATGATTTTATAATATTTCTAGAATCTATAATTTGTTATTCCACATTGAAGTTTGACAAAATAATATTTAAGTAAGCTGTATAATTATTTTACCACATTTTATACTATAAAACATTTACTTTTTTTCATACCAAATAGATATTAATTACATAAATCCCTTGATTTATTTGATTAACTTTATTTAATATTGTTTCCATATTAACTTAACTTATAAAATGGACAAATTAAATTAACTTATAACTACTAAACAAATCAATTTCCCACCAATATATTTTCCTAATTAATAATAAAATTTAAAAAATTAAAAATACAAAACCAAAAATATCCTTATACTCCCTGATTTGTAATTTTTGATTATTGTAGAATTTGCTATAATTACACTTAATTAGTTGAAAATTGGTGAATTGACAACATGAATAATATGTTTTCAGAATTTTCATTGTTAGTTAGTTAGGATAATTTTTAGTCATGATTTTATAATATTTCTAGAATCTATAATTTGTTATTCCACATTGCGTTATGACATTGCATGTTCATCTTCCAAACAAGCAAATGGTAAGGTTTAGAGATGACGAGTCGATGATAGATGTTGTCGATAGGGAAAATGATAAGAGAACGATGTTGACCGCATTTTTCGAGAAGAATAAAACGGATGTAGGTGCGAGGCGGTATTTGTATAAATATTTTCCAAAGCATTACACATGGGATGCGAAATCACAATGTTGGAATATACGAAAAGGTAATCGAGAAACAAGAGGGAGACTGGTGTCTGCTAACCCCGCTGAAGGAGAGAGGTACTACCTTCGATTACTTCTTTCACATGTTCGTGGCCCTACCTGCTGGGAAGATCTATATACTTTCAACAGTGTATTACATCCCACATTTAGAAAAGCGGCTCTTGAAAGGGGATTAATAGAGTCTGATGATAATTTATCGTGATGTCTTGGCGAAGCTTCCTTATTCCAGTTTCCAGGTGCTCTTAGGAGGCTATTCGCCACTATCTTGATTTTTTGTGAGCCAGGAGATGTTCGAAAATTATGGGACGACCACTATGACTCGCTTTCAGAAGACTATGGTCGAAAATATCGAAGTGTTGATATGGTTCTTAATATGGTCCTTACTGATATCAACGTCTATCTTCAATCCATGGGTAAGAATCTAGAAGATTTTGATCTTCCTACGATAAACTCGAATGTCGACATACAATCAAGAGGATTTCGTGAATTGGACGAGGAGTATTCCATACATGTGGAGGAAGAACACTTGCGAGCCCGCGACACTCTAAATCCAGACCAAAAATTCGCGTTCGATGAGATAATGTGTTACGTAGATTGTGACTACTCCGGTGTGTTCTTTATAGATGGACCTGGTGGAACTGGAAAAACATATTTATACAAAGCTTTGTTAGCCGAGATTCGATCACGTGGTCTTATAGCAATTGCAACCGCATCATCCGGTGCCGCGGCTAATAACATGGCGGGAGGGAGAACAACTCATTCACGATTCAAAATTCCCCTCAATCTTGATAACAACTCTATGTGCAACATAAAAAAAACAGAGTGGAACTGCTCAACTTCTTCGATGTGCAAAAATAATAATATGGGACGAAGCATCTATGGCAAAGAGGCAAGCAGTAGAGGCGGTAGACAGAACCATGCAAGACATAACGGGGGTAAGACTACCATTTGGTGGGAAAATAATGGTTCTTGGTGGTGATTTCAGACAGGTATTGCCGGTAACGAGAGCACTGACAGACCCATGGTTTTCGGATTTTCTACTTCGAGTTGGAAACGGAGATGAAGAAACGATTGATGGAAGTTATATTCGAATACCTGATGACATGGTCATACCTTACACAGATGAAAGTACATCAAAAAATGATTTGATCGATGCTATCTTCCCAGATTTGCATATCAATGGTGGTTCTTCGGATTACATCATTTCAAGGGCGATATTATCAACGAAAAATGAGAACGTGGACGAGATTAACGATCAGTTAATAGACAGGTTTTGCGGCGAAGAAAAAATCTACTATAGTTTCGATGAAGCTGTAGATGATACTAATAACTATTATCCGGTCGAATTCTTAAACTCACTAACTGTTAGTGGTTTGCCGCCTCATTACCTTCGACTCAAAGTTGGGTGTCCGATTATACTGTTAAGGAATATTGACCCCTCTAATGGATTATGCAACGGCACAAGATTGATATGTAAAGCTTTTCAGCCAAACGTCATTGACGCGGAAATAGCTGTTGGTCAGCATGCTGGAAAAAGAGTGTTTGTTCCCAGAATTCCGTTATGCCCTTCAGAAAGTGACATGTTTCCGTTCAAGCTGAAAAGAAAACAATTTCCTGTCCGACTTAGTTTTGCTATGACAATTAACAAGGCTCAAGGGCAGACAATTCCAAACGTGGGTGTGTATCTACCAGAATCGGTATTCTCCCATGGACAACTTTACGTGGCGCTATCTAGAGGGATTTCATGTGGAAATACAAAGGTATTAGTAAAGGGTGCCAAAAATTTTGATCGAGATGGAGTGTACACTTCGAACGTAGTGTATCGAGAAGTTCTACATGACAAATAAAGTATGCATGTGTGTAGTTGTTGAATACCGCAAGTTATGTTTTCTTATGAATATCATATATGTATTCTTTTAGTACCAACAATTATATACTACTCGATTTTTACATCATTCTAAAAAAGTTGTGAACCATTTCACACAATCTATCTTTGCATTAATCTAAGTTATATTTATGATAACCAAAAGTCATCGCTATCCGTTATCCGTTTCCATTCGTCTCGATTGCCAAAAGAAATCAAATTACATATACATTAAATAACTATAGTTGCCGCTGCAACGCGCGGGTACCTTACTAGTATTATATAACACAAAATGAACCCGAGTATATCATAAGTTTATGAAACATGGGTCGTGGACCTTATTTCGGATATCCACATCCAAAAACAACGCAACAAAAACTAACCAACACGTCCTCTCTCAATTTCCTTTTCTTTTCATTTTAATCTAATTATAATTTCCACACTGATCAATTCATCGATCGCATATATATGTATATATGTATCTATATCATGTATCTATAGATTCCTTAATGCACACAACACCGATTTAATCTTAATCAAACATGTATCAATGGAGGAAATTCGAATTCTTCGAAGAAAAATACACCGGAAAATGCTTGGTACCGGACGAAGTCGCCGGAAAAATCGAGTGTTGTTCTAGCGGCAGAGGTAAAATCGCTGTTGGATGTGAAGACGGAACTGTTAGTTTACTAGATCGAGGTTTTAAGCTCAGTTATGGATTCCAAGCTCATACTTCCTCTGTTTTGTATCTTCAACAACTCAAGGTTTTTTTCTTTCTTGATTATTAGTTTTGGATATTCGGTTATCGTTTTCGATTGCGATTTGTTTTGTGTTTTGTGGTGTTGTGTATGTAATTGTGCAGAATTTTAGGTTTTAGGTTTAATTGATAGAGGAATTGAATTTGTGATCAAATTAGGATTTATTATAGCTGATACCTATGTTATCGTTTTTGATCGTGTTATGTAGCAGTTGATCGTGCAATTTAATGATGCTTTTGTTACTGAAGAAAAACATAGGTTTGAATTCAGTAATGTTGTTTATGCAAGTTTCTTTTTATGTTGATTGTTATTTTATCGTATTTTATGTAGAAATTAGGTTTTACTGTACAGAATGAAATCAAATTATTCTATATTACCGCCAATGCCTTTAATATAGTTTTTGATCGTTTACTTTAATAATGCTTTTGTGGTGCGTTTTGTAGTTAAATTATATAGAAAAGCACTAGCTTGAATTCATAAATGTAATTTGTGCAAGTTTCTTTTTAATTGTTATATTAATTTGAAGTTTGATTGTTAATTTTTTGTTCGTGGTTTGCATTAAATTGACCAGCAACGGAACTTTTTACTTACTGTGGGAGAAGATGAACAAATATCCCCACAAGTATCATCTGTGTGTCTCAAGGTTTTTGACCTTGATAAAACGCTACCAGAGGGTCCAAGCACACCAGTTCCAGATTGTATCCAGATATTACGAATATTCACCAATCAGTTCCCGGAAGCAAAGGTTTATATTTTTTTATACTTTCGCTTTTCTGTCAACACTTAAATACTATCCATCTAATATGGATGAATGAAGTATCTTTTTGTTTTTGTAGATTACATCGTTTCTTGTTCTAGAGGAAGCTCCACCGATATTACTGATAGCTATTGGATTAGACAATGGTTGCATATATTGCATCCAAGGTGATATTGCACGTGAGCGTATCAAACGCTTCATGCTTCAAGTGGAAAACCGTCAAGATAAAAGTCAATGTTCTATTACCGGAATGGCGTTTCGTGTTGACGGGAAAACTCTCCAGTTATTTGCAGTTACTCCAGCTTCCGTGAGCTTGTTTAACTTGCAAACTCAGCCAGCTATCCGACAAACCCTGGATCAAATTGGTTCTAGTGTGAACAGCGTTGCAATTAATGACCGCTTGGTAATCACCATTCTGCTTACTTCTATTTTTATTATTCACGTGCTCTCTTTCATTATAGTTGGAGGTGGCAAGACTGGCGGATTGTGTTTAGCTATTCTTTTTTACTTGAACCTGACCCATTTGAGATAATATACAACCCAAATTGACCCTTTTATTAGAACATGGGTCGGTATTGCCACCTCTAGTTTAAAGGAATTTATATTTCCTGTTATATGTTTTTTATTCCTAAAGTAGTGCAACCTTATAATCAATCAGGAGCTTATCATTGGTCGACCCGAGGCTGTATATTTCTATGAAGTTGATGGTAGAGGTCCTTGTTGGGCTTTTGAAGGAGAAAAGAAGTTTCTCGGTTGGTTTCGTGGATATTTGCTATGTGTTATTGCAGATCAAAGAAGTGGCAGCCATACATTCAATATCTACGACCTAAAAAACCGTTTAATTGCACACAGTATAGTGGTTAAGGAAGTTTCTCACATGCTATGTGAATGGGGAAGCATACTGCTAATAATGAAGGACAAATCTGCTTTATGTATTGGAGAAAAAGATATGGAAAGTAAATTGGATATGCTTTTCAAGAAGAATCTGTACACGGTAGCCATCAATCTTGTTCAAAGTCAACAAGCTGATGCAGCTGCAACCGCTGAAGTTCTAAGAAAGTATGGTGATCATTTATATAGTAAGCAAGATTTCGATGAGGCTATGGCTCAGTACATTCATACAATCGGTCATCTAGAACCTTCTTATGTGATCCAAAAGTTTCTCGATGCACAAAGGATCTACAATCTTACTAACTACTTGGAGAACTTGCACGAGAAAGGTCTTGGCTCTAAAGACCATACTACCCTTCTCTTAAACTGTTATACCAAACTGAAAGATGTGGACAAATTGAACGTTTTCATCAAAAATGAAGATGGTGTCGGGGAGCTTAAGTTTGATGTGGAAACCGCAATTAGGGTTTGTCGAGCTGCTAATTATCACGAGCATGCAATGTATGTTGCCAAGAAGGCGGGGAGGCATGAATGGTATTTAAAGATTTTGCTAGAAGATTTGGGAAATTATGACGAGGCGCTGCAGTATATTTCTAGTCTTGACCAAAGTCAAGCTGGTGTGACGGTAAAAGAATATGGTAAATTACTTGTAGAGCATAAGCCCGTAGAAACGATCGAAATTCTATTGAGGCTTTGCACTGAAGAAGGTACACATGGATATATGTTACCATCTCCTGTTGATTTTCTCAATATTTTCATTCATCATCCGAGATCACTAATGAATTTTCTTGAAAAGTACATAAAGAAAGTCAAAGACTCACCCGCTCAAGTGGAAATTCACAACACATTATTGGAGCTTTATTTGTCTAGTGACTTGAACTTCCCGTTAATGTCACTATCATCACAAGCTCATATTGGTGAGAATGGTACTTCTAACGGGAAATCATCTCCAGAACATAAAGATATGAAAGCCGAAAACGATCAACAAGAGAGATTTCAGAAAGGGCTTGAATTGCTCAAGAGTGCATGGCCATCGGATATAGAACACCCATTCTACGATGTTGATCTGGCTATAATTTTGTGCGAAATGAATGCTTTTAAAGAAGGGCTTTTATATCTTTATGAAAGGTGGAAACTTTACAAAGAAGTGATTGCTTGTTACATGCGTGCACATGATCATGATGGGCTGATTGCTTGTTGTAAGAGATTAGGGGACTCGGGATCCGGAGGTGATCCGACTCTTTGGGCAGATTTGTTGAAGTATTTTGGTGAACTTGGAGAAGATTGCTCCAAAGAAGTGAGGGAAGTTCTGACTTATATTGAAAGAGATGATATTTTGCCTCCGATTATGGTTTTACAGACACTTTCTTCAAATCCATGTCTCAGTCTCTCTGTCATCAAAGATTATATAGCTAGAAAACTGGAACACGAGTCGAAGCTTATTGAGGAGGACCGGCGGATGATTGATAAGTACCAGGTTGGTCATTTTGTTCTCTATTGATTTCAATATCATTTCAGCTAAATGTTAATTTAGATGAAAAGTTAAATCTTGTCATAAGTTGCACTCATTTTGATGCATCTCCTAGGAAGGTTGGTTTTATTAGAGATGGATGGAACGGGTTGGGATAACCCGCAAACACTATTTTTCTTTTTCTTTTTAAGTTATTTTCAAATAACTAGTGCTTTCATTATGATTCAATAAATAATATTACTTGCAATAACAGTCTAAATATTTGAATAAAACGATTTAGGAGTCTGACTTCAGTAACATTCATTCCAAGGGACCTGCTAGGCCGATATGACCCCTTAAGTTTTTACTAATTATTTTTATTTAACCCATTCAAGAGCAAATACAACCACAAATCGATCCATTTATAAGTAAATTCGTTGAAATCGTCACCTACTCACCTCTATAGCTTATTGTTTGCTTATTTCTATTTATGTGAATAACGTCATTGAACACGTTTCTACTTCTTACTTGCTGCTGCTGGGTTTTGCAAGTTTGCTGCTTCTAGTTTAGGATTCTGCCCTCGTCATAACTATAATCTTGATCTAGTTATCACTGCTATAAACAATATGAATTTGGTGGAACCATGAACACCAATTCCGTTTGTTAGTTGTGGATAAGTGGATTAGTAGAATCTCTTGCCACTCCCTAAACAAAATTTTAGCTTTTATGGCACTTTAATACTCCAGGAATTAGGATTCGTTTAAATGGTAATTATAGAATGCTTCTAAGTACACGAGTTTCCCGATGATACGAAACTTCACATATAATTAAACGTTAAACGAATCACAATATATCTAATTGATCTCTTCAATTATACAGGAAGAAACGTCGACAATGAGAAAAGAAATTCAAGACCTCAGAACTAATGCCAGAATATTTCAGCTAAGCAAGTGTACTGCTTGCACATTCACACTTGATCTTCCTGCCGTCCATTTTATGTGTATGCATTCATTCCATCAACGTTGCCTTGGTGACAGTGAAAAAGAATGTCCCGAATGCGCCCCCGAATACAGATCTGTTCTAGAAATGAAAAGAAGCTTGGAGCAAAACTCCAAGAACCAAGATCTATTCTTTAATCAAGTTAAGAGTTCAAAAGATGGATTTTCAGTAATTGCCGAATATTTTGGAAAAGGGATTATTAGCAAAACTAAAAAAGGTCCGGCTTGATCTGTATGATCAACCGATACTTCCACTACTGACTTCTGAGGAATTCAATCGCTTTCACTTTATTCGTTTATATCGTTTTGAAACCGGAAGAAGAGTAGCCAAAAGAAGGGCAATCAATGGTCGTTCTGTTCTTGAAGGAAGGAGTAATTTATTCCGGGAGGTAGTCCACTGCTTCATTAGTACTTCTGCGGATTCAGAAGAGTTGTTTGTGAGATTTGAAAAGTTTTGGTGTTGTTTTGCATAATGAATTATATGAGGTTATTTTTCATATGTTTGTGAGCCGTTTATAGAATGCATTTATTATTTGATCGTATAAAACAAGTTTTGTTGTACCTTCCTAATTATCATTGAGTTGTTGCCCAGTTTGCTTACGATACTATGTATAGATAATGAGCTTCGAATCTTGCACTCGTGATTTCACTTTTGATCATCTTGTCCATTCAGTTTTGAATAGACAAGAATTGTATACAAGACATTTGATATAATGGATATTAAGTTTTGATTCGCGTACCCGTCTAAAATGACCCAGCAGTTTTCCTTTTTGCATAGCGACTAAAAAAATGTTGCGACAAATGAAAAGTCCGCTGCACGAAGGCTACAACTTGTATCATATGTTACTAGGAAAAAAGTTTGTTGTGTCAGAAGTGGGATTTGAACCCACGCCCTCTCTCGAAGACCAGAACTTGAGTCTGGCGCCTTAGACCACTCGGCCATCCTGACTTGTTGATACATTTATCTACTTCGAATTTAAAAATAACAACTATAACCCATTTACTTCAATACGTTTTTATCCTTAACTTTCAATTATTTATTTTAATCACTTAACTTTTCTTTCAATGTTTTTAGTTATTACCATTAACTTTTAAACCAATTTTCATCTTAATCCCTAAACTTACAACAAAGTATGTTAAATTATAATCTTTGTTTAGATTATTGTCTTTGACCACTCGTGAAATGTTTCCGCCATCTACTTAAAGAGATTAAAAGATTAAGTTTAGGGACTAAAATGATATTAGTTTAAAAGTTAATGGTGAAAACATTTGTCAAATAATTTTTAATGATCAAAAGTAAAGTAAAGAGATATTGTTAGAAAAAAGTTAAAGTGGTAATTTTTCTACTTTGGTTTGTTGTTTTTTGACTTTCGATAGTCAACTGCTTTGGGTACAAATGTACAAGTTTATTGCTGAAAGGAACATTTGAAAAACAAGTATGTCGATTTTGGTCAAGTGTTGAAGATTCCTATGTTTTGGCTTTTCGAGTATGTTGGTTGTTATTAGTCGAAAATATGGCTTTTTGAAAGGTATAACAAGGGTACTAGTAATTGACGATGGAATGTAAGTATGAAAATGTAAATTTTAAACGGAAAATAGCTAGAAAACTGGTATTTCTTTTCTAGCCATGGCAACTTGTAAAGACTTGGGAATTGTATAAGATGGCTATTCATAATGCAATTTTACACAGTAATATAGCCCAAGAAGTTACATAGGGAATTATGTAAGATAACAGTTCGCACAAGTTTGAATTGAAATTAGTTAGCTAACTCGACAATGGCCTTCATATGATTATTGTTTGGTTGTGTTAGTCAAAAGTGCATTTGTTAGCGGTCTATTTGATTAGTTTTTCACCATTAAAGATGGGAAAATACAAATTGTTTTGTTTCTTTTTATCTACAGCATTACTAAAATATTGTACACAGAACGATTTAAAGAGGCCAGATCCTTCAGTGAGAGTTTCTGAGGCTGATATTGAGTACGTTTAAACATGTCTTCAACTATTCGTAGAGTAAATTTACAAAAAAATGGTAACCCTGAAGGTTGGATCTTGAATTTTACTCCTGCATCATGTAAAGGCGGTGTTGATTAAAGCAGCAACAGATTAAAGTTAATCAACATTGTATCACTTTTATCATTCTTAATCCTTAAACTTTTATTCGGTTATCGGTTTAACCATTTAGCTGTTTTATCAATATATTTATCCTTAACTTTCAATCATTTATCGTTTAATCACTTTAACTTTCCATTTAAAATTTAAAACCATTTGACCCTTTTGGAGGCAAATTATAGCCCAAATCAACCCATATGCAAATGAATAGATCAAAATTGGTACCTCTACCCCGTTACCCAACCCGTCTGACCCCCCCATTTTGCGACCACTATTCTTATGGTTGGGTGAAATAGGCCACATTTGGCAGACAAATCGACAAAAAGAGGTTATACCTTTCTGGCAAGAATAGATGCTATTTTCTCCTTTAACTTCTCAATCGTCTGCATTTAAAAAAATTGCAATAAGATCCATTAAGAATGCAATTACATATCTCTTTTTTATCAAACTTACAAAAAAAAATCCATACCGGGATCGAGGTTTTTGCCCAATTTTGAGTAAAAGCAGCAGCGTGTTTTAAATGTTTGGAGTTAGCACCATAACTTAGGAAGTATGTGGAGTTTTCCGTTGCTTCAGCTACCCATAAATGATTTGTTTGGTCCTTGGCGCACTTTATAAGATTACAAAACCCAACCTGCACCAAAAATGGAAAAGAGTTACTTGTAAGCCACTTAAATGTTTTACTTTACTTAACAAATTCGCCCTGAACTACAAAAGAAGACGCTGACTTTTAAAGTCTATACGACAAACGGATGAAAAAAATTCTTACTGTTAATACATAGAACAATACTAACAAGAACATTACTGTTAAAATTTCACAAAAAGGAGCCGCATCGAGTTATAATTTTTAATTTTTTTAAGTAGTGATTTTTATCTTAGAAGTCAATCAGTAGGGGAATGAGTAATGCTGAAAGTGATGTATTGTAATCACTAAACGTGAAGATCTTGTGTATTTGGCTAATTGATCGATGTTTAATTGCACTTGCCATTAATTTATAACTTTACAAGTAGAGGCTGCAATAAGACCTTCTTATAAATGGTTTGATCAGACAGGAAAAAATAAAAATAACTCAAAATAAAACTGGTCAAATGGGTTAGACATTCAAGGGTTACCCTAAGTGTTATCTGAATTTAAAAGAATCTCTTCAATCATTTTTGTCCATAAAAAGGTATTACTATTAAAACCATATCCGACACACTGACTCTGTATTAAAGATTTTTTTGGGCAACCCAGCCCGGGCAGACATGTACCAAAATTTACCAATTCTGACATGAGCCCATTTGGACCCGTTACCTTACCCATCCACACATTTATCATTCCACCCCTACTTAGAAGCAATAAGTTTTTCGGATACTAAAACTGTGACCAATTAATACACTGAAAATATAAATTGAATGTTACTCACCGTGGATCCTAGAAGGTTGTAGTTAACTGGTAGAATGGAATCACATTCAGCAGATGATGAACAGAAGCTTATGGCAAGTAAAGTATCTGACAGCTTGTGTGGATGTGATGAAGAAAAACTGCCGTCTGCCACAAAGATCCATTGCTTTTTCTGATGAGAAGATTTATTCACCTCACCCACATATATAACAAACGCAGCAACATCAAACTCACTGACAAATCATGATAAAATAAATTTTGAGTATGTTGACTTCCAGATTCCGTGAGCTAGAGTAGAGCACCAATTGTGTACGTATAGTTAGAGAAAAACCTGGCTAGCGGAACTTCGCCCATATTTAATAATGATACTGGTTTCCGGGGACTAAAGAATGGCCTGAAAGAAGATTTATGTTAAACAAATCACGAAAGATAGAAGAGGATGAATGGCGGGTAAAGGTGGTTGAGTAAGAGTCAAAACAGGTATGTTCAAGTCAGAATGTGTGACCCTAAACACTTTTTGTCCTAGATTTTCAAATCTTTAGTAACTAATAATATTTCAATTATGATTATGTTCACCCCATTTGACCCGTTTCCTTACAAAATAGAGATACAGCAAACACCAAATTGACCCAATAATAAGTAAATGGGTTGAAATTTCCACCTCTAATCCAAGAGAAAAGGCATCCAAATATGGAAAAATAATTATATAAATGGAGACTTACTGAAACTGTTGAATGGTGGGTGGAGATAATGGCCGCCAATTAGTTGTAGATCCTTTAGCACGTAAATAAATAGTAGCTGAATCAGAATTAATTGGTGTAAGACCCGCAACAACATATGCTTGCCCCTCGACCAATTCTGATTGCTACAATAACAAGAAAGGGTAAATCGATGATGAAACTTTCACTAAAAGCAAGCAGCAAAATGTTTTGTGAAATCAGGCAGAAAATGATGTCTTCAGAAGGTGCTTATTCATTTTGTTGGGTTTTACAAACAACTCAATCACACTTTCTGCCAGATGGCTTCTTTCTATTTTCCAAATTCCAAAATGAGTAATTGCATAAGACCTCACAATTTTTGAAAAGTTCGATTTAATTACTTTTATTTTCAAAGGCATCAACACATCATTTTCCATGACAGCATTTTCGGCTAGTAACCTGAAAACTTTACTTTAATTCGAAATTTGTAAAAGTTGGAAAGTATTTAAGAGCAAAAACAAAGTTGGTCACATTTCTATGCAATTAATTCATTCCAATATATCTTCAGGATTGTAAGCCATGACAATATATAACATGATTCACCTGTTTCTCCGTTGGGTTCCATATAGTTATCAATCCCTGCTGTGTGCAGCTCTTCTGAATGCAGCTTTGACTAGTCAAACCAACCACTCTCACTCTTATAAGTGTACTGACATCCCTCCTACTTAATCCAGCTTGCTCTAGCGCCTTCTCAATTGATTTTTCCATCTCTGACTGTCTATTCGCCTATAAAAAAGCCAGATTCATTGCAGAAACATTTATACTCAGACTAGATGGGGTTAACTGGGTGTGTAGTGTAACAGGTAAAATAGGTTCAGGTCAAAACCAGGCAAATTTTTGTACTTCTCAAAACACACGAAACTCTTTTTGTCCGAACTCAATAAAAAAAAATTACAAATAACTAGGGTGTTAAATATGATCACAAATAATTTTGCATATAACAGTTATGTGATTATATGCATTAAAAATACACTTTGGCAACTTTCAATCAATTTGACATGTTTCCCTATTAGCTAAGAAAAACTATTTGGCCCATTAGATATAGAATATATACCTCAACTTTTGCTTGATAAGTAGAAAATGAAGTCAGTTGTTCTAAACTCATATCGGCCATAAGAAGTTCTGGTTCAGCAGCTTGTTCTAGTAGTTGTGCAATCTTCTCCCCTTCATCAACAGTATTTTGCCCATTGTCAATTTTGAAAGTTTTTAGACCCCTTTGAAACTCGGCCATAACGCCCTCCACAATGTCTGAACGTCTACAAAATAATCAAATGTTAAGCTTCTCATCATTATTTTATTTTATTTTGTTGAGGCAAATTCGGACACCCAACACCTACACCACATCTTTTGTCACAGTATGGACTTAAACCCTTCACCCCTTGGTTTTAAAAGCATCTAAAACACACTTTGTTACCACTAGGACAAAGGTTTTTTGGTGCTGCTCATCATTAACTAAACGTTATTTTCTTATTAAAAGCATTACGGCCCTATTAAGGAAGCAAAGAAGCCCCTATGCAAACATTTATGTCAAAGTGAAGCCTGAAGTGAGAAGAAACATATGTGAACCTGTTTGGCCATCTTATGAAAATGAAACCTATTAATGAGTAAAACTGCCACAACTGTCTTTTTTATTAAGTGTAACAAAAAACTTATAGAAAAAACATAACAATCTAACTTTCCGTAAATGAAGTGATCAAGAAGGTTGTAAGCATCTAAATACACTTTGTGGGACTTTTTTTGGGTAATGACTCTATGAGTCGGTGAATGTCCCCAACAGGATTCCCATTAAAGACATGATATCACCTAAATAGGTACGGGCTACCTCTTATACAATTGCAGGAATAAGTAGTAGCTCTTTTTAAAAATAAACAATTTGAAACAACTTTGGATACGACAAATAAAAACTTCTTCATCAAATGCCAACTGTCGACATTCTTACACATGAAATTTAATTAAGAAATCGACATGTTGTACATCCTAATAAACAACCCAAATGAGAAGCATTTAGTGAGCATTCGACTGCATCCTTACGTAAATAATGTATGAAGTGATCAACTGAGTAAACAAGGAGAAACTTAATTAAGGACTTTTATAAGTAATTGTATACCAAAATGACACAAATGTCTCGTATATCTAGCAATTTGGTTTTGTGACTTTGGCAGTAACCTTAGATAGTTCCACAATTGTGATTCTTGTTGAACATTAAGCTTCACTATTATCATTTTGTCAAGCAGCATTGAGGGGTTAGTTGATACCCATTCTTTGTGTGAAAGTACTTCCAGTGTTTTAACAAAAAAGTTTGGATTCAGGTAACAGGTTGCAACTCGCAAGGCATCTAAAAGTACCATATATTCATTAACCATTTAAATATATAATTATTCCAAAGTCTTTCTTTCTGTGCCTGCATTCTTCTGTTTCGTCATATCTGTCATTTACATTCATCAACCATATAAAAATAGATTTACCTTTGGTCAAACAGTTGCATTCTTTTGCTTTCCATTCTCTCTGATCTCATCACAAAACCTCCATCACTTAACCTAAAAGTGATAAACAATAAAAGCGTTCTTTCTTTTGAAAAAGAGAATGAAAAGAAACTAGAGTAGGTTTGAGTATCTTAAATTAGCTTCAGCACACCTTTCCTTGTATAAAACAGGGTATATACGCGTGACTCCAACTAATGTGTTGGGAACTTCTCCTCCCAAACCTTTAATGCATTTAAATGCTAAGGGAGCACACCCACTTTTACCTACACATAAAGTAACACCACCATACATGAGAACTAGAGGTGGTAATTTTATCCCATTTATACAAAATGATCAACCCAGGTGTCTTTTATTGATAACGGGTCAAATAAGAAAACAGAAAAAACAACTATCAAGAAAACGGGTTGAATGGGTTGAACATTTTGAAGTCTAAAGTGCACTTGAATGCTTAAAAGCTCCTCAATTGTTGTATTTTTAAAAATAATAGAAGTATTTATTATTCATGGATTAAATAAATGAGTAGTAAGTATTGACTGTCAACCCATAATAACTAAACGTGATATGGCCCATTTGACCCATTATCCAACCATCCCTTCCCGTTTATTTGACACCTCTAATGAGAACAAAAGAGGAGGAGACAGCAAAATTTTATGAAATTAAACATCTCATAAAAGCAAAGATATGTAATTAATTCTTACAGAATCCCAAACGGTCGGCCCAATGAGCTCTATAAGTCCCATTGATGTGTAAGCGTAATCTAATCATCCTTGATGCCTAGTGGATAAAAAATTTCATAAATACCTGTTGGTAACAATAAGAATCAACAACGTTAAGTTTCAAAGATTAACTTGGTAAATACCTCAAGGGGTGAAACAGGTGCATTCCAACCAGATAAACTAGCTCCGCAGATCTTGAAAAAGATAATCAATAGTTAGTAATAAGGAATTATAAGAAAAGAAATGTTATCGAACAAGGGGAAAACCAAGTACCCTAAGTTTTTGTCCCACAAACAACTTTCCGGTAACAAGTTGCTTTAAAAGTAATTCATCTACTAGACCTTTCACTGAGTACCTAAAAGACAAAGAATTTAAACATCCACAAGAAGCAGAGATTCAAATTAAAATTTTAATATCACTTTACCATCCATCTGTTAGTTCTATGCTTGTAACTGTACAACTTTCTGTAGCATTTGATGTAGAAAGAACCTCTGTATCTGACTGTATAGATGCTATACAAAGGACCAACGGAGACGAAGGGGGAGCATCTCCTTCTAGAATTCTCTTAAGAGCTGATCTGTGGCCATGGTTAACTTCTCTCTCGTATCTATAGGAAGACATAAATAGCATATCAGATCATTATACGTTTCAAATTAAAATGCATCTGTATAACTATTTTTCAAAACATAAACTATTATGTCATTTTGACATTGTACATAGTCCTTTGTTTACCTGTTTTCAATATGTCGATAAACAAAAAGAATCATGACCAGAGAAACTGCCAGTACCTATATTTTAGTTCCTCGAGCACATTGGAAACATTCAAAAGTTTCCCACAAAATTTAGCAGGATAGCCTCTCTCATAGCATGCAAGTTTCCAGACTATCCATCTATAGTGATTTGCAATCCACCTACAGCGAAAAAAATCACTTATAATAGTTACAACATGCATATCTGAATCAGATACTATACAGAACCCTATAGACCATAGCACACGAGATGGATAATTTATATGCATATAAAATCCATGTCCTTTTGGTATTCACAAATGAATGTCACACTAGTATCACTACCTAAATGCAAGTATCTGCATCCAGTTCTAACTTAGTGAGAGGCACTTAACACCATACTGGCCAAATTGAAAAAGAAAAGATAATGCAACTACCAACAATAACTTTTTAGATAATAAGACGAGAAAACAAATAGAAAGAAAGTATATGCTGCTTACCCTTTTGAAAAATTTGAACATCCTGATTGAGCCAACAAGTGAAAGAAAGAATCCAAACCAATGCATCTTAAACCAGATTCATCCTCGAACATGTGCTTGTCAGCATTCTCTGAATTTATCTTTCTTAACCCTTCAGGCAAGTTCTCAAACTATTGACGCAAATGCATTACAAACTGTGTTAACAGTAATATGAAAACCTCTATCTTAACAATAAGGATGTGTATATGGTCTACTAACCTTGTCCTGAAAATATGGAGGCTCTCCAAGGTACTCTTTGATGTACTTGCGAGAAAACTGGAATGGGTATCGAGTGGAAACCCTTCTTTTGCAGCATGATCCTTCAGAAGTTTTAGGCATTGTACCTAGATAATTAATATAATATTTATTTATATAAAAATTTAAAAGTACAAATATATATATATATATACATATATAACAAAGCTCAATCCTGTAAAACAGTCACGACTTTTATACATAATGCTCGGACGAGCAGAACTCGAGCTTCGTCGGGATTGGACTCCGATAAGGCCGTTTATACCACTAGTGTTAAGAACCAAATTGAGAATTTTGAAATAATTGAAATTACCATTAGGATATGTTGTGGATTTTTTGTTCAACGGAGGGACAAATTTGGAATTCCGTGGCTTTTTAAATGGAGATGGATATTTTCGACTTGAAAGTTTCCTCTTTTCTCCGAGAGTATTCGAAATATCTACCAACGGCCCATTCATAGACTTTCGCATCGAGGAAACACCTACAGTGTTACCATTATTCTGCATGGTATTGATATCAGGTTCCACAGCATCAAATTCATTGATCAAATTACTCCTTAGACCTATATTTTCTGATCTTACTGCAGTCTTCTTATCAGATAAAGCTGATCGAAACGGAGATATAAAGTTAGTAGATACTTTCTTTGCCTTTGGTATATAATCACTAAAAGAAGTAGACACATTATTTTCTTTGTTCGGCATGTTTCTATTTAATGAAGAAACAGGAGAGCATGCATCCCCTTCGTTTAAGAAATTCCCCAAATCAGGATCTCCTAGAAGGCTCCTTGCTCGTTTCAATGCATCACCAGAAACTTTTACAGATCTTCCCCCAGCTGTTTGAAACTTAATAAGTGGTGGTTTATTTCTAATATCACCTCCACATACACCAGAATGAAGTTTAAAGGTTGAATTTGGAACAGACCTACATTCTTGGATCCCTAAGTTAGTTCCGCCATTTGCATTTTCATTTGCATTGGAATTTCCTTCCAACCCTAATAATGTTCTTGCTTTAACGAGACCTGTAGAGCATATGGTTACGGCTTTCCCCGACCCTGTTTGGAACATGGAATTCAAGCTACTGCTTCCACTATCTCCACCAACTGAATTACCTGCCCAATCTGTCATATTGAAACATTATTAAAAAGCAAAATGTAATAAACATTCCACCCATAGCCTCATGAAATAATCATCGTTTAAAAAATGTGATAGAAAGAAAAATACTTAACATAGTAAAACAAAAATTCCTTGAATGGAAGAGAGAAGTAAGAGATTACCTGAAAAATTATCATCATCTAGGTCTCCAAGAATAGAAAATGCCTTTTCAATGGAAGACTTTCTTGCTGCAACTGCATTTCCTGTTCCACTTTGAAATGTCAAAGGGCTCACAGCATAATCATTGTTATCCTCACGTACCTTAAAACATCCTGTTTCAAAACAAGAAATACTCCAGCAATCAGTATGTTATTATAATCACTTTAAGACAACTTTAGCAACACTCTGACTGTTTACACCTTCAACTGACCCGACGGATACTAAGAATCAATATACTCGTACTTGAATATCATATCTAAATTGTATACCGTAAGATATATTTAGGTTTATGCATACTAACTAGAAAATTATATCGTTTTCTGTACTAACCCAATAAGATATATGCTTGTTGGAAACTTTGGTGTCATTTGCATCAACATATCTCAGTAATAACTATTAGTACACATTGAGACCAAATTCAAATTTATTCAATCAAACCTTTCACCAAAAACAACATATACTGCCCAATACCCATTTTCTCGAAGCTACAGAAGCTAATGTGTATCCTATAGACAATATCATTCCAGCTCTATATGAAGAAAAAAGAAAGCAGAATAATCATGCATAATATAGAAATTACATTGTTAAGGTAGCTCGCATATCAATTTTTATCCTTTTTCCTAAAATCCACAATTTTAATATTATAAGAAGAGTACACAATAGACCTGTATCTACAAAAGCATCATCATCATGTTGGCCTCCAAACATGGATTGTGCTTTTGCCATGGATGACTGCTTTATCGCAACTTGTTTCCCTGATCCAGTCCGAAATGTAAACGATGTGCCAACTAGTTTTGAATCATCTTCTAGCTTTGAATATCCTACTTCAAAAAAAAAAAACGTAAAATCCTTACCTAGGTTGCAGTAAATTTATTTTGGTCAAGTAAATGATTAATATAAGATTGAGTAAAAGAACCTGCATCTGCAATGTCTTGATTTTGAATAATATATGATGCCTTCGCTAAGGAAGATTGGTTCACAACAACTGGTGTCCCCAATCCGAAAGTCGGAACACCTTTGTTCTGGTCATATACTGGTTTTGAAACAAACAAACAATAGTTAGTTGCTTAATTTGTCATAAATCTATTTTCCTCGTAATAATGATAAGATTGATGAACCTGAATCTGCTGCATGGGTTTGAACTGGTTTCCCCAATAATTCTCCTCCACTCGTAAATGTTGTACGAGTCTCAGTTTGATTCTGATATAGATTTTGATATCCTGGTATTGGAACAATAAATACCATAAATAATGAAATAGGGTGTCTTAGATAAATTAACATTATATTATATTTTTTTGTAGTATTCATACAATTAATAATTTCTTATGAGACCAAAAATTAGATATTTTCAAGTAAGTGATATCAGAAGGATAACCTGCTGCTACATTGTGTTGATTTCGTAGTCCTCCTGTTCTGAATGTCTCAATTTGATTCTCCTGATTATCCTGATACAGCCGCTTCGCATATCCTGATTGTTTTTCAAACAAAACAAAACAATACTTACTCACTCTATCTATTTATCTATATATATATGTATGTACGTATGTTGATTCTATTATTATACAGTAGTAATGTTAGTTACTTAGTTAGCTAGTTATTATGTACAAAAGTAAGTTTAACTGACTAGACTCACTCAGATTCAACAAATAGGCATGATGCTTACCTTGAAAGATACTGTATTTGACAAATAATAAATAAATAATAATAGTACCTTGAAACAAAAGATCAGAAATACAAGGGAGGGCCAGAGGGTGAAGTAGTGGTTTTCAGTTGGGGCTTTTTCTATGTGCGTATCGGAGGAATATTTCCATTGGAAATTTTTATTATTTTCAGTTGGAAACTTGGTTATGATTTGCATTGACATATCTCAATAATAAATATTATTTCTCTTTGAGACCAGATTCAGATATTGACCAATACCCTTTATCGATACTACAAAAGCTATTATGCATCCTTTAGACAATATAATTTCAGCTCTATATGAAGAAAGAATTGCAGAATAATCATGCATAATATAGAAATTACATTGTTAAGGTATCTAGCATATCAAATTTTATACTTTTTTTTCTAAAATCGACGAGCTTTTTATATTAATTGAATATTATAAGAAGAGTAAAGAATAGACCTGTATTTACGAAAGCATCATCATCTTGGCCTCCAAACATGGATTGTGCTTTTGCCATGGATGACTGCTTTATCGCAACTTGTTTCCCTGATCCAGTCCGAAATGTAAAAGATGTGCCAACTTGTTCTATCTTTGAATAACCTGCTTCAAAAATCCTTAATTAAATCTACTTTGTTCAACTAAAATCATTATATTAAGAGTGAGTAAAAGAACCTGTATCTGCATCGTCTTGTTTTGGAAGAATATGTGATGGTTTGGCTAAGGAAGATTGGTTGACAACAAGTGGTTTCCCCAATCCGGTTGTGAAAGTGGGAACACTTTTATTACGCTCATATACTTTTGCATATCCTGGTTTTGAAAGAAAGAAAGAATATTAGTTAGTTAATTTCGGTCATAAATCTACTTTCGTCAAGTGCAATAAGATAGATGAACTTTATATTAAAAGAAAAGAAGCTGAAATATAACCTGCTGCATTGTGTTGATTCTCATCCTGATACAGCTCCGTATATCCTGATCAAAAGAAAAACAATACTTACTATATATATATATATATATATATATATATATATATATATATATATATATATATATATATATATATATATGGGAGAGGTTCTTATAAACCAAAACTTAAAATAAAATAAGTAAAAAAATATGAAAAAATAATTTATTATATGTGTAATTTTGTATTATGTTTATTTATTCAATTATAAAAAACTTTAAAAAAGCAAGTTTTGATATGCATCAAAATATATGTCGTTTAGGGACTGTGCATCAAATTCTTTGTTTTTGTGCAGTAAATATTCAAATTTGATGCACAACGGTAAAAACACCAATTTTATGATGTACAACAAAACTTCGTTTTTTAAAGTTTGAGATATGATTAAAATGAACGATAATGGAAAATATCTAACGTTATTTTTTTTACTTATTTTACCTTAAGGTTTGTTTTACAAGAACCAACCTATATATATATATATATATATATATATATATATATATATATATATATATATATATATATATATATATATATATATATATATATATATATATATATATATATATATATATGTATGTATCTGTAGGTTATGATTTTTATTATTATACAGTAGTTGTAGTTAATTAGTAATAAACATGAAAAATATCTACTAGAAAATAAAAATTAAGATAATAATAATACCTTGAAAGAGAAGATCGGAGATACAAGGCAGAGCAGGTGAATGAATTAGGGCTTTTTCTGTGTGTGTACGTGTATCATCGGATTTCCACCGGAAACTATTATTATTTTTATCGGAAAACAGCTGCCACCGTGACATTTCTTCCGATTTCACTTCCCTGCCTTTTTGAGAAATGGCGGGCGACCTCACTTGTTATTTTTCACCTTTTTTCAAAAAATAAAAATAGTTGTAACTATACTCTTGAGCTTATGTTGTTGGCATAAGTTATCTTTAACAAGTATCTTATAGCTAATAACTTGGTTTTAAAACGCGATAAGTATTTCAAGATGATAAAGGTCAAAAAAAAATACAAAGGCGCAAGATGTTAAGTGCTCACCTCACGTATACAAGAATGCATGATTTACAAAATATTTGTATGAGTTGTATCAACTCTATAGACCAATTTTATAAAGAAAACGTTTCAAACTTATATAAATATCACTTTTACATAACAAAAGTACATTAATATTAGACGTATTTGCTTATATACAAAAAGTTTTCACAAAACGGTCTTAAAATAATCAATTAAACAACATTAAAAAACTTTCATATTATAAAATAAGCTTTTATGTCACCTAAAAGACAACACACTTAATTCCCCTAATATTATTTTCACGTGTAGGCGTCAATTAAACGTCAAATATCATCGCCTCAACTTAAGACGCCGCCTGAGTAGCATAATACAATTTGACCATTTTCGAGGCGCTAGACACGCCTAGGCACTGCCTTGTTAAACGAAGGCTTAGAATGACAATGTTAATAAATGTTTGGATTAGCTTATTATAGGGACAAGTACTAAAAAACATCTATATGGACAAATGTTGGTGTTAAGAGTGCAATCAAATATAGAAAGCGTGTGAGTGAGACTGAGTGTGTACGAGTGATGTGTGTGAACTAAAAGACGTTAAACAAATGCAAAATATAAAGACATGCATATAGTTAACCAATAAACAAACTAGCAAACGGAGACCAAGCAAGCACAAAGGCGTATAATGCAAGAACAAAAGGACCTAACCCGAAAACCTGCAGGAAAATAAGTAAAACAAACGCCTTCATTAAAAATGGATCGGCTTCAAGATATAATAGTGCGCTCATTGAAGAATTTCAATTTTATAAAGCGGCCCATTTGAAAAACCACTAGGTTCTAAAGATACAGATGTTGGTCAAACTCTTAACATATAATAAAGGCTCGAGTTTTACAACATGCATATAAGGCTTTTCTCTCAACAAAAACTGGTACCCAAATAAGAAAGATTAAAAAGTGAACATAATAAAAATCCTAAATAAAGAAGAAAAATGATCATTAGCTTCAAAACTGGGCATGGCTTGCATACTCTAACCGTCTGCTAATATCTAACAATCTGGGTTTTGTCATCACCCCCACCACGATTCCTGCCATAAGGATTGCTTTCGCTAAATCCATTTCGGCTCCTTCCTTCTATTTTACGTGTTTTTTGCCTGAACTTTGATGCATTACTGTCTATGTTGAGGTTTAGCTTAGGAGGGTTTGAAAAGCAGAATGATGCTGCAACCGCCTGTTGTTATCATCATCAATCACCGTAAATAAAAAAAGTTAATTATTTACAAACGCAAATCGATTCATACACACATTTATGCATTTAGAAGCAAACGGTACCTGCATATCGAGGCGGTGAACATTAAAGATGTCCTTCATTGAGTGTGAGTTGTAAGCTAACAAGTAGGATCTATATGCATCTTTGGCCGATTTGTTCAAGTAATAGTTGCTGCCAACCAATTTTTCCTAAAATAAAATCACAAAAAAAATATATCAAACAAGACAATACCTATACCTTTAAAGCCCCCGAACTAAATATTCCAAAATTTTTGGAAGTTCAAGACATGAAATTTTTCCGTCATTTAACCAATCAAAAAGTTGAATTCAATTGTTTTTGCAGAAAAATAGGAGACAGTTCTCTTTTTTAGCTGATCCTGTTTGGACAAACCACTTTTGTAAACATTAATTTAAAAAAAAGTTAGTTGTTAACTATAGCCGAGGGGCTATTGTTAGCAAAACCAATAAATAATTAAAATATGCTCTTAAAGAAAAATATGTACCAGGTGAGACTGCACATTAGCCATCTTCTTTTCATCAAACTCGTACTCCTTAACAGGAACTTTTGCAGCCTAAAATAAAACGATAACCAAAATACCAGTCAATTTCTATTAAAAACAGGATCATGCCAGAAATCGATGCATCTCACAAAAACTAATATAAAAATGAAAAAAATATACGATTATTACAGTAGCTGTCAACAAACCTTGAGGTATCGAAGAAACTGCAACTCTTCTGGGATAAGAAAAAGCAACGCATTCCCTTTTGCACCTTCTCCACGAGCAGTACGGCCCACTCGATGAATATATTCCTGAAATAAAATGACATATGGTTATGAATAAACAAATAATAGAAATGAAATATGATAAACAGACATTTAATAAATAAAAGATAAAGCTAAACACCTTAGGCTCATCTGGAGGATCATACTGCACAATCCAGTCCTACAAAGAAATAAAAACTCGATAAATGTTATTATCCACACTGAAAGAATTTTATTCCAAAAAATGTTAAAACGTGACGTGTTTACTAAATCACCATACCACAGAAGGAATATCGAGACCACGAGCAGCAACATCGGTACATAACAAGATTCCCTTTTCTGCTTTGCAAAAGTCGAAGAATGTTGAAGTTCTTTTCTGCTGCTTTTGCTTTCCGTGAATATCGAAACAATCGATTTTAATATACGTAAGAAGTTCCGAGTGGTATTTAACGGAATTACATGACGAAAAGAAAACCATGATTTTCTTTGACAGATTCCTTTTCAAGAAAGAGTAAAGAAGTATGAATCTTTTAGCACTTGACACCACACAATAACCTTGTTGCAAACCTTCGTTAGTCACCTATAATTAACATAATCGTATATTAAAAGAATAATTCATAAAAAAATAAAAGAAAAAAATTTAATAGTTTGTTTGTTTTACCTTGGACCTCCCATCATCTACATCGATATACACTGGAGTATTCTGAAATGATAGGCGTGCAAGATCCTCGACCTGAAGAAAAATAATCGATTAAATAAATAACTAAACAAAAAATAAAACGACTACAGAAAGATGATAACTATTTGACTTGACAAATGTACCTTCTTTGTCTGAGTGGCAGAAAAAAGAGCGGTTTGCCTAGTCTGCGCATTATAAGAATTCGATTTAGTTAGAATCTGATAAATAAAGTATTCAATTGCATCATTGTTTAGAAACTGTACTTTTCTACGCCAAAAAAAAACATACCTTAGGTAAGATTTTAATAATCTGTTTCATTTCTTCTTCAAAGTTTGCTTCCAATATTCTATCAGCTTCATCGATCACAAAGCACTACAAAATCCAAATTTTGAATTAATAAACACTATCGCACAATTTTAAATATTTTTATGTTGTAGCGGAAGATGTGAATATAAGTGTACCTTAAGGTTCCTAAAAATAAATCCTTTTGTGTTCTGTAAATGATCAAGAAGTCGTCCAGGAGTAGCTACCAATAAATTAACTCCTTTCACCAGACGTTCAGCTTCTCCTCTTCGTGCAGCACCACCAATCACCAAACCAAGAGTCTGGGAGTGATACTTTAGAAGATCTGTAGCAACTGCGTGAGTCTGTATCGCAAGTTCTCTTGTTGGGCAAATGACGACAACACCAGTCCCATTTCTTGGAGCAAAATGAGCATTGAATAACAGTTCGACTGCAGGAACAAGAAAAGCTAGTGTTTTACCAGAACCGGTTCTTGCAGCTCCGAGAACGTCTTTTCCTTCTAAGAGAGGTGGAATTGACCTCCCTTGGATCTGCAGTCATCATCACATTTGATATAAATATATAGTGCACGATAATTACATTTCAATCAAATGAAAGATTAATTACCTGAGTCATATACTGAAAATTCATATCGAGAATGGCTTTCATAGTTGGTTCGGACAAAGGCAAGGAAGTAAAAGAATCAGTAGTCATAATCCCAGTCTCACCGCCACTCTTCTTTTTCTTCGGTTTCATCTTAATCTCCGTTTCCTCGTCCACATTCAAACCCTCGTCTTCTGCTATTTCTTTCTTTTCATCAATCTCCGACTCAGCAGCACTACTCTTCTTCTTCTTTTTCTTCTTACTTTCCGTCTTAATCTCCGCCACATTATCGTCTTGTTGCTTAATTTCATCGTCTACTTCACTAGTTTTCTTCTTCCTCTTTCTTTGTTTGTTATCCTTAACCTCGGATACTCGTAACTCCTCCTCCTTATCACTATCATTAAACGGTTCGACTAGCGGCACCGCCTCCTTATCTTCCTCTCTATCATTACTCTTATTCTTCTTCCTCTTAAAATTTGTTTTCCCCATAATAACTAAAAATCACCTAATCTATTTAATTCAAACTTCACAAATTAAAAACATCATAGATAGATAAATTCAAATCAATATAACTCATAATAATAATTAATTAACTAATAAACATTTTTTAAACAGAATATTATTTTACAAAAAGTAACAAAATTAAAGCAGAATAAGTGACCTGAGATAAGAGATGATTGTCGACGGCTGAGGCTTAGGGTCACCCAACTTTTAAACTGTCGCCGCTCTTGCAAATGGTAACGTTAACTCTTCGATTAGGGTATCTATCATTTTTATTTTATTTATAAATATAAATAACCGTTCTTTTTCTTTTTCTTTTTTTTTAATTTTTTTTAATTTAAACATTTTTTTCCCGAATAAATAATTTTACTCTTCAAACATATATTTTCCAAAATTTTATACCGTATTTTTTATTTTAAAATTGTTATATTTATGCATTTTATTGTTCACAGATCAAAATATATTTATATATATGTTGTTTGTCATAAAAAGTCATAAGTGTCGTTAATTGACTATATTATAAATAACTAAAAGGTTTCAATAATAATCACACCAATATGTGAACTATTATACCTTTAATCATTTAATGTGTTCAGAAACAAAATTACTTATACAAGTACATACTTTCCATCACAGAACCCGTAATTGAGCTTAATATGAAATCATGTTGATCTCAGAAAACCCAATCAAACGAAAATTATCAACAACTCTCCCTAGTTTTAATATAATTCATAGATTTACATAACAATACATAAATCGAATCATGGATAAATAAAAAATGTCGTGTCGATTGAATTTTTACTTGGTATTGTACATATTGGTAGGTCCGAAACACATGCTTTCGGATAATATACATATAATGTATTCCGATCTCTAAGCATAAGCTTTCCACATTAAATTCAACTTCAAAATTATACTTCTTTAAACCAATAAAATAAAATGATAATTCATGATGCAATAATTTAATATATTGTCCAACTTTGTTTTTCTCTTCTACTACATGTCGTCCCAAAAAGTGTAAAACTATAGATGCATAGTGTTATTGATCAATAACCTAACTCATATTATTTTATCAGTATAATTATAATTCTTAAGAATTATACATTGCAACATAAACCGTAAATAGTGATTTTCTTAAAATACTTGATATTCGTCACGGACAGGGGCAGGGTTGGTAGGAGGGTTGGTCGGTGCTTTGCCTCCCCCAGCCGTCTAAATTAATTCACGATTTACTTTAGAAATCGGTCTGATTATCCCATATATTACAATTCAGCCCCCCTCATTCATCTCAAACGTTATAGATCCCCTCCAATCATGGCTTTTTTTTTTTTCTTTTCCCCATCCAACTAATTGTTGATTGGTAGTTTGTTCATCGATTCAATTAGATATGTACTCATGGATTTTTTTTATTTTTATCTTAGGGTTTACTTTGTTTATATCTTATTTACTATCAAGGCCTTTATGTTATAATCGATGTTTCAATTTGACTGGGTTTTGGATTCTTTAAAAAAGCTTTACGAAATTGAGTCATTTTGCATTATCACAAAAAAAAAAAAAAAGATTGCCTATTAGTCAACTTTGACTATAAAAGACTTTTCACTTTACAAAACTCAAAAAATAAGAATGAAGAATGATATTTTATATTGTATGAATAACTAAAATTTTAATTGTAAAAAGGTTATATAATTTCTCTACTAAATGATGTTTGATAATGTGCATGTTTGGCGCGGGATTTTGAGGGCTTATATGGGCTTAAACTTATCGTTTTTAATAAGCCACTTTATAAGTTTTGTTTGTTTGTACGAGCTTATTAAAATTATAAGCCCCCATAAGCTCCAAAACAATAAGCTCATTCAAGTAACTTATGGAAGGACTTGAGTTTATGATAAACAAAATTACTTAAATACCTCTTCAAATTAATTGACATATATACTTTTATATATCATCTTATGTCTTTTTACATTTATAAACTTAAGCTCCAGCTACATGATATCGCTCAATTATATACAAATATTTATGCGATATTTGTTATGTTTCGAGTCAAAATCATGATGGATAAAGCCCCGTTGTACTTACATTTGTGTGAAAGTATGTATTTAGGTGTTACATATTGGTTTGGAGGAGGAAACGTCGAAATAGGCCATCCAAACGCAAGAAAGGAGCAAAAACTCAAACGGAAGAAATCTGACCTCCCACTATAGTGTAGTTGGGAGCAATGCGACGCAGTGGGGTGATTTCGGGCAGTTACAAATTTTAACATTTATCATCAATTATTGGTAACTCAAGGGTTGTGTGGGTCATTATTCTTGCAACTTTTCTTTGGGGGGAGGGGGATAATCCAAATTAGGAGAGTTCTTAGAGCTTGGAGAAGATAATCGTGGAGGGATTCACTAATCAAGCAAGGGTTTTACGTTAATTTTATTACAATCGAACAAGTTTCTCATTGTCACTTTCATTTGAGCTTTTATACTCAATCTCTGCAATAATCGGTACTATGATGAACTTTTATTATAGTTTATGTTTCATTTCCGTTATAAGTAGCTAATTCCCTTAACATTTGCTTGGATTTGTGAGCTAATGTTTTGATTGATTTTGAGTTTGAGATGTTTGATAGATGTGTCTTGTTTAATTGAAAATCCATTTGGGTTTAGACTTTATTTATGTTATTAGATTACTTATATTCTCTATTTGGTATAAACCTTGAGTATTTGAAAAGAGCTCGAGACTTGACTAAAATATTGAACGAAATAATCAACCGGTCTTTAGATGATGTGATTATCGATATTCGGAAGGAGTCGATAATAGTAGTCGAAATAATAAAGTTTAAACACGAATGCTAGTTTATAAGTACGAGAAATCGGTTTAGAAAACTAGTAAACTATTCGAAAGAAAGTTTAGCAAATCAAGTCTTGTACATCAACTTGATTGTTAAGGCATAGTTATTTGAGGTGTTTACCATATTCGAAATGATAACTCGGTATTCGAAAGGAACTTTGTTTTATAAAAGAAGTAAATCAAACATTTCATTATCTTAGAAGGATTCATTACATTGGCAAACGGTCTAAGCAAATGTCTTTTACATCTTTAATATTCAAAAAACTTTCTAAAAGGGTACTTTTAGTGATAGCACAAACCCCCACATTTTTAATTGTTAATTTAGTTCGTTAAATTCTCAATTTACATAAATCCCTGAGTTCGAAGCCGAACTTGCCCAACTCTACACTATAACCGACAAGGATACACCGGCCTGTGTTGTGGTTTAGATTTCGCTTTTTGAAAAACTAGATTTAACACATCACTACCTACCAAACATGTTAATAATCTTTATAAATAAGCTCTACCATAATCTTAAGCTTAAGCTCCTACTCCATCTCAAGTTTAAGACCAAACTCCGACTAGTTATGCCAAACACACCCGATATGTTGACAAAGAAAGGAAATTGTAAAAACACATGTCTAGTTATGTGGCCATTGTAACATTTATTGCATCTAAATTACAACACAAGTACCAAATATGAGAGAGTATTTAGTATAACATAAAATGAAATTATCACAAGCAGAGAACAAAAGAAAGCTGGTCGACATTAAACGCAACGTATAGCTTAAAACTCAAATCGTATGATTATGTGTTATTTACCTTTGATTTTGTTTTTTGCTTAAAGCTCAAATAATGTGATTATGTCCTTATTTTTGTTTGCTTTCTAATGCTTTTAATTCTTTGATTACATCCAAATTTTTGTTCTGACAATCATATGAAAGAATGGATGCGAGATAAATACGGTCTCGTATTCCTTTTTCAGATCCTGCTCCACGAGCCCTTCCAGCGCGTCACAAGTGCCTTACAAAGAAAGGCTTTTTGCCAAGTTGGGTTAAGAGTATGTCTGTAACAGAGCTAAGCTTGAGCTCACCTCGATTTAGGCTAACTCGAACACGACAACCTTTACATGATCATGATTCCAGTTAGTAAGCATTCAGTAAATAAACAACAATCACAAACACTCAAATACAGTATACAAAATTAATAAGAGCAGCGACACAAACATTCACATACATTACAAAAGACTTTTAAAGGCAAGCAAGCGGTAATATAAAAGGAAGAAATTAGACTTCAGTAATGGGCAGGGGCCGCGCGAACGCAGGCCCCCACAGCAACAAATTATGATGTAGACTCGACCACTTGGGCCGATCTTAGGATAGCACCCCTTCAAAGTGCAATGAAGGTCACTAACCTAGGCCATGAGCCTTTTTGATCACCCATTGACCCCATCCAGGTAAGTGAGTAACCTGTACACTTAATTCCCAGTTTATACAAGCTACTCCAACTATTCTCTTTCTTCTCTTCACCGATGTGGGATACCTTCATATTGTTCATTTACTTTTTTTCATAGATATCATCTGACAGAAGAAGTGCGAAAATTATCTCTTTTCCGAAATGGGTATAATCTTTGTTGATGATAGAGTTTAAAGTGTGTTAGAGGTTTTCCTTACTCTTTGTATTTAGTCACATTTGTTTAGACATTGAAATGAGTTGTTGCAATAAACATGATTACAGAGGTGAGTTTTCCACTCGATAAAATTAAATATCTGGTTTGTTTTCCGTAAGAGGCTCTTGATGGGGTTGATCGGGGATTATGAGTTGGGGTCAATCTGCGAGTTACAGCAAAAAAATTTATATAGCTAACTGTCTGGAACAATAATACTAAAATGAATGATAACGAAAGTTTCTGTATTTTATGTTGGACCCATATTATTTGTGACCCTCATTGATCATTTGTCCTTACTGATATGATGACTGACACTAACTGAAATCTGTGTCTAGTAAATATTCGATGGACGTATTTACCTTACCGACACTATAGATTTCCCATTAGGTGATCGGAACTATGAGAGCTTAATGTAAACACTTAATAAACACCAGGGACTAAATATTACACACTCCTAATTTGAGTGTGTATATAAAGGGACATAATAAACCCTTAGAAGGGTTGGTTCATTCTTCACCTTTTGCTATCCCAAACACCTACAAGTGTTACTCTCTCTAAACGGTTCTAATATAACCGTATTACCATCCTAATACGATCATCTCATTCTGGAAATCATGTCTAACCTGTTCAACAACATCCCAGGATCTTCAGGAGGTATGTAAATAACATGAATCAATCTAATTTAATCCAACATGTGGTATCAGAGCCAATGGCTCGTGATTATCCATTGGTTCATGTTTATTTATCGCTTGGCTATTGCTATTATTGATTCTGCAACTTATTTGGCCGGCGGATTATGTTTTTTGGGTGAAAAATGGGATTTTTCGGAGCTGGTGGCGGCTGCTGCAACCCTAATTTCGACGAACTTCGTTCGTGCGAATGAAGGCTGATTCGTACGAACCTAATTTGCTCGTTCGTACGGATGAAGCCCTATTCGTACGAACCTAAATTGTTCATTAGTACGAATCTGATTGGCTCATTCGTACGAACCTGATTTGTTCGTTCGTACGGATGAAGCCCCATTCGTACGAACCTGACTTGTTCATTAGTACGAATCTGATTAGTTCATACGCACGAACGTAACTGTTGATCCGTACGAATCTGGGCTAATTCGTGCGAACCTAGGCTTACATTCGTACGAACTTAAACCTTACATCCGTACGAACCTAGGCTTACATCCGCACGAACCTGGACTTACATCCGTACGAATCAATACTCATCCGTACGGATATAATCTCATCCGTACGGATGACTACAGACCCTAATTTGGCCCCTTAACCCCGCAAGGGGGCGCAGCCCCCTTGACCCCTGCCTTATTTGTCGTGGTCACCTTATTTAGTCACCTTATTTATATGTGACCTTATTATACTTATGCACTAATATTCATGTTTTCATCTTTGTTGCCCAAAGGTCAAAGGTGATTCCTATGATTGCATTTTTCCTTTAGCCTAATAAACACGTAGGATATTAATTCTGCCCAAAGGTGATTTAATATACTTGTGTGCTTTAAAGGATTCTTATTATGCCTTAAAACACGATGTTCTATTTTGTTGCCCAAAGGTCAAAAGACAAACATAGTGTTGCATAAACCTTATGCTCATAATTTTACTTAGATATTAGTTATTTCTGCCCAAAGGTGATGTAACATCTAAGTAGAGCCTTACTTTAGCTTATTATTTTGGTGTTTTTTAATAGGCTTACCTATCACTAGCTTCATTACTTATATGGTCTTAGTCTCAGGAACATTACTATTAGGTCTACTTATTTTAGACATTACTCTAGTTCTATTACTTTAAGGGACATTACTTAGTCTGCCTTATATAGCTAACTCTGTCACTCTAAAATCTTCTATAATTCGTATCATAATCTTATATCCTCCTTATTCTCCACTACAGTACCAAACTTCGGCATTGAGGCACTTACTGGTGCTAATTTCACTTCATGGAAGGAGCAACTTAACTTAACTCTGGGAATGCTCGACATGGACTATGCTATTCGCCATGATGAACCCGCCGCTATTACTGCTGAATCTACTGCGACTCAGAAAGCGGACTTTGATAAGTGGGAAAGGGCGAATCGGCTGTCCCTAATGATGGTCAAGAACTCTATTCATTCCAGCATCCGAGGAGCTATCCCTGATAACGACAAAGTGAAAACTTACCTCAAATCTGTTGAGGATCACTTTAAGGGATCGTCTAAGGCAACTGCGAGTAGTTTAATGCTACAGATGCTGACTCTTAAATATGAGGGTTCTAACGGTGTCCGTGAACACATAATGAAGATGGTTGACATGTCTCACAAGCTTAAGAATTTGCAAATGGAAGTCTCAGATGGCTTTCTTGTGCATTTCATAATGACTTCCTTGCCTGCTCGGTTCGACACTTTCAAAGTGAATTATAACGCAATGAAAGATAAATGGTCGATAAGTGAACTGATTGCTATGTGCGTTCAAGAGGAAGATCGTCTTAAGCACATTCAACCAGAAGCTGCTGTTCACCTTACTACCACTTCAAACCCCAAGAAGAGGAAAGGTAACTACAGTAACAAGACTGAAAATAAAGTCCAAAATCATGGTGCTTCTACCTCTGGCCCTAAATCCTCGACAAGCAATAATAACTGCAAATTCTGTCGCTCCAAAGGGCACGGACAGAAAGATTGCTCTAAATTCAAGGAATGGCTAGCTAAGAAAGGTAACATTCTTTACATAATATTTGATTCCTTTACTACTGATGTTCCATTTAATACATGGTGGGGTGACTCTGGTTCTATGGTCCATGTGACCAATTCCTTACAGGGATTCCTTACAATCCAGAAGCTTCAAAAGGACCAAAGAAAGCTTAGAGTTGGAAATGGTGATCTCTTAGATGTCGAAGCCATGGGGACCTTAAATTTACATATGAATACCGGAAAGTGTATTAGATTAATAGATACCTTATATGTACCGAGAATTACTCGGAACCTTGTATCTATATCTAGACTTGATCTTGAAGGTTATGTAATTACTCATGGTTGTGGCAGGATCACTTTTACTCTTAATAATGAATTGTTTGGTTGTGGTTTTTTGGATGGATTACTGTATAAATTAGAACTAGATCATAATTTCTCACAGTCTTTGTTGTCTCTTAATATTGATGACATAACTAAAACAAAGACAAAATCACCTAAACAAGCAGAGAATTCCTCCACATTGTGGCATAAGCGTCTCGGCCACATCTCACGAGATCGCATGACACGACTCGTAAAAGAAGGAATCTTACCCTCTCTTGATTTTAGTGATTTCGAAACATGTATTCAATGCCTCAAAGGCAAAATGGCTAAAGGGAATAAGAAAGGAGCCACCAGATGTTCCAACTTGTTGGAAATAATTCATACTGATATTAGTGGCCCCTATCCCGCATCAATAACAGGACATACATCATTTATTACATTCATTGACGATTATTCACGTTATATGCACCTTTATCTGATTAAAGAAAAATCTGAATCCTTACAAACTTTTGTCGATTATAAAACTTTGGTTGAAAACCAACTTGATCATAAGATAAAAGTTGTCCGATCAGATAGGGGAGGTGAGTATTACGGTAAACATACTGATATTGGTCAAGCTCCTGGTCCTTTCTATAATTTTTGCAAGGAACAGGGCATAATTAACCAATACACCATGCCAGGTTCTCCTCAACAGAATGGTGTTGCTGAAAGGAGAAACCGAACTTTAATGGACATGGTGAGAAGTATGCTCGCCAACACTAACCTACCCAAATTTCTTTGGACTGAGGCCTTAAAAACAGCTGTTCATATACTCAATAGGGTTCCATCAAAATCTGTCCCTAAAACTCCTTATGAGATCTGGACAGGTAGGAAACCGAGTCTAAAATATATGAAAGTATGGGGCTGTCCTGCCGAAGCAAAAGTCTATAACCCTAACTTAAAGAAACTGGATTCTAAAACCCTTACATGTTTCTTTATTGGTTATCCCGAGAACTCAAAAGGTTATCGGTTTTACTGTCCTTCTCACTCTACCCGCATCATAGATACGCAACATGCCACTTTCCTCGAAAATTCAGAGATCAGTGGGAGCACGACAAATCCTGATTTAGATTTGCAAGAAGTACAAGAAACGGGGGGAAACCATTCGTCGGTTATTACGATTCCTCCGATAATTCCTCTTGTACCCAACGCTGCTCCCGATATACCTGGATCTCCTAATGAACCGGTTGAACCTCCTATGCCTCCTAATCTAAACGCCGAAGAACCGCCTGTTCCTGAAGAACCCGTAATTCAGCTCAGGAGATCATCAAGGGCTCGCAGAAACACTAATTTTGATGATTTCGAAACTTATCTGGCTGAAGTCGAAAACATTGGGAAACTTACTGATCCAACCTCTTACCGAGAAGCTATTAATAGTGATCAGGCCGCTAAATGGATTGAAGCCATGATTGAAGAGCTCAATTCCATGGAGCGTAATGGCGTTTGGGTATTGGTTCCACTCACTAAAGGATCCAAAGTAATAGGATGTAAATGGGTGTTCAAAACCAAATTAGACCCGAATGGAAACGTCGAACGCTATAAGGCCAGACTGGTTGCAAAAGGCTTTACTCAAAAGGAAGGAATTGATTATCAAGAGACCTTTTCCCCTGTCTCTCGTAAAGATTTCCTAAGGATCGTCATGGCACTCGTAGCTCATTATGATTTAGAGTTACATCAGATGGATGTCAAGACCGCTTTCCTAAATGGTGACTTGCAAGAAGACGTATACATGCGGCAACCTGAAGGATTTATTCCAGAAGGTAAAGAGCACATGGTCTGCAAGTTAAACAAATCGATATATGGGTTGAAACAAGCATCACGACAATGGTACCTTAAATTTGATGAAGTCGTAAAATCTGATGGCTTCCTAAAGAATCAAGTGGATCAATGCACCTATCTCAAGATCAGTGGGAGTAACTTTATTATCCTTGTTTTGTATGTGGATGATATTCTACTTGCAAGTAACAACTTGGATTTGCTACATGAGTCGAAGCGAATGCTTTCGCATAATTTCGACATGAAAGATCTCGGTGATGCCTCTTATGTTTTAGGTATCGAAATAAATCGAGATAGACGTAATGGTGTTCTAGGTCTTTCCCAAAGGGCTTATATTGACCGTATTCTAGAACGCTATAACATGCAGCACTGCACACCCACTGTGGCTCCGGTAGTTAAAGGGGACGTATTTGGACCTCATCAAACTCCGAGCACTGAAACTGAGAAGGCTGAAATGAGGATGATACCTTACTCATCTGTAGTTGGGAGCATTATGTACGCTCAGGTTTGTACTCGACCGGATATCGCTTACATCGCTGGTATGCTGGGGCGTTACTTATCTAACCCCGGATTAGCACACTGGAAAGCGGCTAAAAAGGTTCTACGATATCTGAAAGGGACCAAAGACTACAAATTAACTTATAGAAGAAGTGACAACCTGGAAGTAGTAGGTTATTCTGATTCTGACTTTGCTAAATGCAAAGAAGACCATAAATCTACTTCTGGGTATATTTTCATGTTAGCTGGCGGACCAATCTCTTGGCGGAGTCATAAACAGAAACTGACCACAACGTCTACTATGATGGCTGAATATGTTGCCGTTTATAATGCAACCTGTCATGGGATGTTGTTAAGGAACCTGATCAGTGGACTCAAACTCGTCAACTCAATTTCTAGACCATTGAAGCTTTACTGTGATAACTCAGCTGCTGTAACTTTCTCGAACAGTAACAGTTCGACTGGCGCTGGGCTGTATCTCGACACAAAGTATCTGTTTGTACGCGAACGGGTTGAGGAAAATGTTCTTTGTGTTGAGTACATAAGTACACATGACATGCTAGCGGATCCGATGACCAAAGGTCTTCCTCCTAATATATTCGTAGGACACGTGTCGAATATGGGGCTTACAAAAGACTTAATGTAATAGCATTGTTGTACTTATTGGTCATTATTATTTATTAATGAAAATTTTCCTCCTTATTCAGATTTTGTTTGTCTATTATTTACACCTTATGCGCATAACTGTGTTGGACATTATTATAACAAAATTTGTCTTAGTTGGTCTATCATTGCTTATTCAGTTTTGAATTTGAGTCATAGTTTGACTAGTGGGGGTCCTGAGTAGATGTTCTTCTCTACGACTGTACTTATCAACTATGATTTCGGTTTTAAACAAATGAGTATTATCTCGTACGGACTTATCAATACTCATAGATAAATGATCTACTCGGTCAAGTGGGAGAATGTTGGACCCATATTATTTGTGACCCTCATTGATCATTTGTCCTTACTGATATGATGACTGACACTAACTGAAATCTGTGTCTAGTAAATATTCGATGGACGTATTTACCTTACCGACACTATAGATTTCCCATTAGGTGATCGGAACTATGAGAGCTTAATGTAAACACTTAATAAACACCAGGGACTAAATATTACACACTCCTAATTTGAGTGTGTATATAAAGGGACATAATAAACCCTTAGAAGGGTTGGTTCATTCTTCACCTTTTGCTATCCCAAACACCTACAAGTGTTACTCTCTCTAAACGGTTCTAATATAACCGTATTACCATCCTAATACGATCATCTCATTCTGGGAATCATGTCTAACCTGTTCAACAACATCCCCGGATCTTCAGGAGGTATGTAAATAACATGAATCAATCTAATTTAATCCAACATTTTAGTTAGTTCTCGACACTCAGTATCATATATTTCTGAAAACTGGTTTACAGTTTGGTTCTTATCTGGGGTGTGCAGAACTCGGTTCAAACCAGTGAAACTTGAAAACCAAACCGAGACTGGATGTATTTGTTTTATTTCTTTGTAACGAAATTGTGTGAGCAATGAATCGCACTTGACACACTAGTCCACAAGTTTGAGTATGGTTCATAGTCCTGAACTGGTTCTACATTGGTACCGGAGCGACACCAAAACAGTATTGTACAGCACTACAGCCTAGTTCTCCCTTCCAATATTATTCATTCATTTTTGGGTTTCGATCTGGTCAGGGCTTTCGTCCTAAAATCAGAATCATCTCATGCTTTTGTCCTAAAATTTTCAAGTTTCGGTGCGGACTAATAAACACCTATGAATATAAGAACATATCATCAAGAGTTGACCCATATCTACTCTATACCACAAAAGTAAAACGTAGTAGATTCCATTACAAATGAGTTTGATTCTAAGCAGTAGAACGTAATAAAACGTAGAATAAAAAAGACGACATCGTTTCGGGAATGAGGTATTCTTCCGCCCAAACTGACCCTATTTTCTTATCTTTCATTTTTGTTATGACGCAATTAATATGACTTTTTTGAACATTTACACGGCTCCATAGCTCCCAAGAGGTTGGATTAAAGGTCCAACAAGACCCAAAATTGGCCTAACCGGCCACGATTGCCGGGCTTAAATATATTCATTAGTAGGGCGAACAAATAAATGAATACGAACACGTGATAAACGAATACGAAGGCGTAAACGGACGAAAATTTTTGTTCATTTCGTTCTTTAAAATTAAACCTTTTCATGATACATTACCAAAGTTCAAACTAGAGATACATGTTTCTTTCAGCTTCTTTTCACTTAATCTCATATCTCGTAAAGAAGAGCCCGAAAATTACCTATATTACCTATTAAAAATGAACCTTTTTTATTAGGTTATACTAGTATATGTGACAGACATGTAAAAAAAGGCAAAAAAGGTATTCCGTTGCCGGGACTTGAACCCGGGTCTCTCGGGTGAGAGCCGAGTATCCTAACCAACTAGACTACAACGGATTGTTGATTGGTTTCTCACAACGTCCTATTGATTTCTTTACAAATTATACAATATGTCATGAATGAAACGAGTATCGTTGGCCCGCGCTACGCTGAGGTTAACGTTTGTTGTTTTTAGCAAATGATTACAATCAATTGTATAACCTGAATTGATAAGAAACATAAAGTTTACTGATAAATAGATAGTATACCTTGTAAGAACTTTGGCTAAAATAATCAGCAATGTTGAAAGGTGATTAACGACAATAAGCAACCATTCGACATGAATAATCTTGAAACTGGCAGCAGCCAAAAGCATCAACTACATCAGCACTATCACCATTAACCTTATTGGTTTCGTTTTAAATTTGGACAGCCTTGTAGAAGGGGTATCACATCAAATGGAGGCAAAGAATGCCAACAAAGATCAATATAACCAGCATCGTTCTTTTGTCTTCTAGAGCCTGAAAAACGCAGCCAACAGAACTGTACGGGATGAAGATCCCTGTCCTTTTAAGTACGAACGACACCCCGTTAAGTTGTTGGAGTCTATAAGCCGGGCACTCTAGGATATATACAGCCCACACGCAAACGTCGAGTAGCAACGACTCGTGTTTGGAACGCAACAGTGGTAGGCAGAAAATGAGATTGCAAAAGGAAATGGCAGCCACAACTTTGAGAGTATGTATGTGCTTTTTTGTGTGAGTTTTTTAAGTACCCTTCGTGGCCTGTTTTTTATACACACTAGTATTTCCAACAACGTTAACCTCGTTAATCGAAATGCACGATGATACTGGAACAAATACATGTGCATCATAAGAGAGAACAAAGGAACTCCTAATTTGGTGCAGAAAAGTAGATTTGCTAGTGCTCGAGGTGGAAAACATAATCAGTGAGACGCTGCTTTTTAACCGTATGCATTTGAGAAGCACTATCCACATTCTATCCTTCTTGCAATACATAATTTGTTGCATCATTCTCGTTCATCCCCAAAAAGAGAGAGGCGTCTTGAATGCTTGTTGAATAAGCAGACATCAGTAGCTCTAGCACCCTTCTCGTGTATCTTTCTGCAAATTGCGCAAACACAATCTTGAATGTCTGTACTCTAGTTGAATCCATGAATGGAATCATAGACACCTGCATAGTTGCATAGTTTCGAGTTCTTAGCTTCTGCCCAAACAATCTCCGTTAAGCTAATATGTAGTTTCAAACACCATTACTATGTTTCAACGTCAATATCTTTACATTCACAAATATTTGGAGCATTTACTCCCCCTATGTCTCTTCCGATTTAGGGGTTTGTGTTTAGATAGCAACTATATATCAGGCATATCTTGTTAAACACCATACAACATCATGTCGTAACTATGTGTATGTGTAAATCAAGCCCAACCCTGACATTTCGGAGGCATGGTGCAAAAAAATAAAAGAGGCCCTATAAAATTTATGATAAATACTTTTCATTATAATAAACACGAGTTACATTATTATTTTCTAAACATTGATCTTCTAGCATTTTTTGAAGCAAATTCATCTATTATACTTTCATAATCAATATTATTAAGAAAATCGTTCTCAATTGAAATTAAAGACAATGCATTTAATCTCTCTTGGGACATGGTTGACCGCAAATAAGATTTAAGAGTTTTAGTTTAGAAAAGCTTCTTTCTGCGGACGCAACAGTAATGGGAACAGTCAACAATATTATGTATGCCAAACAAGAAACCGGATAAGTGTTTAACCGTTTCAAAAAATTAAGTATTGAGTTGGTTGTGTCGTGTTCGACGCGCAAATTCTTTTGTAACAATTCCAGTTCGTTGAATAAATCATCACCATCAATGTCTGAGATATCACCATTTTGTAACCTCTTTTCAAGATTCTTGCAACTTGTCTTTAGTTCATCAGTATTCAGTGACTTCAACTTTTCAGTTATGAATAACAAACCCAAAATGCCTTCATATTGTTTGTATTGCTCAAATCTTTGCTCCAATGAAATAATAGCATGATGTACACAAAATAATGAATCCTAAATGATTCTTGAGGTGAAAGTTCATTTACGTGTTCTGCTGATTCAATGACACTTTCGTCAAAATGTCTTTTCTTAATAATTCTTCTTTTATTTTTGTTTTCAACAAATACCGGTTCAATTCCTAAATCGGAAGGTATATATCGGGCAGAATCTAAAGCCTTCTCAAACCCATGTTATCGGTAGTCTTTAAAAAAACCAATAAGTGCCCCCACACCACTCACTGCCTCATCAATACGCATGGTTTCAGACTGAAGTTGTTTGCTCAGATTATTTATTTTAGCCAAAATATTATACCATGTAACAATACCAGTAATGAAGTCAAATCTTCCAAGTTCATACTCTGCTAGAGAAGTAGCTTCACTTTTGATCTTTAAATCATCTTTCTCTTCATCAGTAAGTTTATACAGAGCTTCTACTATCTCAGGAGCTTGAGTTACTATTGTTTTTACAGTCTCAATCCTACTTTCCCACCTTATTGTTGATAAAGATTTTAAAGTAAGACTCTTTTTCTGTAAAGTGTCTTTCAAAATTTTCCACCTTTTTATGTTTTCCCTTCATATTTGATCCGTTGTCATAACATTGCCCTCTTATATTATCGATGTCAAGATCAAGATATTGTAGCAAGCTTTGTAACGAATCAAATAACCCTTTCCCTGTGGTGTCACTAAGAACTAAAAATTGAAAAAAAAAATTCATCAATCTTTATACGAGTGGTGGACACATCTACACACCTTATTACAAGTGTCATTTGTTCTTGTTTGCTAATATCTGGAGTACAATCCAAAATTACTGAAAAATACTTCGTTTCCTTAATTTTTGTCTCGATTGTATTTTTTATATCAGAAGCAAGCAAAATAATAATCTCATTTTGTATCTTGTGACTTAGATAATGGTAATGAATATCATGATTTTGTTTCCTTCGGATATGCTGTGCCATTACTAACCCACTCCGCAATCATTTCAACTAAAGCCATAAAATTGCCATTGTTTTCAACATATAGCTTCTCATTACTTCCACGGAATGCTAAAGTTTGTTTGGCTAATAACTTCACTAACGCAAGCAATCTTCTTAATACCTTTCTCCAGTGTTTGGTCTCTTTGTTAATTTCATACTGAACTTTTTTATCAATAACTTCATTAGTTTCCAGCCTTGCACGCAAGTCAAACCAAAGAGACATATAATATATATGATCTGCAGAACTTTCATGCATCTTCAAACTCTTAGAAAGATGTCCCCAATCATTTATCCCCTCATGTGCCATATTACTTGGTTGTTTTTTCTTCTTAAACAACTTGCAAAGGAAACAAAATACTTTATCAAGATCCTTAAAGTACACAAGCTAATCTCTATGATGCTTCTCTCCGTTTGGTAAGTACTTATCATAAAATTTTGAACAAAAACGTCTATTTTTTACATTTTTATGACCTTTACCTTTTAATATATCTCTTATAGGACTATTTTTCACTAGTAAATCTCTCAATTTAATATCGGGGGTGTCCCAATTCGTAGGCTCATATATGTTGACTGGAATATTTTCCTGTTCTTTAGGTTCTCCATCAGTTTCAGGTGTTACACCTTCTCTATGATCCTCGTTAGATTGAACATTATCAACATTTATGGTATTATCTTCGATTATTGTTTCCTATACCTGAAATGATTCCTGATTAGCTTCATCTGTTACCCCTTCTCGTACTTGTTTGATAATGAATTTATCGATAACACCTATTTGATTACGAATAAAGCGTTCTTCATTTTATTTTCTTTTGCGTTTAGAAGAAACCGATTCAAATTTTCTAGTTGGTTTATATAGATAATAAATAAAAACTTAACAAGTTAACAATTATCTACTAACTAACTGTGTAACAAATAGTATATATTGTATTCTTTGACAATAGATAAACTATCTAATACGATAATTTTGGCAATATTAAACATAAATAATAATCAAATACGTACCTGAAATTGAAAGTATGTGGTGTGATTTTGGCATAAGTAGGTTAATTGATAGCTATCTAATCAATTAATCATTTTTCTTCTTCCATCGATGTGGGACAAAAGTAAAAACTAAACTCTTCTTTCTCTTGTGACTCAAATGTGGGACAAAGATAATTTGTAAGCTTGTACCAGAATTTTTTTTATTTTTTTTTTTTTAAATCAGAGGCCCCGTGCGATCGGACGACCAACACCCCCCCCCCCCCCCCCCCCAGGCCGCCACTAAATGAATTGTTATATTTTGTACTCATATGCAGTTTATCCATATATCCGCTAAGGGCCGACATTATTTAATAGGCAATAGGCAAGAGTTCTAGATAAATATAAGTAGATGTTCCAACATGAGTAAGGTTGAAACCAATTATATGCCAAAAGCTGATAAATTATGTCGAAACTAAAATCATAACTACCAATAGAAACATGTTAAAGCCGAAATTGCATTTGGATATAGCAAATAACAACAAAAATTTGGCCGAAATGGACTTTATTATCGTCGGATTAGTGGAAACGGACTTGGCCGGATAAATTTCATGAAAATGGTATAGCCGGCGTTGGCAACGCCAACTTATGCCTAGTGTGTTGCCACGTCTGATTTCCACTACCTGATTCGCCCAGTCACCGTGCCGACGTGTCATAAGCCGGAGTTGGCACCTCCGACTTATGGAGAAAAATTAGGGTTTCACTTTGGTGGTTTTAGGGTTTAGGTTAGGTGGTTTTATGGTTTTGGTTTAGGGTGTGATTGGTTGAGGTTAATAGGGGTTAATCAATGGTAATGATAATCATTGATACTGGTTGGTTTGTCATTAGGTAATCAATCATCGTCCACTATATCCATTAATAGACAATAAACCATTACTCAACAAAACGAGGGTAATGAAACTGGGTAATGATTAACCCCTCTTTCATTGCTTTTCCCATTCCCTTTCCCATTTCTCTCTTTGAAACAACCGCCCCCTTAGTTTTTTTTTGTTTTAAAAATGTTTAAGTGTTAGGTGCTGTTCTTTTGAACCAAAGGTTTTTCCTCTGAATCTGAATACCAGCTCTGAATAATCAGAGGTGGTCCAAAACTCTGAATCTGAATCAATATACTATGTTCTTTTTTCCTTCGTAACATCTGTTTTACTATATTAGTACTAAACTGTTTCATGTATAAACCGTCTTAAATAAAAACATTCATAAAAATGTTCAAACATAGTCGTAACATTTTTCTAATAAAGATAATATTTAAACAACATTTTCAACATTTTTGCATTAATTGTGCCGCAACCTGATCTCGACAACTGATCATATATTGTTAATCTGTTGTATTTCCATGTGGTTGAACCTCGTCCTCATCGTACTCGTCCCCATCTTGTACATTCTCGTTAGCATGTACTTCACCTCGATCATATTCAGAGAAAAAATCATCCCTTAATCCTTCTTTTCGTATAAAATTATGAACAGCAAAGCATGCAATAGTAATATCTCTTTCTTTCACCAAAGAATATGGAGTCATTCTCTTCAAGATGGGAAAACGTGCTTTCAAAACACCAAAAGCACGCTCAATCACGTTTCTAAGTTTAGCATGAGCGTGATTGAACAAAATAATAAACTAATTGTCTAACATCAATTTCAAGATATAAAAATAATTAACAAAAGAAAAGTTCACATAAAAGTCAATGTAATAGTAGGAGTTTATATGCAATCGAAAACAAATACATATTAAAAAAAATTATATCACCTAAATCTAACAAACAATCATCAATATCAATTTATATAACGAAATCAAGTGACAAACCATTGAAAAAAAAATCAAAAATTACTTGAATGTAAGGATGGAAAACTTACTGGTGAAGAGAAAGAGGTAATCAGAGGTAAAAAGAGGTTTTTTATGTAGGGTTGTATCAGAGGTAAAAAGAGGTTTTTTGCCTCTGGTTGAAAAAAAAAAAAGAACAACAAAATTTTTAAAACCTCTGACCGGATCAGAGATCAGAGCCTATTAAGACGTTTTTTTCAAAAAAGAACAGCACCTTAGTGTTTAGGGTTAATTATGTATATAATTTGATGATTTTTATGAAAATTTCCAAATTGTGTTTTGTTAATATGTATTTGTTTTAGAATTTATAAAAATTAGATTAATGTTTATAGCTTTTTTTGTGTGTGTTTTATGTTATGTAAATAATTGCAAAAAAACCTTTTTTTTCTTCACAAAAATGAAGAAGTTAAAATACAACATGGCACAAATACGTGGAGAAATACAAGCAATACACGGTATTGAAAATATACATTTTTCACCCAAAAAGAAGTGTCAACTTTTCGGTTTTCCAATCTGTTTGACATGCTCATATTGCGACACCATCTATGTATACCCAACCTTGATTTCCCAATGTCGATAGGAAAATGCTAACTCTATTAAAAGCAAACCATAGAATAAATTTACATGTATATGCATGCATGTTTTTTTTTTATAACAAAGTTGCTAATATTTATAAGGGATAAGTGTCTAGAAATGTATCAAACTTAATATTTTATGTATCTAACTTCAAAATTTTCTATTGTATGTATCTAACTTTCAAAAATATCTATTTTAAGAAAACCGTAGGATAACTAGCTTGTTGCTACAGTTTGCAGCCGTTGAGTTTTTTATTTCTACTTATTTGTTGCCATTATTGTTTCTATTTAACTTTAAAAAATATTTATTGTATGTATCTAACTTTGAAAACTTATTTTTTGATGCCATATAAGTTTCCACGTCATCGATTTGTTAAGATTTTATGGGATAATTATTTTGAAATATATTGAACTTTACACCTATAACTATTGTATACAATCAAATTTAAAAACCTCTAATGTATATACGAATCTTTCAGTAATTTTAATTATATTCTTTAATATTTGTGTGACATGGCAACCATGTCATCAAATTGGAATACAATCAAAGTTTGTTTGGCTTTGACTATTAACATTCAAAAGTAGACCATTTCTTTTCCAATAATTCTTTTTCATTTTCACTCCAGAATCAAAATGTAAAAATACTAAAATATATATTGTCTAATCTTAGTTTCAATGTCAAAAATACAAGATCTAAATCACAATTTAATTTTACCATGATTTCAGAAAATGCCCCAACAAAAACAATAAAACGTAAAGCAAGCTACTGATACATATCAATCATATACACCCTCTTTGTCTTTTTGGTTACTCACTTAGCGGGTTATTCTCAAAGTTGCTTCATAAAAAAATTGCAAATCATCTAACTCGACTTCAAGTTTTGAACCAAAAACCGATATTCGAGTCCTGAATAAAATCCTAAGTCCAATTGAAATCCTTTGAATCAAAACCTTAAATTTAATTATCAAAATAAAAAATCATCCCAAACCAAATTATGAGTTCTCGAATTTTGAATGATTACAAAACTCCAAATTGATTACCTTTATCTTCTTTTAAGATCCGGAATTCTACTCGAAATCGAAAATCAAAATTAAACGAATCGTTTAAAACCCATATATTAGGTTTGTGATATGCGCTTATGATGATGAAGCCAACAAATTGATTTCTCAGAACGTTGATATAGAGACTCGTATAGAATAACCCAAAACTTATACAGTATATTATAGTAATAATATAGGTTTAAATTTTTTCTAGAAATTCGACATAAATATAAACCGGTGTCATATCAGCAACCAACAAGTTTTAGGTTATTTAATACATACAATAGACGTGTATTATAATTTAGTGAATACAATAAAGTAATTCAAATTTGGATGCATATAATAAGTTTCGGTGACAAGTTCTATGTATTTTCAAACAATTAACCCAAGATTTTATTGGTTAGACACATAAAATAACCATTTTTGTAAGTTCGACATGCAATAGACCAATTTGAAATTTAAACATACAATGGATTTTTGAGAAAGTTTGATACATTTTCAGACACTTATCTCTATTTTTAATGGTAAAGTTTTGATATATATATGCTTTTTTATCCGGACATGCAATATGAAACACCATTAACACACTACGAAGTTTAATTCAACGTAATATTTTAATTGGTATGTAATATCCGTTGTTGCAAACAACGAAAGACACGAAAATGGACAAAATAGGAGCCCATGGTATCAAACAAACTTACTAACAAACCATAACCCCACTCGCAAAAATGTCTGATTCCTCAAACCTTCCCGTACTTCCCTAACTGATTTACATTAATCTTAAAACTACGTCATTTGTTTTCACAGTTTGTTCTTTAAAGGTTTCCTTTAACGACCGGAGAATCCAACAGAAAGATTGCATGGGTTGAGCGTATGCATTATCTTCACAAATCTACCTAGGAAGAAGCAATATTAATATGGAATGTAGTGTTCATTGTCATATGAAAACATTAAAGACTACGATCTGATTCTAAGGCTTGCAAGAAAAAGATGTCACGAGACCAAAACCTACGTGATGGGCTTTAGAAAATAATGAATGGACAAACACAATATATACCATCTCAATTTCATTAGAGCATAAACCTTTCTACAAATTTGTATTACATATATTTTAATTATAACCCATTTACAAACCTGAAGAAGTTTATAGAAGTAAAATGATTTGTTTAATGAAAATAATGGTTTATAAAAAAATGATTTGTATGAGTTATAGAAGTAAAATTTTAAAGTTTTATGTAAAGTTATACAAAAAATTGAAATGATGACGTGGCTTAATATCATAAAATATGTTGCAAAATAATCGTATTTAATTCATATTTTTTTTTTCTCATCCGAGCGGATTCCTTTTACTCGTCAAAGTTATAAAATAATTTTGAAGTGTTAATTATCTCGGCCCCCCAATGTGGCAATGTGCCTGAGCGAATGTACAAGGCTTCTAAGACCATAAATATTTATAAGAGTAAATTACATAGATCGTCCCTAAGGTTTATATGGAATTACGGTTATCGTCCCTAAGTTTAAAAAGTTGCATGAATGGTCCCAAAGTTTAGACTAATTACGGATTTCGTCCCTAACTTGGACGTCCGTTAATTTCCACCGTTAGCCTTCCCTCACGTGTTAAACACGTGAGGGGTATTTTAGTCTTTTCCCTAATAAGGACGATTTATGTAATTTACTCTATTTTCTATTTTACAAACAAACATCTCTCTCTCTCATCTGCAACTCAAAGCGCTGCCAACCCTAATCGCCACCATCGTCCCCTGCAACTCACTGGCGCTGCCATCACCGCCACTACAATCACCATCGCCCCCATCACCGCCACTGCAATCACTGCACGTCCATCATCACCTCTGCAAACGTGGATCGGAAGTACACGTGGACGGCTGAGATTAACAGTTTCGATAGAAGAAGTTTAAACTGATTAGATCGGAAGTACACGGATTAGATCGGAAGTACACGGATTAGATCGGAAGGTGGAAAGAAGAAGTTTAAACTGACGACGGAGATTAAAGGTGGAAAGAAGATTCAACGCCACCGCTGGTCTTGTTTATTCTGAAGCAGCCGCCGGAGCTTCCAACGCCACCGCCGCCGCTGGTCTTGTTTATTCTGAAGCAGCCGCCGGAGCTTCCAACGCCACCTCCGCCATTGAGATTAGGAATCGGTTTGATGAAATTGGAATTGGAATTGGTTTTTTACGATTCATTTGATTGTGATTTATATAAGTATCGTGAGTTTGGAATTAATGGTGGAATTTGGAAGTTTGTGAATACCGGGTGCAATGTGTGAGTGTGAGTTTGTTTGGAGTGGTGAGTGGGAATTGGTTTGGTGTTCACGGGTGTTCTTTTCATAGGATCTGGCCCACACTGTTTGCTCACAAATTACATAAATCGTCCTTATTAGGGAAAAGACTAAAATACCCCTCACATGTTTAACACGTGAGGGAAGGCTAACGGTGGAAATTAACGGACGTCCAAGTTAGGGACGAAATCCGTAATTAGTCTAAACTTTGGGACCATTCATGCAACTTTTTAAACTTAGGGACGATAACCGTAATTCCATATAAACCTTAGGGACGATCTATGTAATTTACTCTATTTATAATTCAAAATCATTCAATATGATATATGCAATGACGTTTTGTATCACAAAGTTAGATAGTTTAGTCCATGAAATGGACAAATTCTTTTTTGGGACAACGTTCTAATACCCACTGAAATTTGTTGTGGGTCAATGTCTATACGGACTATAATCTGCCACACATCCACATATAATTTTATATCCATGTGTATTCACCATCTCTTTATAGAAAGGCCACGCGATATCACTAAATAGAAATGGCTGAAGTGGTTGAGGTGACAAACAAGCAGGTGATATTAAAAGACTACATCAAAGGGTATCCGAATGCATCCGACTTGGTGGTAAATTCGGATGCCACCATCCGACTAGAGTTGGCAAAGAATGAAGGTGGTTTAATATTGACGAAGAATCTCTATTTGTCGTGTGACCCCTATATGAGGATACGCATGACCGAGCCTGTGGTATCTTATGCTGATCCTTTCACTCCTGGTTCGGAATGTTTTCATCAATAACAGTAAGATATTATATATTTTTTACCACTAGGTTTTCTGGACAATAAGATGTGTTTTGTATCATTTATTTTTTATTGGTGTATCTGGGAGACTCTACTTATAATCAACTATATATGATTTTATTCAAATAATAACATTTAATACCATAAGAATTCAAAAGTTTAAAGACCACGTACCATACAAACTTTAAAATGGTGACACGAGAAGTAGGATTCAATAAGTACCGTAACGTAAATAGTTGGTTTTAAGAGTAAAAGTAATGTGACCAAGGAAACGAAATCAATGATGGTCGAGGGTGTTTCCAATGGCAAAATTATTGAAAATCGAAATATAGTTGCCTTTCTTTATTAGGTAAACAAGATTTTCATTAAAACCGCTATTTTGTATAGCCTATAAGCGGATATGGAGTGGCAAGAGTTTTGGATTCGACTCACCCGGACTTCAAAGAAGGTGACTTGATATGGGGAATCCTTAATTGGGAAGAATATAGCTTGATAAAAGAACCACAATTCTTAATAAAGATTCAAGATACCGATATTCCTCTTTCCTACTATACCGGAATCCTAGGTAAGTTAATTAACTCTAATATATTCTGTTTACATCTTAATCAAATCTCCTATGTTCCTTAAATCTGGGATGTTTTGGGTATGGCTGGCATGACTGCCTATGCAGGATTTTATGAGGTTTGCTCGGCAAAGAAAGGAGACAACGTGTTCGTATCAGCAACATCGGGAGCCATTGGCCAACTTGTTGGCCAGTTTGCAAAACTTTGCGGTTGTTATTGTCGGTCGCCTAATCTACGATCCCTTTGAACCCTAAACCATACTAGTCGCGGAATAACCAATATGTATGTATATATGGTGAAGAACAACACAAATAACCTAATGATTGATATTATTAAGCTTACGTATTCGATTACAAACACGAATAATATCAAATCACTCGATTACAAGACTTTAACACTCAAAACTCACAGTTACGCTAGGTAAGAACTAACCCACGTAACTATTCGTGATGTGACAGCTCTGACAACTTTCAACAACCGCATTTATGATCCCGAGGTTGCTATTTATAGGTCTGACCCAACAACCTAAATAGTTACGCAACGTAACTATTTGGGATCAGTTACGCTGCGTAACTAAACAGTTACGCTAGCGTAACAGTTAGTTACGCTGCGTAACTGAGTTACTCACGTAACAGTCTACATAAACGCGTTTTGGACTTTACAACTCGATCTAAATACATTCTAACTCGACAACACATTCATACTGAATACAACTACAGACATTAATGCTCCAACAAACTCCCCCTTGGATGTAGCTTGTATTCTTCGAAATTTTCTTGAACTTTTGATGTCGAGAGATCGAGAGTTGATCCTTTAAACTTCACAGAAGCCTTGTACGGTCTTCAGTCTGCAACCGATGTCGTGCGAATCTTTCTGGCAGCTAGTCTTCATCATTAAGCAACGCGGCTCCATGAAGATCAGCTTCTAGTCCTTGACTTCCTGGAAGTGCTAAACTCTTCGAGATCCGTTCTTTAAACTCTGCAAACCTAGCTTACAGAGACAAAACTGACCAAATACGAGTTTTTGTTCTTTAAACTGATAAAATTTTTCGTTTTTCAGAAAACACGTGATAAAACCTTTTAACCTTGTACGATACGTGACAACGAAGAAAATAAACGCAGAAATAAAATCTTTTTGGATTTTTGTTTGTTTTCTTAACCTAAAACCGAAAATCTTTTTGTGGTTTTCATCTATAAGCTATTTATACTACTTTAGCAACCTACAAAGAGCAAATCTTTTTTTTTTGTTAGGGATTAGTTTGCTTTTAGGATCATATCGCAGAAGTCAAATCACAAGAATTAGCCGATTATTAGTATGTTTGTCCTCTTAAGTACAACATAGACATCATATAAAAAATCTTCCGATTATTTAAATTACATCTGTTTATATGGATCCCACTTATATTTACACTTAGCTAAATCCGAACTTCCCTCAAAGCGTTATCAAACCTCCAGTATTTATTTCGGAAAACTGTCACCTTATTCCTAGATTATTAACTACTCTAAGTATTGAAAAGGCATACATATAGTATTAAGTTTAAGCATTTATGCCATTTTCATTATTTATTAGCTTTATTTAAGCTTTATAAGCTTTATTGACTCGTGAATTCCTCCCTCTGTCTCTGCCGTTTATCAAGTAAGCATCAAGAGTTACGGAATTCTTATTTGACTCTACTCTCCCCCTGTCTCTGCCGTTTATCAAGTAAGCATCAAAGGTTACGAGTTTTACTTAGATTCAATTATTTATAACTCATCAACCTTTATACTAACTCCAGGAAACTATGATTTCGCAACCTTATAGAATCCAGGAGCGCCTCAAGGTATTTTTGAGTTTTAATAATCATATAAACTCTTTGAGTTTTAGATAAAAGCGACTTATTCTATTTTTTTTTTCTCTCAATTTTTATCTTTTCCTCGCTTTTTCTATTACTCTCAGATACTTATTAATATATTTATTATAGTATCCTATGGTGACAGATTCCAGGCACACCGAAAGTTTTTAGCTTATCACTGAGATGAACAGACTTAACCGTGTTACCCATTAAAAACAGTTTCGGAAGATTGTTTAGATGATATTAGCCGTACCTACTAATACATCGAACAAAAACTTATGACTCTTTTTTTTTTAAATCTGCGATGTACTATCATTTCCTAAGGTTTTTACAAACTTTCTCCCCCTCTTTTTATGTTTTTCTGATTTTTAGTGTTTTTCTGATTTTTCATAACTATACAAATCCTAAAAACTTAAAAAGAAAGATTTCGAAGTCACGATCAAGGATTTAGGTTTTTATCATTTTGGACGCTTTATACTCAATTGAGATTATTAAACTTTGACTCAATGAGTTTTCAAAAACTTTATACTCGTTTGAAAAGAGTTTTGCATTTAAGCAAAAACGGTTTTTGTTCGAGTCCGCAACTGTTATGTGTTGCGAAGTCTAAACACTTTAAACTTTAAAATATAAAAGTGTTTATTAAACTTGAAAATATATGTTTGTAATGTAAAACGGACCACGTAACTCAAATAGGAACCGAAAACCTACCGAACCACGTATCACACACAAACAATCATAAATTCAAGTAGACTAAACACATTTATATCAAAAGATGTATCAATAAATACAGACAGAATAAATAGTGTTTGAGCTGGGAATAAGAAGTACCAAAAATATCCAGCTAATCTACTTCAAACAAAATCTAAGCTGCGTCTTCTTTCACCAACGGCATGTTCTTCGAATGATATCCGTTTTCAACGCAGATACGGACTACATGAGAGAAAACATAACCGAAGGATTTCTCATTCCACATCGCCATGATCATCTTCGAATCCAAGCGCTTCAAGTCATTCTCGGAAAGACAGAGGAGATGAATAGGATCATAGATCCTTAGCAGTACATTCCCCACAAAGTCTGTCATAACTGCTTCCCGAGAGTTTTCATCGAAGTACCAATCGTCAAGATCTTCTAAGAAATCTTGAGGCAATGAGGGCATCCGGATTCGCTTGAGAAGCTTGACCTCTGGATAAATATGCTGAATATCGCGCTTCCCCGTTGATGGATTCCGATGCCTTGACTTCTTTAACTCAGGCTTGGTGAGGGAAAAGTTGACATACTTCTTGTAGTAGATGTCTTCCCGAAGCTGAATGTAGAAGAGCTTGGCAGCATCTGAGGTGAGATTCTTTGGCTCCATGTCAGCAATGCGTTCCAACTCGAAATAGGGCATTGAGCTGAAAGTTGCATACTTCATCCTCATGTATTGTACCCCATCTGTTCTGAGCAACGCAAAGAAGTCTGTGTTGTCGATGTAGCGCCAAGATAGAATAAGTTTCTTACACGGGCCTACTAGCTTACAACCTGCAGTAACACAAACTTTGTCAAAAACACCATGATCAATCTCTCTCCCTTTGATGTCGACGTAATGAACATAGTTCTTCACAGGAGGAGCTGGAGCGACTGGAATCTCTGGCGATGGTTCTTTTACTTCTTTAGACCTCCTCTTTGAACCTGAAGAGGAAGCTGCCTTGTCTTTCTTTCCTTCCTTAGACTGCGATGCTGTTGTTTTCTTTAACCGAGCAGAGTCAACCTCGTCCTCGGAGTCCTCGAACATAGTACAACTCCCGGGAACCATGGAGGCTGCATCGCCATCTTGCAGTGGAGCACCATCAAATCTTGGTACGACTGTGGTGGAGCCTTGGACAGACATAGCAGGCTGAACAGGCTGGATCTGGAGACCTTGTGTACCTGTAGGAATTAAGATGAAAGCAAGGTTAGGGTTAGTGGTCTCCCCCTGAACTGGTGCATCCTTGGCTGGTGATCCCTGATCTTTCGCAGAACCGGAGGCAGATCCGCCTTGATGTGTTGGTTCTGAAGGATTTCCCTGGCCTTGGTCTTCTGTACTCATATGAGATAGAGATCCTGCACCCCTGGTCATCATCGGGCTTTCCTTGATCATCCTTATCGTCCTTGTCGTCTTTAGGAGCATCATCATCATCTTGATTATCATCTTGCTCGGCTTCTTTCTCCTCTTCTTGCTCTTCGGCCGATTTATTTGAATCGATACCGAGAGTGTCTTCAACTGCATCAAGGAGCTCTAGAACAGTATCATAATCCCCTCGAGTCGCCGAGATCATGCTCTAAATCCTTCACAGTCTTCTCCTTGAGCTGCTTGACTTCAATCTCTAGAGACTTAATCTTCGTGTCCCTTGCTCTCACTTCACCCTCGAGCTTCTTAATCTTCATTGCATGCTCGTTGTGGGAGCCCTGGAGGTTCAGCATTTGAGTCTGCAGCTGTCTGACTAAATCACTCAACCCAACCATGATCTCAGGGCGAGAAGAGGTGCCCAATGGACTTGAGGTCACGATCGGGGAGGTGGTGGTGAGAATTGTAGCAGGAGAAGTAGAGATGGGTGGTGTTGGTGTGAACTTTGGAGATGAAATCGGAGCAGTGGTGATTGGTGCTGATGGAGGAGTAGTGGTGGTGATTATGGTTGGTGGAGGAGTAGTGATGTTGATTTTCTTTGACTTCTTCACCAATGGTGCATCTGGAGAGACCTCAGGTGAGGCGGGAATGGAGCGAGGGCGTTTGACTGATGATGGTGGAGGAGATTGCCGAAAAGAGTGAGGCTGAATCCCAACAAACTCTGCCTGCTTTGATCTAGCTGTACGGAGAGGCTTCAGAGAAGGAATCACAACTTGCGGTTCCTTGAACTTGACTCCTTTGAGTTTTCTGGAAGCTTGAACCTCTGAGGCTTCTTCTTGAACTCGTTTCCCTTTGACTGCCACCTGTATGGCAGTACCAAACATATCCGCTCCTGCTTTTGATCCTTTCTCCAAGATCTTCTGACGTCTGGAGGCGTATTTTTTAACAGAAATATGCTTCCTGAGAACTTTCAATTCTTTCAGAGCCTTCTTCATCTTCCTGGTGGCGTCGGAGATTTCAACTGTTTCCTCCGACCCAGCTTCATCATCACCGTGATCACTCTCTGAAGAAGATTCTGAAGTAGATTCTTCGTCAGATTCTACTCGTTTCTTTCCTTTTCCCTTACTTGAAACACCCGCAGAAACTACAAGATCGTCAGAAGCCTCGGTATTGGTAGACTTCCTAGATCTTGACGGACGTGGAGAATCAGGAACTACAAGATCGTCAAACGCATTAAGCTCCGGAGTTGGGTAACTGGGATCAATCAACGCACCCTGGAGAGGTAACTCGTGACCTCCCCTCTTGCAATCTTGAAAATAACGCGAATCGATCCTCAACGCCTTCCCGACCGGACCATTATAAGGAAGATCCGGTAGAGAATGATCAATGATAAGCTGCACGAATCTAGGGTACTGATCAAAAGTCTTCTTCTTGTCCTCCAGATTTATACACATGTTGTTGAAGATAAATCTGGAGTAGTTGTATTTGTGGTTGAACACCAACGAGACCATCAACGCCTGACCTCGTCTGTCTAAGGCGTCGTACCCGCCTTTCCATCTAGACAAGCACATGATAACCGTGTGCATTAGGAAGCGATAAAGCACCGGCATCATTGGCTTCTTGAACTGTATCGAGTCCAGACGACCAGAATATCCCATCTTTCTGAAGCAACCGAAGATTGTGTTCTCCGGTAAAGTATCATCTGCATCAATACTGTCTCTGAACTGAAGAACCGTTCGGATAACCTCTTCAGTAATGATGATCGGGAGTCCCCCAACTGATGTCTCAATGCACTGAGGAAAAGCAGACTTGTTCACCACGGCATTCTTCCATAACTCGCTAATCAGACCCCTCTTGAGATCGGGATCAACTCGTAGAGCATAAGCAATAGGACTTCGAAGTAAGTAATTGATAATATCTTCGTACCCCTCTCCTTTATCAACAACCGATAGTAAGGCCACTGAGTTATGTCTTTTCATGGCGATATCTTTCTTATCTTTAGCCATTCTACACACCAAAAACAACAAACTTGCACAAAAGTTAGTAAACGCATAAAATCTTCTATAAGACATCGTAAACAACATCCTAGAAATGCATAGACTACTTATGATGGTAAGAATGTCATTCTGAGTGAAATGAAGTTACGCTGCGATCGTTTGAACACATTTACAGTGGCGTTAAACAAATTGAATTTGAAAAACAGATGTGAATCTGTTGACAGTTACGTTGGCGTAACTGTAGTTACGCTACGTAACTGTCTAACGTAACTGTCATTTTGAAAATTTTGGCAGCGTAACTACCCATTTCCATGGGTCAGAGAACATCTTCTTTAAACAGTTACGTTTACGTAACTAACAGTTACGTTTACGTAACTGGCAGTTACGTTTACGTATCTAGTAGTTACGCGCTAAACACTTAAACAATATAATGTCTTAGTTACGTTTACGTATCTAGCAGTTACGTCGCGTACCTGTTCTGACAGACCCCCTATTTTCAAATTTTTAATGAAACTCTGAATACACTATGGTTTTCATCTTAAAATCCTATCATTAGCTATATTCCGAGTAACATTAATCTTTACACTACACAATTTTAACCATTATGAAGGCAAAATTTCGGTTTAGGTCAAAAATCAAGTTTTTCTTTAAACACCCACTTTAAAACCGAAAATCAACAAACCAAGAATACCATGATGCTCGAAATTCCATTACAGATGTTTAAACATCATCAATTTCAAGTATGCAAGTGTTAATTTTGATTTTCGAATTTTGACAACCCAAACCGCCGAGATATAAACCCGGAATCAATCAAAAACAGTTCAACAATCATGCATTGTGGGTTTCGAAATCTAACCTTGTGTGTTTGATGACGAAACCGAGCAACAATTAGGAAGAAAAGAAAATCGAATTGAAGAATTGAGTAGCGGGTAGGAGGTTTTTTGAAAGAAGAAGGAAATGGGTGTTTGGCTGTTTTGAGAAAACAGTAACAAACAAAAAAAACTTTACCCCTTTGACTTCTTGTTGGGCCAGACCAAACCAAAATAAGCCCAATTTTGCTTATGAACTCGGGCCAAATAAACAAAAGGCCCAAGACAGTTACGTAACTGACAAGTACACACACATAGATACGTTACGTATCTCTTAGTTACGTCAGCGTAACTGTTTAAAAAACAGTTACGCAGGCCAGTTTAAACTTATGTGTTTTTCGCGCGTTTTTCGTCTTTAAACTTATTTTAAGTCACGTTTTTATCTTTAAACTATTACTGGTTAATAGAAAACAGAGTTTTAGCCTTTACACTCTATCCTAGAGATGAAACGATCACATTTTCAAACCTTTTTCACTTTATCCGATGATAAAGAACCTTTAAAACTTGACGTCTCCAGATCGAAAAGAAACTTTAAAACTCAACGGCGAAGGCATGTGATCTATCAAGCATATGTAAGCACCTGGAGCCTTCAACTCTTCAAGAGTCCATCGAAAAAACCGTCTATCCGGAAGAATGTGATCCATAAAACGTATGTCAGCTCATAAGATTCTTCCTGTTACTGCAAATCACTCAAAAACACGATAACCGTAAAATAGAAAAAGAAAAACTATAAACCTAAGAAACGTTAAAATCTTTTTGAATTTTTTTTAATTTTAAGAGACTTAGAAATTAAACTACAACTTAAAACCAAAAATCTTTTTGAATTTTTTTAATTTTAAAAGACTTAAATATTTACAAAAAAAATGGTTCGTGTTACGCGATTTCTTGAATAGTGAGACGGTTTAACTTGATCAATTCTTCAAATCGACCCTTGTGAAAAGCTTTTGTCAAAAGATCGGCCTTTTGATCTTCAGTGGCGATTTGAAGTAATGTGATCAAGTTCTTATCATAGCAATCCCGAATAAAGTGAAAACGAATACTGATATGTTTCGTTTTTGAGTGTTGTACCGGATTGCGTATGATGCACACTGCTGCAGTGTTATCTATGTGAATAGGAGTGCGAGAGACAATCAAACCGTAGTCGCGAAGCTGATGCTGGATCCAAAGGACTTGAGCACAGCAACTTCCGGCTGCAATGTATTCAGCTTCCGCAGATGACAAAGATACCGCAGTTTGCTTCTTGCATTGCCAGGAGACTAAACGCGAACCAAGAAAGTGACAGCCGCCAGTGGTGGACTTCATGTCTGAGTTGCAACCACCATAATCAGAATCAGAAAACGCCATCAGCTCGAAGTTTTGATCATCATACGGATACCAAAGACCGAGAGTTGGTTTCCCCTTGAGATAGCAGAGAATCCTCTTCACAGCCTTCAAATGACATGCCCTAGGAGCAGCTTGATAACGCGCGCACAAAGACACAGCAAATGTGATATCCGGACGAGAAGCCGTCAGATACATCAGAGAACCTATCATCGAGCGATATAGCTTCAAATCTACGACTTCCTCGTGAAGTGCTGGACCAAGTTTGTGATTAATCTCGAGAGGAGTGCTAACCGGTCTGCAGTTCAGCATCTCGAATCGAGTTAATATGTCTTGCACGTACTTGGTTTGATGAATGTAAATCCCTTTCTTAGATTGTTGAACTTGCAAGCCCAAGAAGAAATTCATTTCACCCATAGCACTCATTTCAAATCTCGATGTCATCAACTTCTCGAAGTCTTTACACATAGAATCGTCCGTTGAGCCGAAAATGATGTCGTCGACGTAAATCTGAACAAGCAGTAAGTGTTCTTTTCGTTTCTTCGTAAACAAAGTTTGGTCGACCGTGCCTCTTGTAAACCTGTTGTTTATCAAGAAGTCAGAAAGCGTACCGTACCAAGCTCTCGGGGCTTGATGAAGACCATATAGGGCCTTGTTGAGTTTGAAAACGTGATCAGGATGTTTGTAATCCTCGAAGCCCGGTGGCTGAGTGACATAAATGTCTTCACGAATTTCACCATATAGGAACGCACTCTTCACGTCGAGTTGGTAAACTTTGAATCGTTTGTGGGAAGCGAATGCGAGGAAAAGTCGAATGGATTCCAAACGAGCAACTGGTGCGTAGACTTCATCGTAATCTAGACCTTCAACTTGTTCGAAACCTTGAACGACTAAACGAGCTTTATTCCTCACTATCTCCT
>CAJVGC010000582.1:22744171-22880307 GCA_910822075.1 Senecio squalidus
GAAGATTCATTGTATTCATTGAGAATTTTTCAAAGATCGCGAAACCCCTCACCGAGCTCACCAGAAGGATAAGGATTTTATCTGGGGAAAGGACTCAGGAGGATTCTTTTCAGAAACTTAAGTACCCAATTATGTCACGCAACGATCCTATCTCTACCAGAGGGCACAGATAACTTTATAGTATTTTTGCGATGCCTCCCACAAGGACTTGGATGCGTCCTAATGCAGAAGGACAAGGTCATCGCTTACGCTTCCAGGCAGCTGAAGATCACGAGCAGAACTACACCACGCACGACTTAGAGTAGGAGCAGTCGTGTTTGCTTTGAAGATTTGGAGACACTACCGTATGGTACTAAGTGTACGGTCTATACTGACCACAAGAGCCTCTAGCGCATTTTAGATCAGAAAATGCTCAACATGAGGCAACGAAGATGGATAGAATTGCTAAGTGACTACGATTGCGAGATCAAATACCACCCGGGTAAAGCAAACGTAGTAGCAGATGCCCTGAGTAGGAAGGAAAGGGTAAGGCCATCTCGAGTTCGAGCATTGGGTATCCAGGTTCAGACGAAGCCTTCGAGAACAGATTGCGAACGCGCAGCAAGAGGCGTTAAAGCCCGAGAACATTAAGTCCGAAACGCTTCATAATCACGAGAAAGAATTCGAGCGCAAGTCGGACAGAATTTACTACTTCAAAGGTCGAGCATGGATTCCAAGATCTGAGGATCTTCGCAAACTCATTTTGGATGAGGGCCACGATCTAGGTATTCCATCCATCCGGGATCCGACAAGTTGTACAAGGATCTCCGGGAGTACTATTGGTGGCCAGGAAATGAAGAAGGATATCGCCTTGTATGTGGCCAAGTGCCTTACTTGCTCCAAGGTCAAGGCGGAATATCAAAAGCCTTCAGGATTACTTCAACAGCCAGAGATCCCTATGTGGAAGTGGGAGCAGATTTCTATGGATTTTATCACCAAGTTGCCCCGAACGGCTAAGGGTAACGACACGATTTGGGTAATCGTGGACCGTCTGACCAAATCCGCTCATTTCTTACCAATTAAGGAAAACCACACTATGGAAAAGCTCGCTCAAGTATACATCCACGAGATCGTCTCTCGTCATGGAACACCACTCTCCATCATCTCCGATAGGGACAGTCGTTTCACTTCCCGTTTCTGGAACGTTCTACAGAAATCCGTAGGTACTCAGTTAGATCTCAGCACGGCGTATCACCCTCAGACTGACGGCCAGAGTGAAAGGACGATCCAAACACTTGAGGACATGCTGAGGGCATGTGTAGTAGACTTCGGAGGAAGTTGGGACACTCACCTCCCCTTGGTCGAGTTCTCCTACAATAACAGCTACCATGCCAGCATCAAGTGTGCGCCATTCGAGGCTCTTTATGGGCGTAAGTGCCGGTCACCGCTCTGCTGGCTAGAGGCAGGCGACCGACAACTTACGAGACTCGATATCGTCCAGGCAACCATCGACAAGATCACCTCTATTCGCGAACGATTGAAGACGTCCCGTACCCGACAAAAGAGCTACGCCGACAACCGAAGGAAGCCCCTCGAGTTCCAGGTTGGCGACCGAGTACTCCTCAAAGTATCGCCCTGGAAAGGAGTAGTCCGCTTCGGGAAGCGCGGGTAAACTAAGTCCGAGGTACACCGGTCCATTTGAAGTCATTGAGCGTATTGGTCCCGTTGCTTATCGTCTTCAACTTCCTCAAGCTCTCGCAAATGTTCATAACGTGTTCCATGTCTCACACTTGAAAAAGTGTCTGTCTGATGAGACAATCGTCATCCCTCTCGACGAGGTTAAAATCGACAACAAGCTAAATTTCATCGAGGAACCGCTCGAAGTTGTTGACCGCGAGGTCAAACAACTCAGGCAGAGCCGTATTCCGATAATCAAAGTTCGGTGGAACTCTCGACGTGGTCACGAATTCACATGGGAGCGTGAAGACCAATTCCGTCAGAAGTACCCCCATCTGTTCGAGAACTCTTCTTCCTGATAAGACGCACTAAATTTCGGGACGAAATTTCTTTCAACCCGGGGAGAATGTGACAACCGTCAAAAATTCAGGTACTTGTGCAATTACTATATCTGTTCGAAACGCTAGTTACTCTTTTGATCACGTTCGCTCTATTCTAATTCGTAACTTTCGAGTCTGTACTTTGCCGGAACCAGTGTCGGAATAACTTCGGAATCAAATTATAAGTCCTAATACCAAGAAAACACCCATTGAACTTTCCTAAGTTCATAACTTATCATAACTAAGAACTTATAATTAACAAAAAGATCCAACGAAGCAATAACGCAAAAACAAAAATTTTGAAAAGGCTGAAAACTGCCCGGTGCGCCGCACCTAGTGCAGTGGTGCGCAGCACCTCGCGCCAGAAATTCAAAAATGTTACAATTTTAGTCCTTTACTCGTTTTTACAACCCACCACCCATTTTGGCCAATCAAAAACGTCCCTTTATTGCTAGTTTACTGTCCCAATGCCAGATTATCACCCCCATTATCACCTCTATTCATTTTACTTTCATATTTACAAAAACTAAAAACACACACATACTCTTTTCTCTCTAAAAACCCTCAAGAACACTTTCTTTTCCAGAAGCAATTCATCATTAAAATCCATATTTAAACCATACAAATCGTTCCTTTCATCAAGAGAAGCAAGGGGGTGTTGATATTTCGAAAAAGGACCACGGTTGTAAAGATTTTTGGGGCTCAAATCCGACCAAAACTCTTCATCTAAGCTTTTCCTTCGGTAGATCTCTTTACTTTTACTATTCTTACACAAATACTCAATTGCATGTAGGATCTAACGGTTAAAAATATGATTTTTCATAAATCTATGACTTTTTACGGTCAAAAACGTTTTTAATCGAAATACTCTTTAGATCCACGAATCTGTGGATGAAAACACTTTTGAAACTGTTAAAATGGTGTCTTAAAAGATATTTACCAATTGCATGTTTGATCTAAACAACAAAATGAGTTTTATAAAGATTTATGTCACTTTTCACACCAAAAACGATTTTTATCGAAATAATACTTAGATCTATATGTTTGTGGTTAAAAGTTGTTTAGAAACTGTGAAAACTCTATTTTATATGATATCTACTGGTTGCATGTCGAAATCCATAAGTCACAAAACGTTTTTAGCAAGAAAAACACAAAACGGGATTGAGACAGCAGCTAGGTGCGCCGCACCTGTGCCCAGGTGCGCAGCACCGAGCTGCTGTTCTCCCAAAAATCGTCGTTTCATTCGTTTAAAAGTTATATATACGTTCTGGACTTTTACCAATATCATTGTGGGACTGAGACAAATAAAAACAAGTATAATGGTGACTTGTATGAGACTTTTTGGACTCTAAAGAACTATAATATATATAATATCGTGTTTTAGGTGAATTGTGAGCGGAAGTGGTAGTACAATTTTTGGGCATGAAATTTGGGCGCGGAAGCGCTGCCCAAATTTCCTTAAAAATTGTAAGTCACTTCAGCGAGCAAAAGCACCTAAGGCCTAATGATCTAAAACGGCAAATCGGACTTTTGGACAAAAACGATACAATTACCTTTCGGACTATTTTCAACTATACTTGACTTTGACACTTAACGTTTAATAAATTTTATCTATATTATTATATAAGAACATAATAATGTAACGACTAATTAAACTATCTTGGTAATCATTAGGCGATCCGTGATTCCCGGCTCACATATTCCGACCAAGTTTCCAAGTTCTCGTTCTCTTCGCAATCCGTGAGTTACAACCCCTCGTTTTATATATGTTTTTACATGAATTTGGGGGAAACATAAGATTAATTGCATTTTTAAACCTTATGAATCAAATTGCAATACATAAAACTTTGACTTTTGATCGACTCTTTGACTCTTATGCGTAAATTATTTGACTCTACTCAAACTTATTGGTTCTCTCTCTCTTTCAACTAAATTAATTATTGATGCTTGTATGCGTAACCAACCCTTGATGGAGCTATGACATGTTTCTTAAGTGATAGATCTCTCTCTCTCTCTCTCTTTTAAATAAAATTAAAAACTTAGTGCCCGATGTTCTGTTTCTCTGACTTTCACACTATTAGCTACTTAGCCGTTAGTAATTATGGGTATCGATACTTAGGAAAGAACCGTTCCTTGCTTAGATGGCAGTCTAAGTACATATTACTAAGATCAGTTTAACTTCCCGTTGAGAGGCGGGGAGTTGGGGCCGCACGGTTGGATAATCGGTTTAGTTGTGAACACTTAAGTTATAGATGCCAAGTGGTTGATACAAGAAAATCTAATTAGTTACTTACGCATAAACTTATAGACTTTTAGCCATTGTTATCCGCTTCTACTATTTGACTAAATTTGACTCTATTCGGTCTTTATAAACTTAGGGCACTAGTTCGCCCGTTACTCAGAATTTAAAGTATATAAATTTTTAAGCGACTTTCTCCGCTAATCTCCTTTATGGAAACCTCTACTTTTATATACTTTACTTACATTTTTATCGATTATTTAAACTGTAACTCACTCACTGCGTTTTCGTAGTTGACACTTTATCTTATGTTTCAGGAAATTAGTGTAAGCACGTGATGCATGGCATGGACGGGTCGAGGCGGTTGTGTGAGAACCTGTTTGGGAAAGGACTTGGCCATTTATTTTGGGAATTTTAAATGAAACTTATTTGTCGTGTAACAATGTTCTAAATTATCGTATTTGGTCTTTGGATGGATTGTAAACACTTTTACTTTTAAATTTAATGACTCAATGACCGTTATGTTTTATATGACCTGTGATATGATTTTCCAGCTCTTCACATTCCGTGTTTCCGCTTTAGCGGGGTGTGACAAATGCTAAACCGGACCTAGACTTATAGAGATACTGAGACTATGTTGTTTATTGTTTAAGGCACTTAGACGGTGGAATTGTGATCCTGTGATTATTTACCCGAGATTTGCTGGAATTGTATTGTGAGTTATTCGTAGCCCTTGTCTTAAATATTTTGGGTTGTAAAGCGTATTTTATAAAATTGTCTGCATGTTTGCGGGACTTTGTTGATTATCTTGTTTACCTAGTTGTATAGGTCTGCTTTAGATTAGGAGTCTTTATTGCCTTGGTGGCACCCCTTTATACACTCGTTAAGTTTTATGCCCAATGGTTTCATATTTATAGCTATATGGGTTATTGTACCTAACCCTCATCGCTCAGTAGGATGCTCCTATGAGTGGATGTTATGACCGGTATATTATTCGATTGCCTTTGGATTGACTCACCTTAGAAGAGGGGACTATATTGTGTGGTAAGGATCGAGGTGTATGACTAATCTAAGCATGGTATCCTCACTAGGGTTGAAAACAAGATATGATGATTATGTTATGATTTGAAATGATATGATTTGATATATGATTATGAAATTTATCGAAACTTGTCGATTGGTCAACTTTTACTTATAAATTGCGAATAATTCACCAACATGTTGTTGATGTCGTTTTAACGCTTTGCAGGAAATTGAGGATTTCTGTTGATCATGTCGTAGTTTATTTTCGGATCGCTTGCTTTTGGGAAATTTGAATTTGAACTGTTTATTGTAATTTCCATGACTATCCGTTTGTTTATTTCTTTTCGAATTGTATTTGTACTTGGCGTCTCATCGCCTTTGACTTTATGATGTATTTGTAACATTTGGCATGATCTATTTAATTTGATGTTTTGTTTATCGGTTATACTGTTGTAATCTTGACTCTTGATATTATAACTGGAACGCCTCGTGTTTCCGCTATTAGCGGGGTGTGACAGTTTACATGTATATGCATGCATGGTTTTTTTTTTTTTTTTATAACGAAGTTGCTAATATTTTAAGGGATAAGTGTCTATAAATGTATCAAACTTAATATTTTATGTATCTAACTTCAAAATTTTCTATTGTATGTATCTAACTTTCAAAAATCTCTATTTTAAGAAAACCGAAGGATAACTAGCTTGTTGCTACAGTTTGCAGCCGTTGAGTTTTTCATTTGTACTTATTTGTTGCCATTATTGTTTCTATTTAACTTTAAAAAATATTCATTGTATGTATCTAACTTTGAAAATTTATTTTTTTATGCCATATAAGGTGCCACGTCATCGATTTGTTAAGATTTTATGGGATAATTGTTTTGAAATACATTGAACTTTACACCTATAACTATTGTATACATTCAAATTTAAAAACTTCTAATGTATATATAAAACTTTCAGTAATTTTAATTATATTCTTTAATAATTGTGTGACATGGCAACCATGTCATCAAATTGGCATACAATCAAAGTTTGTTTTGCTTTGACTATTAACATTTAAAAGTAGACCATTTATTTCCCAATAATTCTTTTTCATTTTCACTCGAGAATCAAAACGTAAAAATACTAAAATATATATTGTCTAATCTTAGTTTCAATGTCAAAAATACAAGATCTAAATCACAATTTAATTTTACCATGATTTCAGAAAATGCCCCAACAAAAACAATAAAACGTAAAACAAGCTACTGATACATATCAATCATATACACCCTCTTTGTCTTTTTGGTTACTCACTTAGCGGGTTATTCTCAAAGTTGCTTCATAAAAAAATTGCAAATCATCTAAATCGACTTCAAGTTTTGAACCAAAAACCGATATTCGAGTCCTGAATAAAATCCTAAATCCAATTGAAATCCTTTGAATCGAAACCTTAAATTTAATTATCAAAATAAAAAATCATCCCAAACCAAATTATGAGTTCTGGAATTTTGAATGATTACAAAACTCCAAATTGATTACTTTATCTTCTTTTAAGATCTGGAATTCTACTCGAAATCGAAAATCAAAATTAAACGAATCGTTTAAAACCCATATATTAGGTTTGTGATATGCGCTTATGATGATGAAGCCAACAAATGGATTTCTCAGAACGTTGATATAGAGACTCCTATAGAATAACCCAAAACTTATACATATTATAGTAATAATATAGGTTTAAATTTTTTCTATAAATTCGACATAAATATAAACCGGTGTCATATCAGTAACCAACAAGTTTTAGGTTATTTAATACATACAATAGACGTGTATTATAATTTAGTGAATACAATAAAGTAATTCAAATTTTGATGCATACAATAAGTTTCGGTGACAAGTTCTATGCATTTTCAAACAATTAACCCAAGATTTTATTGGTTAGACACATAAAATAACCATTTTTGTAAGTTCGACATGCAATAGACCAATTTGAAATTTAATACATACAATAGATTTTTGAGAAAGTTTGATACATTTTCAGACACTTATCTCTATTTTTAATGGTAAATTTTTGATATATATATGCTTTATATGCTTTTTTATCCGGACATGCAAAATGAAACACCATTAACACACTAAGAAGTTTAATACAACGTAATATTTTAATTGGTATGTAATATCCGTTGTTGCAAACAACGAAAGACACGAAAATGGACAAAATAGGAGCCCATGGTATCATACAAACTTACTAACAAACCATAACCCCACTCGCAAAAATGTCTGATTCCTCAAACCTTCCCGTACTTCCCTAACTGATTTACATTAATCTTAAAACTACGTCATTTGTTTTCACAGTTTGTTCTTTAAAGGTTTCCTTTAACGAGCGGAAAATCCAACAGAAAGATTGCATGGGTTGAGCGTATGCATTTATCTTCACAAATCTACCTAGGAAGAAGCAATATTAATATGGAATGTAGTGTTCATTGTCATATGAAAACATTAAAGACTACGATCTGATTCTAAGGCTTGCAAGAAAAAGATGTCACGAGACCAAAACCTACGTGATGGGCTTTAGAAAATAATGAATGGACAAACACAATATATACCATCTCAATTTCATTAGAGCATAAACCTTTCTACAAATTTGTATTACATATATTTTAATTATAACCCATTTACAAACCTGGAGAACTTCATAGGAGTAAAATGATTTGTTTAATGAAAATAATGGTTTATAAAAAAGTGATATGATGTGACACTTTACGATTCTCTAAAAGCATCCGTAACGATTGTATTATAGAAGTTTTATAATGTAGGTCTATTGTCAAAGGGCAAACTAAAGCTAAGATAAAATGCAAAATGTGGTGTCAATCTATGGAGCATTCATTGAGAACTAACATATGTTTTAGGCCATGAGGTAGCCAGGTGGGACACATTGCTTTTTCATTTAGAAATTACATTTATCATTTTTAATCTTTTTATTTAGAAATTTAATGCAACACGATTTTATATTTCATTTTGTTGAAGAAAACAAATATAGTTTATTTCTATAATAAATTTTATATCAAATCATTTATACTCCTTGGAAGGAATCGACCCGGATAATTATTATGAGAAAGGAAAAGACCAAACTTTTTATAACTTTTTCTTTATCTTTTAAAAAAAATCAAACTTGTTATATTTAAGCTTCAAAATATTAATGCATTTATAAATATAGGTAATAAATATTAAAAATAATAAAGCGGGAGCTAGTCTATTAGAATTTAGAAGTTGTATGGGTTATAGAAGTAAAATTTTAAAGTTGTATGTAAAGTTATACAAAAAAGTGAAATGATGACGTGGCTTAATATCATAAAATATGTTGCAAAATAATCGTATTTAATTCATATTTTTTTTTCTCATCCGAGCGGATTCCTTTTACTCGTCAAAGTTATAAAATAATTTTGAACTGTTAATTATCTCGGCCGCCCACTGTGGCAATGTGCCTGAGCGAATGTACAAGGCTTCTAAGACAATAAATATTTATAATTCAAAATCATTCAATATGATATATGCAATGACGTTTTGTATCACAAAGTTATAGATAGTTTAGTCCATGAAATGGACAAATTCTTTTTTGGGACAACGTTCTAATACCCAGTGAAATTTGTTGTGGGTCAATGTCTATACGGACTATAATCTGCCACACATCCACATATAATTTTATATATGTTTGTAAATATAAATACATATCTCTTTATAGAAAGGCCACGCGATATCACTAAATAGTAATGGCTGAAGTGGTTGAGGTGAGAAACAAGCAGGTGATATTAAAAGACTACATCAAAGGGTATCCGAAAGCATCCGACTTGGTGGTAAATTCGGATGCCACCATCCGATTAGAGTTGCCAAGGTGGTTTAATATTGACGAAGAATCTCTATTTGTCGTGTGACCCCTATATGAGGATACGCATGACCGAGCCTGTGGTATCTTATGCTGATCCTTTCACTCCTGGTTCGGTATGTTTTCATCAATAACAGTAAGATATTATATATTTTTTACCACTAGGTTTTCAGGACAATAAGATGTGTTTTGTATCATTTATTTTTTATTGGTGTATCTGGGAGACTCTACTTATAATCAACTATATATGATTTTATTCAAATAATAACATATAATAATACCATAAGAATTCAAAAGTTTAAAGACCACCATACAAACTTTAAAATGGTGACGCGAGAAGTAGGATTCAATAAGTAAGGTAACGTAAATAGTTGGTTTTACGAGTAAGAGTAAAGTGACCAAGGAAACGAAAATCATATCTTAATAACTTTAACCCGCTATTTATTACAAAGGATTCATCACTTTGTTTTATTTTCTTAGAGTATGTTTATTTATGGATAATGAGAGACATTTCCCATAAGAATATTCATCAATGATGGTCGAGGGTGTTTCCAATGGCAAAATTATTGGAAATCGAAATATAGTTGCCTTTCTTTATTAGACTATGCGGAGTGGTAAGTGATAAGTGATGATGATGTGGAGTGATAGAGGTGATTTGTAGGAAAGAGAGTGTGATTTTAGGAAAGAGGGTGTGATGATGTGGAGTGATAGAAAATGGGTGGAGTGGTGAGGGTGTGATGATGTGGAGTGATAGAAAGTTGTATTTTTATTATTTTTTTTTTATATAAATGAAATTTAAAAAGTTGTATTTTTATTAAAAATAAAAACAAAACATACTACAATTTATTTAAAAAAAAAACATACTACAATTTATTAAAAAAAAAACATACTACAATAAAAAAAAAATACTACATATCCGAATTTTTTTTTTCGATAAGCCTTTGCTTTTCGAGCTCCGCTATTCTTCGATAAGGCTCCTCCAGATGACTAATGTCCTTAATAATCGTCTTTAATGCTTTTGATCGCATTTTTTCTTGAGCAGTTTCAGTAAATTCCCCGAACTTTTGCCCAATAAACTGGAGTGATTCTTCGGCCCCCGAAGAAGAAGCAGCGGCTTTGCCCTTTCCTTTGCGTGCTTTTGCTTTTGCTTGATCTCTACCCACCGGTCTTGGAAGCTCTTCCTCCAACTGAAGATCATCATCATCATCGTTGAGATCGAATGAAGCAAAAGGCGATACCGGAGTGGCGGGAGTGGCGGGAGTGGAGGGGTTACTAGACTCCGATGTTTTGCGCGCTTTTGAGGACCTTCCAACAGTTGGTACATGTTGACAAATCGGGCTTTTTTTCAAAATTTCCCAAGACGCGTAATGTTGGAAACCCGTACTCATTTTCGCGCGGTATATCTCCATAGCATGTTCGACCACTTGTTGATCACTTTGCCCGCTTGTTCTTGATTGTTGGGCTTGTCGCATAATCCCGTTGAATTTTCGGACCTTTCTTTGTAAGTCCGTCCACTTGCTCGATATCATGTCGTTGGTACGAGCGTAATCGGGATCTTCTTGACGCATCTTGTGGAAGAATTTTTCGCGAACACTTGACCAATAAAGTGGTGAAGCTCGATCTCTTCCCAAGATGGGGTCTTCGGATGTCGACGACCATGCCGAAGCAAGTGCGACCTCTTCCCGTTCGGTCCACTTCTTTTTTTCGGTTTTGCCTCTTTGCGATTCAGTTTCCTTCTTCTTATGTCGCCTCTTCCCACGGGTCGGCATACTTTCCGGTTGAGTTTCCGGAACAACGTCATCGTCTTCGGAATCGACCAATCCGCGGTTACGGTCAACGTCAAATGGAGGCACTTGTGGAAAATCGCCAAGGTTAAGCAATTGTTGGAACGACCCTCCTTGGTATACCGGGTCTTGGGATGGTCGTTGTGGTGGTGGAGTTTGTTGGTAAAATTGTGGATATTGGTTAGGGTTTGGAAATTGGTTAAAGTTTTGAAATTGGTTTGGGTTTTGATATTGGTTGGGGTTTTGAAATTGGTTTGGAAATTGGTTTGGAAATTGGTTGGGGTTGTTTTGATTGTTGAACCATTGGTTGGGGTTGTTTTGATTGTTGTTGTTGGGATCCATTTGATGTAGAATTTGTATAAAATTGTGAGAGAAAGTTATAAAAATTGTAGGAGAAAGTTGGATTGTTTGTGGTTATTTTTATAAAAATTGTTTGGGTTTTATAGAGGAGTGTTGGGGTTTTGGTTTGTTTTGGCCGTTGCAATCTCTCCAACGGTACATTTTTTGACCGTTCACCCTCCTTTCTCCCTCACCACGGCGTGTTTCTGCTCACGCCGTGGCCCAAAATCAGCCGATAACGCCCCCTCCGGAGTGGAGGTGGGGCGTTATTGGGCGTTATTATCCCACGTGGCGGCGTGATTGGGTGTGATAAAGCCCCACTCCGCCTAGTCTTAGGTAAACAAGATTTGTATTAAAACCGCTATTTTGTATAGCCTATAAGCGGATATGGAGTGGCAAGAGTTTTGGATTCGAATCACCTGGACTTCAAAGAAGGTGACTTGATATGGGGAATCCTTAATTGGGAAGAATATAGCTTGATAAAAGAACCACAATTCTTAATAAAGATTCAAGATACCGATATTCCTCTTTCCTACTATACCGGAATCCTAGGTAAGTTAATTAACTCTAATATATTCTGTTTACATCTTAATTATGATCCACATAACATTAATCAAATCTCCTATGTTCCTTAAATCTGGGATGTTTTAGGTATGGCCGGCATGACTGCCTATGCAGGATTTTATGAGGTTTGCTCGGCAAAGAAAGAAGACAACGTGTTCGTGTCAGCAGCATCTGGAGCCATTGGCCAACTTGTTGGCCAGTTTGCTAAACTTTGCGGTTGTTATGTTATTGGAAGTGCCGGATCCAAAGAAAAGGTAAAAATGAACAAAAATCGACCAACTTTATATGTTCTTTTAAAAAAAGAAAATTTAAATACAACCACAACTTCCATTTATCTCCAATGATACACGATCTCTCAACCTCAATAGAGGGAGGCGTACACATAACATTGACACTTTGATACTGCTAGGAAGGCGAACAACCCTTTGGTAATACTCGACCAGATTAATGTTCTAAATAACGTCTGGAATTGTTATTTTACTTTTCATTTAATATTGGATCATAAGAATTTACAAAGTGGCAGAAGACAAGCGGGCAACAAGCTGCGCCGCTAACCCTTTTTGGCTTGATTTCATTCCTTTGACAGATTGATCTACTTACAAACAAATTTGGGTTTGACGGCGCATTTAACTACAAAGAAGAGAAAGACCTTGACGTCACTTTAAAAAGGTTGGGTTCTACCTATTTTCAAGATAGATGCTATTGATTTTTATTTTGAGAATGTATGTACAAAAGCAAGAAAATTAGGCTCCTATAAATTATTAAATTTCTAAATTTTTTTACAGGTATTTTCCAGATGGTATTGATATTTATTTTGAGAATGTCGGGGGAAAGATGCTAGATGTAGTACTACGAAACATGAGAGTTCATGGTCGCATTGCTGTTTGTGGGTTTATCTCCCAATATAACCTTGAGCAAGCCGAAGGCATTCACAACCTCATCCTCCTTATCTTTAAACGTATCCGAATGGAAGGGTTCTCCGTTCAAGATCACTTTCCTTTGTATCCTAAGTACTTGGAAATGATTTTGCCCCTCATTCATGAAGGAAAAATAACCTACGTCGAGGACATTGCCGAAGGCCTCAAGAATGCTCCAGCTGCTCTAGTCGGTTTGTTTACAGGCAAAAATGTTGGAAAACAAGTTGTTGCCATAGCCCGTGAATAAAAAAAAAATCACATTTAAAGAAATTTGTATTTTCATCGTATTCGAGTTTCCAATTAAGGGTGTTTGCGATTTAAGGTTTAAAAGTCTTTTAGCGTTTAAGATTTGCATTTTAGGGATGTCTATTTGTGTTTCATTTTTATGTGTTATAGTTAATTTACATTTGTACTTGTAGAAATCTGGATTAGACCCGCGCTTTGCACATCTTAATGAATTTTTACAAATAACCAGATGAATTTTTCTTCGAACATATAACCTGTTAAACATTAACTTGAACCTATAAATATATGAGAGAAAGTTTCCAAACAAACTAATGCAAGATAATAAATGTTTAAAAACATGTAGAGTCAAAACATTGGTTATGATTTTACCGAATAAAAAACCAACACATCGGTGAATAACTAAAACGTTACATTAATGGTGGCGCCCATTCTAGGTGTTTTTAGACCTTGATAGGATGGAGACGATAGAGGGACGAGTATTTTAAATAAGAAAAAGGATGAATATTAAACCCAGAGACGAAAAATGGGTTGAAAATGGAAAAGTTTAAGAGAGTTTTGACCATTGGGTCTAGAAGGGGATTGAGACTTGAACAAATGACACATATGGACCGTTTCACATATGGTTGTCTCTTGCTATAACTTGAATTTTTGAAGTGTTGTATGAAGAAGAGTTATACAATAAGAAAGAGTGATCACTTAATTGTTGTTTTATTTGCTTTATCATATTCAGTTGGAAGAGTTTAGGTAAGACTTTCAAAGAGACTCATTCCTCGCCAGCTAGGTGCTTGCCGGCGAGGGGAACTATAAAATTCACTGAGAGATGCCTATAGTGCCTTAAAAGACCAGAAAACGCCGCTATCCGGGAGAGGTATAATAAAAATGCAAAAAAAGTGAGAGTTAGCCAATCTAGATTTACGAAGTATTATAGATTATTCATTGGTACACTTAATTGGGAGAAGGAAAAAAGAGTGATTCCTTGATCGGGATAAAAAAAAAGGAACAATTACATTCCCCACCGTTGATGGACAACTGAAAAAGGTTTAAAACTTGATCGCGAACTTTAAAACCTCATCACATGACCAAGTGAGTTGTAACATCGAGAATTTAGCATTAAAAGGAAGAAAAAGAAAAAAAAAAGGACCATTTGACGTAAAGTAGCAAAGCAAGCTTTTAACAAGACCATTGTAGAATTTTTAGATGTCACACTAAAACTATAGGTACATGTTACTCAATGTTAAAACTAAAGATACATGTTATTCCGTTTTTTCTCACTTGATCTCATTTTCGTAAAAAGGCCTATTTCAACGATTAAAGATCAGCTGTATGGGTGGGTACAAACGAGGCTACGAGCGGAAATCAACCCATTTTTAGTTGTTGACTAGGATGTGACAGATATGTAAAATAAAGGCAAAAAATATTCCGTTGCCGGGACTTGAACCCGGGTCTCTCGGGTGAGAGCCGAGTATCCTAACCAACTAGACTACAACGGATTGTTGAATAATTTGTTACAAAGTCTTATTCATTTGTTTACTAATTATACAATATATGTCAATAATTGAATAATGAATGAAATAAAATGTAAATATAAATTACATTTCATTCTCATGAATTATAAAAATGTTGAATCACCTCAAAAACTTTATTTAAAACCTTATAACCCAAAATATTAAACACAAATCTATCTCTTCCCTCTTTGCTTACTTAGCTCAAGATGAGAGACTCTAATATCTAAAACCATTTACTCGATCCATCCTTATACCGTACGTTATAACTTCAAAAATCACCCGTCTTTAGTTGGTTTAAGAACACAGCTAATTAGTGTTAGGATTAGCTGCAAAAAATGCTAACACACCAACAAACGGTGCATTAATGTAGGTTGTAGGTTCAGATTTTTTAAAATCAGCTCGATCGTCATCATACTCATCATCCTCACCAGGACCACCAACTAGAGCCCCAACCAAGACATTTGGATTTGGATATGACGAGTTAAAATAAAATGAACCCTCTTTACACTGAATGATTTCGGGATGGTCCTTAATGGACGGTAAGGATGATCCTCTATGATGAATCCGTTGTGGATACCTATTACTATATCCTACCATATATGACATTCCCTTTGGGTTTTCCCCTAGGATATAATCCACTTGGCGTTTGGCTATTTTACGAAGGTCATTAGGTCCCACACTTATGCTACCGCAATTTACTGACCCTGATGACCGCTCTAGGTATTTTGCATAAACCAATAAGAGAAATGTGATTGTGGTTGAATGTTGTAAGTTGCTTCCTCCAGGACGGAATATTAAGCCACCTGGGGTGTATTCAATGTGAGACGATGAGGAGTCTGGTATTAGCGTGCACATGAAGCTATCTGCCGATGCTTTGTAAGACTCTAAAGCGTAAAAATTCCCTTCCAAAACTTCCTGCATTCAAAAGTACGGGGTTATTAAAAACTCATCATCTAAAAGGTCACAAAAATAAAAGTTGAGTGAAATTAGAAACATTTTCGTACCTTGGAAACAAGAACATTGAGGCCAGCATGTTTATTATCCCATCCAAACTCGTTAATATTTTCATCGGCACCAAGTGTTTTAGCATTGTTTTGTATGTAGTCCAAATATTTTCCGCCCTCAGACGCTCTTCTTAACCACGCGGCTCCCCATAATAATTCATCCTACAAAATTATAAAAAACACAAGTTATATATGCGTAAACAAATTGTGGACTGACAATGCAAAAATATATGCTTGCCTGATAGCCATCAAAATCACAATAAAACGGGCAAGCACCTCTCCTAATGTCCGAGTCATCACTATAAGCCCCTCTGTAAGTATCAGCAAATTCAAATACTCGAGTGGCTGTTCTTAGAAGTGTGTCTGCGTAACCAGGATCACTAGACCGAAATGCCATAGATGAAGCAGCAAGAGCCGCTGCTGTCTCTCCAGCAACATCTGAGGCTGGGTTTGGTGCAGTTACTGTGTAGACGGTTCGAGTAGTGTCCATGTCCTCTGGCCTTTCCCAACAGTTATGGTCGTTTATTGGATCACCAACCTACATTATTAATACTCGTACATTAAGGTTTCTTTATACGTAAAATTAAGAAACAGATTATACTAAGCTTTTTGCTAACACCTTAATTAACTAGAACAATTAGCTAATTAAAGAATCAGAGATTCATAGTATCCAACATTTTTAGATTCATAGAATAAGTTGGCTCTATCTCACGGGTTCACTTTCGGTAGGGCCCGACTATAGTAATGGGATAAGTTGGCTCTTTCTCACGGGCTCACGGGTTATTTTTCTGCACAAATTAACTATGTATTGTGCATGTATAAGCTAGTAGTAACTAGTAACACAAACAAACAAATAAAGCAGAAAGATAACTGAATTTGTCAATATTTTATATAGTGTGGTCGCTCTGGGATTAGTCGGCTAGCAAAACGAATCGGATACCTAGATTAACCAGGAAAAAAAATAAAAAAAAATCCCTGCAAATATGGTAGCATATAATTAAAAAGCTAGTTAAACCTCCAAGGCTTCTTCTATATATGCAAATGCAAGTGTTGTTAAACGAAGTATCGAATGACCCTCCTCACGAAAAAGTTGAACATGTAGTCACATAAACTGCAACTCGGAAGGAGAAACTTTCATGGACCGCAACTTTGATAACATATAAATATATGTCACGGGTCGGGATGAAGTATAGTTAAACATCTTGACATGTTACATGAACAGATTTTGTGCAACGTCAACAGAATTTCATAGTTGGGAAGTGGATAGCCCATGCATATATGACGACATCATTTTCCATCATCTTTTCTGAGTTTCAGAATTACTTCTTTTGTTTGTTTATATATACATGAGGCATATATTTAATTATCTGATATGATATCTACAAACAAAAAATATATACCTTCACTTCTTGCATTATCTGCATCAAGCATACCAAGAAATAAAACGACAAATGTGTCGAAATCCTAGCATTATGTTATTGACCTTTAAAATATTCTGGATGTAAGGTGATTTTCCTAATCTCACATATTATCGTGGTCGAATTTTGTATAAACGAAACCAACAGTCGTTACATATGAACGATCTAAACAATAAAATTGATTAGTTCGATGATCTTCATATACGTTATCCTTGTATTTATCTCATGAAAACAAACGGTAGCTTTACCGATGATAACTTAATAAGTATATCAAACTACTTTTTTTTTTAACATAACTATAACTATTGTAATTATAAATGTTGTCACATGTGAATATTAGTTATAGCTAGCCACATAAAGGAGGTTCAACTACTTTTATACAACACAACAAAATATTACCAAATTACCCTCACCTATACCAATACCAATAGCCAATACCAAAACCAAATATAGCAACTTATAATTACTAAAAACTACCAAAACCACTAATTATACATACTAACCAACCTACATTACCTGTACAACAATACGATCCGGTTGCGAAACCGTCTTAAGCAAATAATCCGTCGACCACCTAATCGCAACCAACGCGTTCCTCAACTCTTGCCCCGGCATAATCTCCCCAAACTCAACCACGCTCCACGCGAGCATGGTTGTAGTAAACGCCATAGGGAAACCAAACTTGACATTGTCACCCGCGTCATAGTATCCACCAGTGAGGTCTGCATTGATAGATGAACCGTCACCTAGCCCTGAGTTCCCGCGCCAACTGACTCTTTGGTCGTTGGGCAGGAACCCAGAGCGTTGGCCTTCGAAAAACATTATGGATTTCAATAACGCTTCGCCATAGATTAAGTAACTTGAATTGCAAACATGGAACAAAAATGAGAATTGGAGTAGAAGAAAAGGGAAGAAGACATGTGAAGCGACAGGGTTCATGTTTTTTTGGCGCTTATCGTATCAAAGGGGGAATGTGTCGTTTAATATTTATACTCCAACTTTATACTATACATTTTTTTTAACTAAAATAGAATATGTTTAATTACTCATAATTATGTATTTAATTACATTAAATATTATTATTGTTGTACTTCAGTTTTTATTCCATCTATCTATTAACATTAACGTTAATTAACATGATAAAATCTGATTTTTTTTTATTTTATTTTTTATTTTTTTTATTTTTTTTGAATATCTATGAGCATAAATAATAACAACTAATTTTAAGGTATTAAAAATGAAGGACCCCCAAGTGCCCAACTAGTAGAATATATTGATGGTACACTAAAAAAAATAAAAAAATGTCGGTTGTATTAAGTCTAAGAGAAGCATAAGGTTTTTCGTATTTAGTTTTTTAGATTGTGATACCATAATTATGTGGGTTGTAGTTAAATTTGTTATACTTTTATTAGTGAAATACAAGGATCGTGAAAATGTAAGGAACATAATTATTAATGTGTCGTCAAACAAAATATATCTCAATACTATAAGCCACGTTTTACTTCTAATTTTACTAATCTTTTTAGCTTTTATTCTATTAAAAATTGTTAAACATATTTCTTACTAGTTAATTGACAATTTTGACGATTATAGTACAATATAATTTAAACATAACCTGTTATGTTAGGTGGTTGGATGATTTACAAGTTGTTGAGTTTGCATTCATTTTAGTCATCAAATATTCTTATAATTAAACATAAACCAAAAAGCTACTTCTAACATATATTATATTGTTTAATTTTAATTTTAATGTCTAACCAAATAGTTGGTCCATGAATTTAAAAAAGTTTTATATAGTATTTTCCGTAGATAGAAAACAATTAATGAAAATTATGTTTACCAATTGTAATATCAAATATTTAATCTTTAATATATAATAAAATAGATTTAAATGTAAAATGGTAAATAAAACCCTTTAAATATATTTTTTTATGAGAAAATCACAAAAATAATCACTTGAGAATTCAAAAATACCAAAATAATCATCTGATTCGCGCCATTTTTCTCGCGCCATTTTTTTCGTCGCGAGATTGAAAATAATATAAATGATTGGTCATAAATTGACCACGTCCTCGCGACTTTTTTGGTCCTCGCGACATTTTTCTCGCGCCAATTTATGACCACTAATTTATATTATTTTCAATCTCGCGACGAAAAAAATGGCGCGAGAAAAATGGCGCGAATCAGATGATTATTTTGGTATTTTTTAATTCTTAAGTGATTATTTTTGTGATTTTCTCTTTTTTTATTTGATATTAATCATTAGATCAAAATGATCATATCATCATAACATTTTTCATTTTACACCCGTAAGAATATACATATTGACGAAAGAAACGTATATTTGTTATCTCCCTCTTTTATTCAATCGTGCACTAAATCTTCATTTTCTCTTTATCGATTGTATTATTTCCTTTGTCCATTCAATTCTAACCATTTGGTATATATTTATGTTGGCTTTTTTTTTCTCTCTCTAAGGTGTTTGATAGAACGTTAATTATTCGTTCTTTTCGTGCTTTTGATTTTCATTTGTTTTTAATAATGTTTCATTTGATATGTAAATAGATTTCTCCGTATTATAATCAAATTTAAAGTGTTTTTTTTTATAAGACTTGATTTTTGTTACTAGGATTTTAGCTACTATCTATCACTTTGCAAATTGAATAAGGCCGCTTTGGGCTGGAAATTTTGGGTAGACGATGGATCTGTTTACATGATTTCAAGACAATCACCTATATGCAAATTTTGAAGTATGTTTTAAAAATTGAATTTGTTCTAATATACTTTTCGCGATATAGCGGGATTATAAGCTAGTTTTAGTAAAATAAATGTTTCAAGTAAAAGTAGTAGTTTTGTGACATGTAACTGAAGATGAACTGATGAAGAGAAATAGAGTGTGTATTAATGAATTCTATATTACCTATAACTAAAATTACAATTTTAACAATTGCTTATAACTATATTCAAGCTAAATTTACCATTTTAACTATTGCTTTGGGTTTCAAGATCCCATTATTATTTGGATACACCGCCAACTAGGGGTGTTTATTTGGATTGATAGATTTAATCCGATCCAAATAGATGAATCTGATTGGATTTCGGTTCCTAAAATATTAATCCGAACCATTCAAACAAACTTAAGATCCGAACCGAATCGAACCAAATTACTATTCGGATGGATCGGTTTTTAAAATTCGGTTTTCTATTAATATTTAAATGTATATCCCAATACTAACAACGACACTTTTGTACATATGCCTTAAAAAAGTGTTCGTAAAATACGAGGAAAAGTTGAGATCATTGTCAAGGTCATTAATTCGATAATACGTAATAATAAAAATATTAATATTATAGGTATGAAACAATTATAATTGTACAAAAATAAGTAAATTAAATTGTTCTTCGGTTCTTTTGGACAATTTGGTTTTTTTATATGAACCAAACACCAGTCCAAAATACTAATTCGGTTTTGGTCCAATCCGATAAAAACATCCGAAAAACCAAACCATATAGTCCAATCCAAATTGTCCAAATGAACAATTTGGTTTTATCTAAATAGAAAACACCCCTACTGCCAACCTAGTAAGGTGTTATCATGTTTTACAACTTTTGCTATTATTTTACTGTTAGAATAGTGTACTAACCAAAAATTAATAACGGGCTTGAGTTAAATCTAATAGGTTAGACTTTTGATAAATCTAAGAGTAAATTAAACCGTTAGTCTCTATGTTTATACTCAAATCACTACTTTGAGGCTTTTTTTGAAATAATTGCACCAAATGTCCTCAATGTTGTAATTTTGTTACGCCGGTGATCCATTTTTGACAATTTTCAATTGAAAAGACGGAAATGCCCTTTTCTTATAACTTCTTTTATATTTTAATCAGTTTTTATTTCTTTATATTTTTTAATTTAAATTTTAAATTCAATCCTAATTTTCAACCCTCACCTACCCACCCCTTTCTCTCTCTGTCTCTTTTACACCACCACTCCTAATTTCTTTATGTAATATGGTGGTGCTGGTGGAAAGAGAGACAGAGAGAGAAAGGGGTAGATGGGGGAGGTTGGGAATTAGCATTGAATTTATAATTTAAATTAAAAAATATAAAGAAATAAAAATTAATTAAAATATAGAAGAAATTATATGAAAAGGGCATTTCGTCTTTTCAATTGAAAATTGTCAAAAATAGATCACCTACGTAACAAAATTACAACATTGAGGACGTTTGGTGTAATTATTTCATAAAAGCCTCAAACTAGTGATTTGAGTATAAATATAAGAACTAAGGTGTAATTTACTCTAAATCTAATATTTACATGTTAATTAGCCATTTTAAGAAAAGTGTAATTAAAAATTGACCATGTTTTATACTTTTATAATTTGTGTAGTTACATTATTTCCATTGGTAGTACTTTTCAACTATAAAAATGAGTGTTCGGTCCCATTATCTACGTAGTTATCAGTTTATTAGTTTAACTCTTTAAAAAGGTAAATTAGTTACAAATATATGTGTTTTTTTCTTTTCTTTTTCCTTTTAGCAATGGTAAATGGGTGTTTTTTTTAGCTTATGTAACGAGATTATAAGATTATCTAACTTTTAATAAGTTAATAAACTCAACTTTTACGACTTATTAGCTTATTAAGTTGGGTTTATAACTTATATAAACTTATAAGCTTAACTTGATAAGCTAATAAGCTAGAAAAAATAGGCTTATGAGCTTTTTTTTTTAATTATATTAGCTCATAAGTCGAAACAAACACCTCATAAGCCAACAAACACGGACCAAACAAAAGGATCCAAACCCGGATCTCCGGCTCACCCGGCCTTGCACACACCTACAGATGAAGGGCCTACTTCCTTTTAGCCCATTAGAGAGAAGCCCATTTCAGCTAGATGGCTGTCATTTTGTGGCCCACACAAAGGTTAGTTAATCATGTATTTTGCATCCGATCTCCATTTAAAAAATGGTTCATAATTGCATAAAGGCAATTTTGCACAAAATATTGAGTCCTTAACTTGAAACCCATTCCCTTCATCGTAAAGTATATATAGAAAACATAAGTATAAGATTAATAATTTTATTTATCTTAATTAACTTTTAAATTAATACGTGGTTTTCAATATTATCATATAGTAATTCCTATAACCTTATCATTTTTCATTCAAAGGTTCACAAAAAGTCCAAGTAAGTTTCATTAAAGTATAAAGAGTTAACAACTCACTAGACGTAAATATATTACTACTAAAACTCAACTGCAACTCAACCAAATGTAGCGAGAACTCCTACAAGTCTACAATTTCATAAAGTATGTCTCATATAACCTTTTCAATTTTCCTTTTTACCATTTGAAAAATATTTAAAAACAAAACAAAACTCAAGAACATCCGTTGTTGGAAACACGAGACATGAGAATTATCCCCCAACCGTTTTTGTTTTACCCTATAGGACGAGAACAAGGCCACAACACGCCCACACCGGATACTCTAAGCACATATACACTTGTGTTTAACAATAGAGGATCTTGGCAAGTGTCATACGTGCGACCGCACAAGACTATCAATTTTCGAGGGCCTCCAAATTTCCAAAACCCGTACTATATTTATAAGCTAAATAAAATCGAAAATGAAGCCGACTCTCTAGCAAGAAATGAATTTGATAATTTTGAGGTTTTAGTAACAACAATTGTTTGGAATGAAATCTTATGTGCAATAAATTTGATTAGCAAGAGGTTACAATCTACGAATATGAATGAATATGAATATTCATGTAACTATTCAAGAATTGAAAGGTTTGATTTCCTACTTTGAGGAGTTTAGGAAAGGAGGCTGCATTATTTTGATGACAAAAGTTTTAATGAACATTGCCTTTATCTTGAAACCTCATTAAAAAAGAACGAATAATCTAACATTGATGCAAATGAACTTTGTGTGAAGTTTAAATTGCTTAAAAATTTATACCATGCGATAATAGGAGAGCTATTGATATTCTATATTATCTGTAGTAGGTCAATTGTTTTTTTAATGCATGTATTGCATATATGATATTGTTGCCTATTCCCGTAACAATTGTTGCATCTCTTAAAAAAAGTTTTTCAAAATTTAAGTTGTTGAAGTCATACTTAGTGATCACAATGTCACAAGAGAGGCTTAACGGATTAAAAATGATATCAATTGGGAACAATCTATCATAGAGTATGGATTATAAAGGTTTGATAAACAACTTCTCTTCTAAAATGCTCGTCGAAGGACACTATATAGCGAAGAATAAATGGAAAATTTTATCTACTTGTAATTGAATGATATAATTTGTATCTTATTTTAAAGGTATTATGACACCGTTATTTAATCTAATTATAACATTTTCTATATTTATTTTTGATTTTCGTCTAATAAAACCTATTTTAAAATAGTGCACATGATCACCAAAATTTATTTGCCAGCCCTAATGTTTAACTATATTTTAGACCGTTATGTGAGGTTTCTTATTAGCCTTACACACTATCTAGGTGTCGATGTTTGAGCATTAAAATATCAAATGGCAAATTTTATCTACTTGTAATTGAATAATATAATTTGTATCATATTTTAACGATATTATGACACCGTTATTTGATCTATTTATAACATTTTCTATATTTACTTTTGATTTTCGTCTAATAAAACCTATTTTAAAATATTGCACATGATCACTACAAATTATTACCAGCCATGATGTTTAACTATGTTTTAGACCGTTATGTGAGATTTCTTATTAGCCTTACACACTTTTTTTTGGCAAACAAAGAAATTTATTCAGCAAAAGCCTACCCCAATATGGGGAAGGCTAAAAGAGAACAACAAAGTCTTCCAAGACGGAGTACAAAACATAACACCAAATACAAATAAACAAGGAAAAATAGCTAAAACCACTCACAAAAGAGAATTGTGCCAACAAAAACCATAAGTACCGCAACAACCGGAGCCAAGCTAAACTCAAAGCTAATCTCATGGGATAACAACAGCCACCTTCCATGGATCAGAGATCCAAGATTCCTAACTAAAACTTATACGCTTACATCGATTTGAAATCCAAAGATGTGAAATTCGTTGCACTTGAGCAAAATTGAAATTTTTTTTATTCAATTTTGCTTTATTTAAGGACATAGTCTTAAAGGTCAAATTAAATAGTTTCACGATATGATTTTTTTTAGTCTTTTGTTAGTCTAATAGAGCGCTCTCAGTCATAACACCGAAACACTCGGTGTTATGGTCACGTCAACATAACTCAGTCCATAACATAACACTAAAAATAACTCCCCCAGCCAAAACTCAAAATTTCGGGACTCACCAGCTTTTATATTTTTCATTTTTGTCTTTTTACTCATATTATCTATAGTACATTCATAAAAAAAATCATTAATAATAAAATAAACTTAAATTACTATTAAAAATAAAAAGACAATACAAAAATACTTAAAAATAAAAGACGTTTACAATAATTAAAAACAAACTACTTATTTCGACCTAAACCTAAAAGTTACGTCCGACAGCAAATTCGACGCATATTTCAGCCTTAATCCTCTCGAATTCCTCCTGATCTTCCTTTTCCATATCATGTGTAGGCCTACGGATAAAATTCATTTTCCGAAAAGGCGTTTGTCTTGGATCTCCATTGTTTTAGCGATCATAAGCTCACGAAGTTCTTTGACAACGTCGTCGTTAAACATATCACGCTTTGAATATTCATCAGAGGACAAGGAGGATTGTGCGAATTTAGGTGCTCGTGGCTTTCCTAAAGGTCTTGGGATTTCATCATGACCAAAGAGTTTCGGTTCTTGATCGTTACCGTCTTCGTCGAGGTCTAACGCTTCGTCAACGGACGTCCGATTTCGGCTTCATAGATTGTTAACGCCATTGTGTAAACCGTTTTGTCATCCTCACCGCTTCCTCGATCTCGATCGGCACGGTCATGACATGCTATGAAAGACCGTAAAGATTTGCTCATAGTCGTCCATTTCCCTGTAAGTTGGTTTTTTGTGAACGGTTCTGCCAAGCCTTCGTTGAAATGACCAAGTATACGATACTAAAAAGTTAGTCCGTTTTGTGAGTTTCCTTTTCTCGTACACTTAGATACATGAACCCAATTCTTCGACAAACGTCGTTCTTGCGTTTGTGACCACTGAATCTTAGAAGGTGGGACTTCTTCAACCGGTTTTGTTTGCTTACCTTTACCTTTTCTCTTACGAGAGCTGCTAGGTTCTTCTTGTGGTGGTTGGAATGATTATGACGGTTGGAAAGTTTGTATTTGTGATGGTTGGAATGATTGTGATTGTGATGATTGTTGTTGTTGCCATTGCCAAAACTGAAATTGTTGCCTCGTTCATGGCTTGTTGATGGGGTGGATATTGCATGTTTGTGTTTCCACCCACTAACGAAGTGAAGCCACCAGGTTGTGATTGGAAATTTGCGAAACCTATGGAGGAAGGCGAGTTGGATCCGGATGACGAATAATCGTTGCGTTGCGACATTTTTGTGGATTTTATTTGAATTATAGAGAGAAAGGAGATGATTTGGTGTCTATTTTCGTATATAAGGTTGGTATTTATATAATTGGTTTAAGAGTTTGAATATATATATATATATATATAAATTTAACGGCTATTTTTTTTTTTTAATGTTATTACCAAAATCCATAACGCGCGTTGCACCTGTAATGCGGTAGTCGTGGAGCGGTCGGCCAGCCATGGCGCCGCCATCTTCCCTCATAACGCAGCGGTTTAGCGCATCACTGCAAACGTTCTTATGGTTATATGTATCAGTAAACAAAATGTGTTATTTTGTATTTCAACATTCAATTTTATTATTTGTTATAGTTCTTTCATACCCGTACAATATATAGAATCTTAAAGGTTAAAATAAAATATTTTGTATGTCAACATTCACTTTTCTTATTTGTTATAGTTATTTCATATTCGTACAATATATAGAATTGTAGATGTCAAGTTAAAGTCTTTTGTAGGTATAGTGTTCGTTTATTGTTAAACAAAAAGGAAAATATAGAAGGTATCTTTTTTTGTATATCAACACTAATTTTTTTTTTTCTTAGAAATTTTTTGTTTTGAAAAAACCCGCTTATCTTATTATAAAAAGTTCAACAAATAAAAATATTTAACATTTAAAGTAATAGTATCAAACTATGTTTTTTTTTTTTAATATGTGGTAAAGTTGAAGAGTTAAAATTGTATTTAAAATTGAAGAGTTGAAATAAAAATAATTAATTATGATGTTATATGAAATTATCATTTTAATCTAGATATAATAGCTTATATTTTGCCATGTGACTTTTAATACACCTCTTCTACTATATATTATTCGTGTCTGAATTTTCTTATCCATAATCTCACTTATGGTTTACAATTTTTTATTTTTAAAAAAAGATCCAAATAACCATGTACCCCGATCAATATAAACTAATTTTAAGATGTTAAAAATAAAGTACTCCAAGTTAGCAAGTAGTATATATTAGGGGTGAGCATGGTTCGATTCGATTCAATATGAATCCGACTAAACCATATGTAGTAATTGTGTTATCCCCTTGTGTTATAGTCTCATGACTCAAGCCATGATTAGCCAGTTGTGTTATGAGGCGGTATCAAGACTTGTGTCATGCCACCAAGTTACGTAATTTCTTATAGGAAAATAAATTTCAATCGTAAAATCAAAACCCCAAATACAATACAACGTAATAATAACATCGGATGTTTTAATACAACGTAATAATAACATCGGATGTTTTACTTGTATGATTACGAGTGCTCTACAACTTTATTAGTTTGACAAACACATGTCAAAAAGAGAGGATCCAAACCCCACCCCGCCGTACAGGTTTACACACACCTACAGATCGAGGCCTGCTTCCTTTTAGCCCACGAGGGAGAAGCCCAAGTTGCCGCCATTTCTTGGCCCACACAAAGCACCTTATTTTTGTGCGTATTCCTGAATCCTGGTTATCCACCATTTATTGAAGTGTTATTTTTCTTTTTATTTTTTCTTAAATCATCACTTTTATACTTTTACTCTAAATATCCATTAAGGGGATGTTCTGTAAACTGAGTTAGTGCAGACTGAGTTGAAGCTCAGACTGAGTTAGGTACAAACTGAGTTTGTTGTGTTTCATTATGTCTCGGACTGGCTATGCTGACTGGGAGAAATAACTATTTTACCCTTCTGTTTATTTTTATATTGAATGTGGTACAAAATTCAAATTAACCATAAATCCAAATTAAATATAAATCCAAATGTCTTACAAAATCCAAATTAAACAAATCCAAATGTCTTACAAAATCCAAATTAAACATAAATATTTTCGATTACAAATACAAACATTATGAAATCCAAAGAATCCATTTTCTCATTTGATCTCTAAAGTAAAACAACATTGGTTAAATTACATATGAATATGATATTAGTAGAATCCAAGTAAGACCACTTGTTGGTCCGATGAAATTTCATGTAAAACGATTATATGATTTAAATGAAAAACAAGTGAAAAAATGTTAATTACACATCCCTTAAGCTTTTGATAAAAAAAACATTTGGCACCCTCTTGTTTCTTCTTCGTCTTGCTGGCGACTAACAGTCCAAGCGGACTTTCCGATCTAACAAACACAACCATCAACTCAAACTCATTATTTTCATTCATCAATCAATCACCAGATCGATCGGTTATCAACAAATCATCATGTCTGAAGTTATCGAAGACGAAGAAAAATGGCTTACAGCTGCCATTGCCGGTCTTCAACAAAACGCCTTTTACATGCATCGCGCTTTGGTAATAAAAATCAATTTCAATTTCAATTTTCATATAACTAATTGTGCATTGTATCTTGGGAGGAGCGGCTGTGTTATCCAAGAGAAGGTCACGATGGGACATATTGGGTCCGCGATATGGACCGAGTCTGTCACATCTTTGCCTGATCAAAAACTGAGTCCAAATCCGTAGTCTGTCATGATCGCAAACAGGGTCTTACTATATCTCCAATAGATCATTAACTTTACTATTTATTTGACTTAAAAATGAAACCCATTAACATAGTTACAAACAATGTTTTAAAAAAGGTTTGTTAATCAAGCCAGTCGCACAACAGGCAATATGTCTAAACGTTCGTCGAAGTTATTGATAAATACAAAAACCAAAATGTACATACTAATTAATCATGTAAAATATGGTGCATAAAGGCAATTTTGCATTCTTGTCATTACTTTTTTGCCTAATGATTAAAAAAGTGTGAATTCAAATAATGAGTCCATAACTTGAAAGACCATGTCTACTTGCTCCATGTGTTGGTCAAATCCTAAATAATTAATATCTCTTAAAATCCCAATTTGAAAAAATGTTATTACCAATAGTTTTGAAGCTTATATGTTAAGTTTTATGAATTGGATATATATTATACAAACAAGATTTAATACGAAAAGAAACCTTCGAACCGACAAACTGCAAATGACGAGTCGAACCATTATCACTCTAAAATGTTTTTCGTGGTAAATTGGTAAACTTTTCTAGACGATTAATTTCAAATATGTACAATTTGTTCATCGATATTTAGATATTATATTTGACTGAAAAATTAAGAGAGCATCAATAATATTGGAGTAGGCCCAAATCTATACCTACACTAGTCCCAAATTGAGACATGGTGTAGTGGTTGGGCGGGTTTTCATGTGACAATATTAACTCCATTATGCATAAATATACTCCTAATAAGAATCCATCCATATTTATATTTATATAATAGTTTCAATAACCGTATGTTATATATGATAATCAAAAAATTAATATTAAATATAATGAAAAAAGTTATAATCTAGAAAATATTAGTTTAGAGAATGAATTAGTAATAAGAATTATGTTTTATATAATATATGTTTATCCCCATGTACGCGCGAAGAATTTTAGCGAAAAAAATACATATATAATATATAGAAACTGAGTAAACATCATATGTCAATAACAATATATAACAATATGAGTTGCGATTCTAGATATATGTTGTTTCGTTTATATGTACATGTTTTTTTAGCGGCATTTTTAAATTCATAATTAAAAGATTGATGCCTGATGTTTATAAAGTTAATGAGAAAATTGTATTCAGTTAAGTTTGGGTCATTTGAGTAATTTTGAAAATTCTATTATATTTTTTTTGGCAAAGAAAAAACCTAAAAAAATTACATTAAATGTAAGTAATAAAGATTGTCTCTAATATTTATATATTAATATATAACATAATAATTATCAAAAATATAGATAAAATATAATTTTTATATTAGTAGTAATATTTATCCAACTAGTTTACATTTATACGTTAGTATATAACATAACTAGATTATTGTCCCGCGACAACGCGGATAAATATAGACAAAAATAAAATTGAAAATTTTATTTTTATATACACGTTAAAAAAGATATGATGCACTAAATACAAAATCGATATAGGGTTTTTGGAGACGAATAACACCAAGAAAATAGTGAGAGGTACAAGAAGTCTCATGTAAAATATGTAATAGATATGAGGAAAATTAACACTCAATTCTAAATTTAGTGAAAAATGAGTAAAATTTAATAGAAGATTTTAATGGTTAAATATATGAGTAAACACCCAATCGAGTTGAAAGTTCAAGGCTGGTGGGACAAATAAGACCATGACAAGATATAAATATGCAAAAGATATAGTTGTATGTTTATTCACGTGTTTAAATATTTTGAATTAGAAGATTTTAAAATAACTATAAGATAAATTATAGTCTAAATTAAGCGATTATATAAGTAAATAGGATTAACAAAATGGGAGAACAAACGTTTGTTTTTTATTTAAGTGAAGATGAAATGAAATAGAGAATGCAGTTATATATTTTAAGAGGGTGTAAAATGAAAATTATATCTGATGACATCATCAATATCATCTAACGGCTGAAATGAAAGAAGCTAACTCATCTAAGGGGTCTTATTTCGCCATGTGGCATTTAAGGCCCCTCTTTTATTATATATTAAAGATAATAATTATCAAAATATATAATTTTTATAATGGTAGTAGTATTTATCCAACTTATGTATATTTATATGATAGTATATAACATAATAATAATTATCCAAATTATAGATAATAATCATTTTTAATATTTTGTTTAAAATTAAAATAAATGACACGTGTTGTCACATGTCACCCCTTAGATTGTTTCAATCCCTTTTTAGTTAGATATAAATAAATATCTACATTTATATATAAAATATATGACCCTTAAATCTTAATATTTAAATTTAAGAAGAAAAAGATATAATTCTCCCTTATATAATTATTAACAATCTATTTATGCTAATTTGCTAACATTTTATTTTTTTATTTTATTTTTTATTCATTTATGAAAAAAAAAAACTCATTAAACTTAAAAACACAATAAATTTTCAAATTATTTTGAGAAAAAAAAAATGAAAATACTGAAAAATCTAATTACAATATTTATGGTCCGAATGGTCGATATATTATATATACAATTTATATACCACAAAACGAATGAGAAACTATCTAAATCTTATCACAATCTAATTTTTTTTGTATTGCATATTTTTTCTCGCCGCAACATCTTGCAGTTATTTTACTAGTATAGTTAAAGAAGAATTGAAACAATTCTAACGACGTCATCTAAACATTTTAAAAATTAACATGTGACCATATTTATGAAACGAATATTAACTTAAGTTTAATATTTACCTAAACCTTAATTTTAATTTGCATTTAATTTTTTTAGTGATAATAAAATAATGAAGAAGATAAACACCAAATATACTAAGTAATAATAAATCGGCGTACATTTATGTTCTGTTTTCTTTTTTTTTTGGAACCGGCAAATAGATTAAAAGGCAAACCTCACTTAGCAAGGAGCTAAGAGAAGCAGCCAAACAAACAAACAACGAGTCAATTACAGTTTTTCAAAAGGAGAGGCGAAGACAGCCAATCCTCCCAGCCTACATCAAATTTACAACACCTATGCTTCAACCAAAAGAAAGTAATTGACTTAATGTAATTATACACCTTATCGGGACTCTCCATTTTCGCCTGAACATATTATGTTCTGTTTTCTTAAATCAAAATTGGACAGAATACTAATTAATATAATGAAATTAATTAATTAGCTAATAAGAGTAAAAGTTTAAACATTGATATTCGAATAATCTTAGGATAAATAAATTTTTAACAAACTTTTCAATTATTTAAAGAATTGATAAGTTTTGGCAAACTTTTCAATTACATGAAGAATTAACTTTTTTACTTGATTTTCTAAAAACTATAAATGTTGCAAGACTAGGGAAAAATCAGGCAAACTTTAAAATTTTTATATTCAATATATAAATTTATGTACATACATTTATTTACAATAATTAAAATAATTTGATATTTATTTATAATATATGTATTTTATTAGCAAACCAAAATTAATAATTTAAAAAATAAAAATATATTTGATATAAATAAAGTTAGGAATTATGTTTAATTATGTCATAACATTGTAATGGTTATGTATTTTTAATATTTAAAGCTAATTTTTCGATTACCGTACATCGTATGAGCATTAAAACTAATTAAACTAATATAACAAGTATTGCGAGATTTTCATTAGGAAACTATTGTGCTTAAATATATCGAATTTAATTAAATTATCATTTTATATAATGAACTTTGTTCTTTCTTTAAAAAAAAATCACAAACTTTCATTTAGTTGATATTATTTTTAAAAGTTAACTTTAAATATTATAATCATTATGTTAGTTATTTTATAGATAAATGACATAAATATGATATAACATATGTTTATCGTCTTATTTTGTTTATTTCGTCTCAATAATTGATAATACGAAAAATATTTGTTATTAAACATTAATTGAATATGAAATAATCATTTACTTTTTCCTCTTAAATCAATGTTTATAATAATAATATAAGATATGTGACAACTAACTATGAAGAAAAAAAAAATATAAATAAGTTAAATAAGAAAAACTTAATGAGTTTGAAGTTAAGTTTTCATACAATAACAAGGTGTATAGACTTTATGATTTTTTGATAAAAAACAAAGTCGATTATATATAATGACAATTTGATCAAAGTTCAGTACGTTTATATGTGATTTTTCTTTATTCATTATTATTATATTGTTGTTCCTATATTACACTTTATTAAACTACGAAATATCTCAAGTGTGAACTTGTACCGATAAAATACTCACAATTGTTGAAGACGGTTGTCAAAGAATCGTAAAAACACTAGAAGCGATAACGTCACCGTTTGACTATTAAAACACAACCAAAACTCAAATTAACGTAGTTAAAACTCCCACAATTTATGAAAATCAGTCGCACATAACCTTTTTATTTTTCATTTGTTCCATTGAAAAATCTTTTAAAAAACAAAATTCAAGAACGTTCGTTACATGAAACACGAGATGCCAAGAACTACCCCACACCCATTGTGGAAGGAGATGTGGACAATGGCCACAGTGAGAGAACGATGGCCACAACATGCTCACTTCGGATGCTCTAAGCACAAGACTATATGTGTTAAACGATGTTTAGACCAGTTATGTGAGGTTTCTAATTAGCCTTACACGTTATCTACGAGTCAATGTTTGAGCATTCAAATATTACTTCAATCCCATGTTCCATGGGTTATAAATTCTTAAATGGACGTTGATGTCGTATTTCTTGTTAATGTATCATTTAATGAATGCGTGAACATGTTTTTAATATTGAGCTTAATATTTAGAGAAATCTTAACACCATGTTGCATTTTTTGTACTTTGGTGGGTAAAGTTCACATGGTTCCACGGTTGTGTTATAATATAACTTGTGTACTTGGTTGTAATATTATAATTGCAATGTTTCGTGTAAAAACATACTTTTATGTAATAAATGTAAAGTATATCAAAATAAAGAGTAGTTAGATTATAATTAATTATGTTTATTAAGAGTATTGAAAAAGTTTATAATTGTTTTTGTTAAATAGATTGCAAAGTTATTTTCACACATTAACTCGTGTTTCTCACTAGAATGCAATCTTGACATCTACCTATGCGTTGTGTGAAGCAGGAATTCATATAAACATGTACACTCCTTGTTCACGTTTTAAATTTGACAGTTTTTTTTTTATCAACTTTACGCCAAAGTTTTTCTTTTATATTGTAAATTGAAATTTTAGAAAAATATTTTGAATATCTAACAAATAGACTACATTGTTGAAGTGTTTTATAAGTGATGAACTTTTTGTTAAAAAAATATGGGTGAAACAATCACGACCAACGTAGTCAAAGCACGTCTCGATGTTGGAAGGTGGTGTCACTTCGTATTTCATTTTCATCCGGACCGAACACATATCATGATTTTCACAACAAATGAATAGATAACGAGTTTCCTCGTGTAAACCAATGACCTTATGTACGTGATATGTATTGATTGAACCATCACTTACATCTCCTCATGGATAAGCTTATTCCCGCTTTTCAAAAACGGACAACAAAATTCATAAGGATTTAGGATACTGACTTTGTATACATAGTATAATACATCTCATATACGTGAAAGTAATTTTGTTTGAAATTAGGTTAAATAAATTCATGAATACACACACAATTGTTATGAAAACAAAACTATGAAAAAATTATCGATATTCACTTACCAAAACAAAATTAATACGATATAAACTACTTATTAAACATAAACCTAAACCAATTAGAGATGCTAACCAACATCACTCGACTCAAGCACTAAAGCACAACTTTAATGTTAGTGTTGATATACCTTGGATGTTCGGTTTTAATAATTCTATGTTTTTATCACATCTCATAGTTATGGGTATAAGTTATAACTGGGCGGTTGGTTCAACGAGTAGTTAATGGGAAAAGGAATACTATGGAATGGAATGGGTGGTTAATGAATAACCCCGATTTGGAATATAATGGAGTATTACCTATTATTGTGCAATGATTAACTACAACACAACAAAACAACCTCCATCAATCATTATCATTACCCCCCATTACCCCTAACCAAGCACCCCCTTAGTTCCGTCTTGTTCAGATTATATATAAACATAAATGGGTTAGCTTGGTTAACAAAATATTAATCAAAGTTGAGATTCAGTTTATGTGTTGTGGGTTTTTGCTCAATTCAATTATGGATCCACTTGTCATTGCAACTTAACATGGTATTTTGTTAAACCCCAAATCATAAAAACCTAGAGAATTTTCTTTCATTGGTGTATATGAAAACATCTTTTAATAAGTTCATAATTATAAATTTAGAAACTTATTCATACATTATATAAAGAATTTATATTATCTTAAATAAGCGTAAAAAAAAAAAAACACCTCTTAAACAACCTTTCTTCTTAAATTCCTTATAAAACATATCTTGATAACCTTTTGTATTTAATTCATGACACTAAGAAAAGTTAATTAACTTATGTTTATATAGGTTGTAAATGAGCCGAGCTAATTGTAGCCCGACTCATAAAAAACCTTAATTCGAGCCAATTTAAACATAACATAAAATTCGTTTCTTAAACAAGCTGGAGCTTGATGTACGTCTTGCAAGCCAAGTCCGAGCTTTACATACAAGACTCGAAACCAACCGAGTTCAAGCTCAAACTCTGAAAACTTAAACAATCCGAGCTCAAATATGACTAAACTCGAAAACTCGACTTGACTCGTTTACATCGTAAATTAAAAAATAGTTAAAATAAAGCAAAAAGTGGAGGAGGAGGGCCCACATGCGAATTGTTGACAAACAAAAGAGACTTTGGGTGTCACACATTACACTACAAGCTTTGGTACAAACTACAAAAAACCATCTTTTCTTTTCCTTCTCTCTCACACACTCAAACACACACACACACAGTCTGCCAAAAAGGGGCTTCATATATGAAAATTGAATCAATTTCACTATAACACACTTTCTTTTTTTAATCGGTAAATTGAATCAATTTCACTATAACACACTTTCTTTTTTTAATCGGTAAATTGAATCAATTCCTTCTAATCAAGATTCCTTCAATTCAGTTTTTTTACAGATTCAATTAACTTTTTTGGGATTCTGCTTTTTTTTTCTTCTTCTAGGGTTTCGGGTCGTGAGATGAGCAAAGAACGGCCTCCAGAGCCGCTTGATTTCTTCATTTGGACTGTTGAGGTATTCTATATATAGATCTTATAATTTAATTCTAATTTTGCTCTTTCAAATTCACTATGTGTAAATTGGCCATTTTCTTATTTTAATAAATAAATGTAAATATTTTGAAACATTTATGATGATTTCAATATTTCATATTTGGGGCTTATTAAATAGTTTAATTGTAATTTAGTTTATTTTTTGAGTAACTGAAATGATCACTGTAGAATTGTGTTTAATTATTGTTTTGTTTTCGGTTGTGTGATGATTAAGATATGATTATTCGAGGTTACAAGATGTATTAATACTTCTTTGTGCTTAATATATGTTCATCGTGTTTTATATCTGTTCTTCGTGTCAGTAAACGACCAAAAGAATTCATCAATGAAATTTAGTGTCCAATTCCTTACATTCAAAGTTGCTATATATATCACTTTTACGACAAATAATAAGCTTAGCATTGCAATTTGTGTATCTTTTATTCAACCTATTAACAAACGAACTAATAATTGTTGTATTGTGGTTTTTTAGTGATTGCATTGCTATAATTCATTTTTTTTGTTTTTCGGTGTACTATGTCTTTGGAAGAATATTCTGGAGTTTTTGATACTTAATTTTGTTTCTTAGGATGTTGGACTCTGGTTAGAGGAAATAAACTTGGGTGGTTATCGTCAAACTTTTAAAGAGAATGGTGTTAATGGGGAGTATCTGGAAGGCATGTCTATGTTTACGACTGAGCAAATTCTTCGGTTTATTCGGCGTTGCCACATGAAATGGGGTGACTTTATTACTCTCTGCAAGGAACTCAGAAGAATTAAAGGTTAAATTTCTGAAATTTTGTCTTCATTATTGCTCTTAGTCTGTTACTGAGAGATTAATCGGTATTTACTTATTAGAAGTATCATATAAGAAACATTTTGGATGATTTCCTATCTTGTTTACGAGAGTGTTATTTTTGCTCTCTTGTTTCACCTTACTGATGTTCAAACACCAGAAATTTATCCGGAAGAACAAGTAGTTTTTTAAAACAATTGTGGGACAAAGATTGGGGTGTTATGTTGAGTATATAAAACGTAATTGTCCGGAATATAATCCCACAAATATTCAGCTAAACATTGAGTTTCGAGTACTGTTGTTTTTGTGCTTCCTAGCCACCTGATTGATTTTATTAGCAAGTCAGAAGTTTTATGCTTTCACTTTACTAATTTTGTTTTAGAAGTTGGTTCTTAGTAGCAAAAGAGAGCTTTGCATGACGTACATCGACATTCAAAATAACCGTAGATGTTCATTTGCATTTCTATGCAATTATGCCTGATCTTATAAGTCATAAGTCGTTTCTAAGTTTTGTAGTAAAAAAGGGTTGGTTGATAACACGTGTTGATTAATAATATTTGTAGTATAAACTGATTGTGATTGGTGTTTTCATCTTCCTCTAGTGGCTTGCTTGAAGGGCGAGCAAAAAGTGCGTCGACCATGGTGGGCTCCATCCTGCCTATCAATAGTCTTTGTGAGGGTGGCAAAACGTAACAGACAATCACGGGTCGTGTCCATGAAACTAGAACCTTGACTGAATATGTGGAAGGATGTATTGTACATCTGGTGTCCTATGTTGACTAGATGTTTGTTACATCCGGTTTATCCACAATCTCCACTCATGTCCTTTCGTGTCATTTTCAATATTAGAAATCAAAATAGCAAAGAGTACCTTTTTCAATGTGTCGTGAAATGGGTGTGACAGTATTTCAACAAGGATGCGCAGAATCCGTCTTATATTGTATCTTTTGTGTCAATTTTTATTTAGTTGCTTTTGTGTAAAGTTTGTGAAAGATTTATAGAATAACTCGGAAGATGAAAACTGTATTGTATTTTGTGTAGATATGTTTAGCTCTCGACCCAAGGGCTTGTTTTTGTTTCTATATTGGCTGGACTCGGTTGTTTTCGTTTCTTGTTTATCAACTCCTCAACATCTCATCCTGTAGATGAGTAGTGGTGATCTTCACTATAAGCAACAACACCAATTTGGGGGAATTGCCTTTCCCTAAGAAATGTGCAATTTATTAGCCGATTTTCTTAGGATAAATTTTGTTTTAATAACAACATGACATTTATCTTTAGGGTTATATGTTATTCAAACCTTTTATAAAATATATACTCTTTAAGAACATAAGTGGTCACAAGTGATATCATAAGAACTCTTGTGTTGTTCTGCGTGGCCAAACAAACTCATCGAGGAGGATGACTCACAAAAGGGGTGTTTGTGACACCTTAGGTAAACCATACACCGCCCATTAATAGGAAATAACTATGGCATTTCATAAAAGACGTGTTTTATAAACTTTGTAATTAAGCGTAGTTAAACAGAAACTATTCTAGAGTAGGTAACCCTTATTAAAAGTTCTTGCCACAAGTAACATAGGCAATATTATAGTCATGATAGGCAACATATTACAATTGGTATAGGAACAAACCTTATGCAAACACCACTAAACTAGTTAAGCGTGCAAGCCAAATTGATTCCTAAGATAAGATGTCATATTTTATAAGTCCAAAATGGATTTATACATTAAACTTCTCTTAGTTATACATCACAACATAATGGAGTAGCTACAAGAACTCTTCTTTATTTTGCTGCGATCATGTTATCTTAAAGTGTTTACCTTTATTCTTTAATCATAATGTGTTTTACCCGCTACTTATCCAAATAACATGTTACCATCTTATGCGTTATTTAGGTCTTGAATTAAGTCTTTTCCGTTTGGGAGTATTTGAAAATTTGTCTTGTTTACAGTTTAAAATAACAATTATAATACGTATATACGTAATGTTTAATGTTCACTAACAACAATTACACCAACCAAACTATAGTCAACTTTCCATTACTTCTATGATCTCTATCTATTACGATTACTTTGATATTAAATGGATATTTTCTCAAAAGGAGAATTTCGGCGAGGACCCCCTAATTACGTGTATTTTTGATACCAACTGACATTACTACCACCTACCAGCCTCATGTAATGTGGTCCGAAGGCCGGCCATGTCTTAGCGCCTTGGACCACCGAGTGGGATCAGATTACGAAAGTGTATTTGTGAGTAATTTTTTTTATGTATATTGGTTTATTGTTTTGTTTTCTAAGGGTTTAAACCTTCTTAAGGTAAAAGGTTTAAAATCGACGAAGGACCACCAAAGTGTATTTTTGCATATGACTAGTTGGAAAATCCTCATTGATACCTATTTCAATAAAAATCGAACAATTCTATAGCAAACTAAGATTTGTTTAAGATAATAAATACTTCCACTTGTTATTAAATATTAATTTTCTTTAAATAATTACAAAGTATTTCTTATCCGAGAGTCTGAAAACAACTAAGTTACTTTTAAGAGGTCTTAAATTCGATTTTCGACACCCTCAAATATTTTGATGATTTTATCTTTAAGAAATTCTATTTCCATCTTATTTTCTACGGATGTAAATGAGTCGAGCTACTCGTTAGCTATTCGATCTCGACTCGTAAAAAGCTCGATTCGAGCTCAAACCCAGCCTGAACATAAAATAAAATAAAACTCATTTATTAAATAATCTCGAGCCCAAGCTTGGTACCAAACTTGCAAGCCTAAACGAATTTAAATGAGCTTTTATTAATATAAATATAATAATATTATAAAATATAAACAATTAAGAATCCAACTTGATGACGTACCATCGGATATGCCGATAGAAGTCTATCGGCTAAACCGATGGTACGCCGAATGATGTAACAAACCTGGCACAATCTTCGAGAAAAGGAATCTAAGTAACACCTAATATCCGAAGAACATCCTAAGGACCGGAAGGCCGAAGGATGATTTCTCGACAAAGAGTACAACACTTCGAAATATCTTCAGGATAAACGAGATGTGGTATTAAGAGCACGCTATTATCCGAATCTCAAGGCCTATAAATACCAAGCTCACACTTCATTTTGAGGGTAACGTTTACATACATTCTTCACTTTAATTTACTCTTTATCCCTTACTCTTCGATATCTTACTCTCACGCCCGAGGTAAACCAGGGGATCATCCCCGCCCCGTTTACTCGTGTGTTGTTTGTCTGTGTAGCTAATCTCAAGATCGAAGATAAGGATCAGGCTGAAGGTCTTCATCGGATCAGCTCTTCCGGATCCGAACCTTCTACCCCCTTGTGTTAGTGGCATTCTGGTGTCGCAACATTTGGCGCCATCCGTGGGACTCATCATGGCTTCTACAGGAAATACTTCAGGAAGTAATAAGGATGTAATCATTGAAGATGAAACTCCGAGAAAGACCAGCATGATATTGAAAGAGCCACTGGGGTCTCGGAGGAATTCCTGGAAAAGAATTACGACGCGCTCAAGGCCATGTTAAAGGAACATGACCGAAAGAAGAAAAAGGATCGTTCCCGAAAGAGTCCTCCACTGGTTCGGAGAATTGTCTATTCGAGCGACTCGGAGCAGGACGATAGCGACGAAGAAGGTGATTTGAACCTTCCTTATCAATCAGAGTTTGCCTCTAAGTTTACCAGAAGAATTTCAACGTTTGCCATACCTCGAAAAGTAAAGATGCCTAGCATCGTACGTACCTACGACGGAAGTGGTGACCCAGATGACCACTTAGCTATTTTTTCCGGCGCAGCTGATACCGAAGGTTGGCCTATGCCGATCTGGTGCCGAATGTTTGCCCAAACCTTCGTCGGACCGGCGAGAGTGTGGTTCGGGGAGCTACCGAAGGAAAGCATAGACAACTTCAAGGATATGAAAAGGAAGTTCGAAATTTATTTCATGCAACAACGTAGGTATACTCGTGGTCCAACGGACATTGCTAAGATCAAGCAGAGGGAGAACGAAAGTCTTCAGGACTTTGTGGAAAGGTGGAAGAGGGAGCACCTGCAGATTAAGGGAGGGGATGATACACTTAAGGTCTCGGGGTTCATGGAAGGGATCCGGGTACCGCCCCTCATTGCGAAGCTCAACGCTCGAGTGCCAGTTACAGTGGACGAAATGATGGACCGTGTTAAGAGATTCCTTAATGGGAAAGAGGCCTCGAGACAATACATCGAGTCGAACACGGCTGCATCCCGAAAGGGGTTGAAGGTGGTGTCCCCTACTGCAAGTCCTCCTTGGAGATCTTCCCCAAGCCGGAAAAGCTTTTCCCCCGGTAGTCACGAAAGAAGGTTCGGACGGGGACTTGTCCGTGCCTCTCCTTTCCCCGCATCCGGAGAATCTCGACGACACGTAAATTTCACAGAACTCAACAAAACACCCAGTGAGATCTATGCTACCGAAAAAGGAAGAATTCACTTCACTGCTCCGGCCCCCTTAGTAGGTACCCCAGATAAAAGATTCTTAGATCGATGGTGCGAGTTCCATCGGGATAAGGGGCACTATACAAACGATTGTTTTCAGTTAAAGAGGCAAATTGAGGAGGCTGTGAGAACCGGACAGCTAGATCACTTACTAGAGGGAATCAAACAGGGTGGCCAAAAGAAGCAAGGCATGGTGCACCCCGGGAAAGGAAAAGGGAAAGAGATACAGATGGTTTTCTTCGAAGGAGAAAGTAGTAAGCCCTGTGACGAAGAAACGAAGTCCTGGATGATGCAAGGCATGTATTTTCCCCCGGTCGATACCCTCGAAGGAGTCACGGATCCAATGATTGTGGTAGGAGACATCGGAAACCAAACGGTCCATAGAATATACGTTGATAATGGGAGTGCCTCGGAAATACTCTTTGAACATTGTTTTCTAGAATTGGATGCCGTGGTACAACGTAGGATGGAGAGATGCTCCCAATATTTAGTTGGGTTTTCCGGAGAGTCAGTAAAGCCAATAGGTCAGATCCGACTACCTTTCACCATCGGGAATGAAGACAAGTTTCGGACCGTGGAAATCAACTTCTTGGTAGTCCGGGCCCACTCCCCATACAACGTTATTATTGGGAGACCCGGAATAACCAAGCTCCGAGCTATTGTGTCAACAGCCCATTCTCTCATGAAATTTCCTACATCCGGAGGAATCGTAGAAATACGTCCGGAGGGCCACAAAGTGTTGGAATGCCAAAGGATTGAGAGAATATTACAGAAGGATGAGGGAGAAACAAAACCAGGAAAGGTCATCATTCATCCGGATCACCCAGAACAGACTGTTACTATCGGAGATGCACTCACCGAAGAAGGCAAAGAGAAACTCATCATACTTCTTCGGCAAAGCTGGGACGTCTTTGCCTGGAAACCCTCGGATATGACCGGAGTACCAAGGGGACTAGCTGAACATAAGCTTGCCATCCAGAAAGGAAAGAATCCGATAGTACAAAAGAAGCGAGGTTTAGCACCTGACCGAAGTAGAGCCGCCTGGAAGAGGTTAAACAGTTGACCGAAGCTGGAATCCTTCGCGAAGTCCGATATCGCACCTGGGTGGCAAATCCGGTCATGATTTTGAAAGGTGATAACACCTGGAGAATGTGCGTTGACTTCAAGGATCTGAATGATTCTTGTCCGAAGGACGCATACCCATTACCGGAAGTGGACCTAAAAGTGGAAGCACTCGTTGGTTTTAGGTTCAAATGTTTCCTGGATGCATACAAATGATATCATCAGATACAAATGGCAAGGGAAGACGAAGACAAGACGGCCTTCCACACTGACATGGGAATTTTCTGCTACAAAAAAATGCCTTTTGGTCTGAAGAACGCCGGAGCTACCTATCAAAGGTTGATAGATAAGGCTTTTTCGGAACAGATAGGGAGAAATTTGGAGGCCTACGTCGATGATTTAGTGATAAAATCTATATCAGAGGAATAGATGATCCAAGATGTCCGAGAAACATTCGCTAACCTCCGGAGAATAAACATGAAACTCAATCCAAAGAAATGTTCTTTTGGGATGGAAGAGGGCAAGTTCCTGGGTCATATCGTTACTCCAGACGTTATCAAAGCAAATCCAGAGAAGGTTCGGGATATTGAAGGAATATCGTCTCCTAGGACTATGAAGGAAGTTCAAAGCCTAAATGGCAAGGTCATAGCCTTGGGACGTTACCTCTCGAAATCCGCCGAAAGATCACTGCCGATCTTTCGAACGTTAAAGAATTGGGTGAAAAAGGTCGATTTTAGGTGGACACCCGAAGCCGAGGAAGCTTTGCAAGAAATAAAGAGATACGTGATGGCGCTTCCCACTTTAACCGCGCCGAAGGAAGGAGAAATTTTGATCTTATATCTATCAGCAACGGCCGAAGTCATTAGTTCGGCACTGCTGGCTGAAAGAAAGGGAGAGCAAATGCCTATCTACTTTGTTAGTAAGGTGCTACAAGGTCCCGAAAACAACTATACTCAGATAGAGAAGATAGCGCTAGCCTTGGTCTACACCTCTCGAAGGTTGAAGAGATACTTTCAAGCCCATAGTATCCGAGTGATCACTAACCAACCACTGAAACAAATCTTAAAGAACGTGGAAACAGCCGGAAGACTTACCAAGTGGGCCATCGAGTTAGGAAGCTACGATATAGAGTATGTCCCTAGGACATCCATCAAAGGACAAGTTCTGGCAGATTTCATAGCCGAAGTCCCTGATGAGATTGTTCCTAGAGAGACTAGTCTGGAAGAAACGGGTACAGAACAACCCATAAAGAATAGAAAGAGAAAAAGACCGGCAGATTCCTGTCTTGAAGAAAAAAGCAAGAAGCAAGATCACACCTGGCATCTCTTCACTGATGGATCTTCCAGCTCAGAAGGCTCGGGAGCTGGAATTCTCCTTGTTAGCCCAGAAGGAAGAGAATTTTCATTCTCCATTCGTTTTGGCTTTGATAACACAAACAACGAGTCCGAATATGAGGCTCTGTTGGCAGGGTTACAAAAAGCTAAAGAAAAGGGAGTGGAACATTTGAAGATCAAAGTGGACTCCAAGTTGGTTGCCAACCAGATTAATGAAACATATGAAGCTAAGGAAGACCGAATGAACCGATACAAAGACAAGGCAAAGAGTCTGATGGCCACTTTTCAATCATGTACAATCGAACAAGTTTCGAGAACGAAGAACAAGGTTGCTGACACCCTGAGCAAACTAGCATCAATAGCATTCGGACACACCACGATGGAAGTAATGGTGGAAACGCAAGACCAACGGTCGATAATAAACCCGAAAGAAACGTTGATGGTTGTAGAAGACGAAGGAACAACTTGGATGACACCGATCATAAAGTTTCTGCAAGAAGGAAGCTTACCACAGGATCCGAATGAGGCACAAAAGATCAGGATGAAAGCACCGAACTACGTGATGAAAGGTACCACGCTCTATCGAAAAAACCCACTTTCACCACTACTTCGTTGTTTGGGACCGTTACAGGCTAACTATGTTATCCGAGAGATGCACGAAGGAGCATGTGGTATGCACGCCGGGCCACGCAGCATCATCTCAAAGATCACTGGATTGGGGTACTTGTGGCCTACGATGCATTTCGATGCCATCGAGGTGATTCGCAAATGTGATTCTTGCCAAATCCATGCACCCATACCCAGACTTCCCAAGCACAACTTGGTGTCAGTACTATCGGCATGGCCTTTCCAAAAGTGGGGCATTGATATTGTTGGCAAATTTCCAACTGGAACGGGCGGAATGAAATTCCTGATTGTGGCGGTAGACTATTTCACGAAGTGGGTTGAAGCAAGACCTGTTGTCCGAATCACCGGAAAACAAGTACAAAAGTTTGTATGGGAAAACATCGTATGCAGGTTCGGTTTGCCGAACGAATTAGTTTCGGACAACGGCAAACAATTTTCGGACAATCCGCTACGACGTTGGTGCAGCGAAATGAAGATCAAGCAAATCTTTACTTCGGTAGCACATCCACAAAGCAATGGGCAAGTCGAAAGAATCAACCGGAGCATAGGTGACGGGATAAAAGCAAGATTGGGAAGAGAAGGAACAGACTGGGTGGATCAGATATCTCATGTGTTATGGGCACACCGAACCACCAAGAAAACAAGTACTAGAGAAACACCTTTTAGTCTGACTTACGGATCCGAAGCCGTCATCCCAGCCGAAGTAGGAATGCCAAGCCATCGTATGACGTCCGAAAATGAACAAACCAATCAGGAAGAGATTCGGCTTAATCTGATACTATTGGAGGAACGGAGGAACGCAGCAGCAGTCCGAGAAGCTAAGTACAAGGAAAAGCTTGAGGGGACTTATAACAAGAAAGTAAGGAAGCTGGCGTTGGAAAAAGGTGATTTGGTTCTCCGAAAGAATGAAGCAAGCCGACAGGAGGATGAAGGAAAAATGGGACCAAAGTGGGAGGGTCCTTACAAGGTCACCAAAGATAAGGTGAACGGGGCCTATGAGCTGGAAGACATGGCCGGCACTCCAATTCCGAGAACATGGAACGCAATGAACCTCCGAAAATACCATCGTTAGTTGATAGGATGTAATGTAATGATTAAGTTTCTTATTATGAATGAAAGGCCTTCAGGGCCAGTTTTCCCTTCATTTTACTACTAGTACTATTCGAATGAATGTTCATGGCATTTGACGAAATGTATGAACATATAAACAATTCAGATAGTCTAAGAAAAAATAAGGATGAGATTTTGCAATCATTGAGCCTAACCTCAATAAGTATCGGACCTAACTCCGAATGATAAATTGAGCCTAACCTCAATAAGTATCGGACCTAACTCCGAATGATAAATTGAGCCTAACCTCAATAAATATCGGACCTAACTCCGAATGATGAATTGAGCCTAACCTCAATAAGCATCGGATCAAACTCCGAACGATAAGTTAAATAAGATTCATACAAAGCATTTAACCGACAAACCAAATCACAACAAATAAATAAGACCATATAAATATATCCGAAAATCAAACAAAAATTGTGCATGGCATTAATTATAAAAATGTCTTTTGAAACATGTCCTCACAGGTCAAGGACACGTTTAGTCATTATAGTGCAAAAGATAGAGGAGTACAAGGTTTCATTCTTCATCCGAAGGAGGACCAGAGGTGGGCTCAACAGCCTGGAAATCCTCAAGGGGGGAACCATCGGTGGCAGATAATGCCTCAAGGTAAGGGTAACTTAGGTCTGAAGCATCAGCCAGGGCCTTCTCTAATTCTGAAGCAGCTGCGGAATTATAGAACGGAGAAGATGAAGGTTTCTGCTTCAAACGGCCCAGGTTGACACCAGCAATCAGACCATCGTGACACCCAAGCCTATAGTTAAGCACCCGAATGTTGTCTTGAGGGCGGGAGTACTCGTGACTGGAATGTAGCTTCTTAACAACATGTTTCGGACCCATTGTTACCAACCAACTTCTGTCCGAACGAAGCACAGCCATCTCCGAGTCTTGATTTCTCAACCTCTCCTCCAAAGACTTGAGCACATTGCCTTGGGCATCATGACGAGCCCGAGATTCGGCCATAGCAGCCTCATGCTCCATCTTCATATTGGCTATGGCAGTCTCATGGCTGGCCTTCAATTTCTCCACAGCTTCGGCCTGCTCAACTTTCAGCTTCTCCAATTCAGATCGATGATCACTCTTCAGTTTTTCAGTAAGCTCCTTGGCAGCAGCCTCGTTAAACTGAGAAGAAGAAGCTTTCATCGTCCCAATCTCCTTTGACAATCGACGACTCTTTTCACGATAATGCTTTTTCTCGTCAAGAGCCTCGGAGAGATCTTTCTTCGCTGAAGAAAGTTGACCTTGAAGTTCCAGGGCTCGGAATCTTTGCTCTTCCGTTTCCCGTGCCGATGATTCCATTCGGCGACGGAGGTCAGGACCAATAGCACATAGTGAGGCAAGAGCAAAGTCAAATTCTCGGCCTGCTTGGACATTACCAAGTTTTCGCAGACGAAGGGTTTCCGCCGGAGTAGCAAAATTTTCAACAAGATCCCGATTCACCTCGTAAGATTCGGCTTCGATCAAATCCCCACATTTTACCTTGCTCACTCCCGGCACAAACAGTGTCTCGGCTACCGCGTCATCCAGACCCTCGGATTCGGATTCTGACTGGTTACCTTCGGAGTAAATGCTAACATCCTCCAAAGGTTCAATTTTCTTTCGCATATCTGGAGAAAGATAAATGAAAAATTAATACATGAAGGAAAGAAAATTAACAAAGAACACAGGGAGACATCACGTTCTTACCTTTCACCCAAATCCGAGTACGGGCAGAAGATCCCGCCAACTCCGAAGCAGGAGAAGGTTGAACAATGTCCAGGAGAGAAGAAGTACCTCCTACATGACCTCCCAAGGCTTGACTGGAAGTTTCATCTCTAAGATTCTTGGACCCTTCGGGTTGAGATTCAGTCAGGGGTACAGTCTGAAGGATCAAATCCTCCGGCATTGAAGACCCCGTAACTACAACCTCCTCTTCCATAGTCACAACCTCCTCCTCCGTCGTTGTAACCTCCTCTTCCACTACATTTTCCGAACTGATTAGTAGAAGAGGTTCATCAACCAACTTAGGAGCTATAGGCTCCTCATTCTCCTGTTCCATTGGCCCGGCCGAAGAAGTACCTTCCGAAGGTTTCTCGCCTGCATCACTAGCTTCGGTACTTGGCCTCTCGACAACCTTCTCCGGATCAACAGAAGGACCTGTTGACAAAACGTCATCAACTATCAATCCAAGAGCAATAGTCGTTTCGGAAGAAGTCTCACAAGAGGAGGGATCACAATAGAGTTCCGTACCATCTAGAGAAAAACCTTCCTCCTCCGAACTATCAAGGACGATAAACTTACTTTTAGGTCGAGAGACTTGTTGGACAACTTCCTTGTTCTTCTCCCTGGGTTGAGAAGTATCGGCTTTCGAAGCTCCGGACCCCTGGTCCCCTCGCTTTTCTCGAATAACAACACCCTTAGCAGGCCCGGAAACTTTCTTCTTCTTCTTCGGTACCTCAACCCTCGGTTCGATCTCTTCTTCGGAAGCCTCACCTTCAACATCAGCGGCACCCTCATCAAGGGAGAACCAGTCACTGGCTTTCCTCTTCCTAACAGCTGTATTCCCCACAGAAGATGATGTCTTTGCAAACAAAGCATTGAAAAGCAAAGAGATAGTATTATTACCACTCTTCATCGGTTGACTACCGCTACCCAGAATCGTCCCAGGGGCTGGCTGGACAAAATCTTCGTCCGAAGGGTCCCTCAAAGTATATCCCGCCGGGAAAACGGCATCAGCATCGGTGTAGGGGGGAGGAAGATCGTCTTTGGACATATGCACCACCCTGGAATTCATCCGAACCAGCCAGGTTGGTTCGTCATCCAGAATTGGGCGAGAGATGTACTGAACTCCATCCCAATGAGTCAGTTCCAAAAAATCGATCAGAGCCAAGTCTACAAAAAAGGGAAAAAAGTCAAAATAATAATCGGCAAGGAGTTATCGGTAACAGAAACAAAAACACTTGACTCACCTCGATCATTCATCTGCAAACAAGGCCTGGTAGCGTTGGATGTCCACACCCGACTCACACCACCCATAACCAAGACATGTTCCGGTAGCGTCCGGCAGTCTATCTTATGAGTCGTGAAGGCCTCGATAGCAGAGTCCGGAACAACTCCTCTTGCAACCGGCTCATCAGAAACGGACTCATCCTTGTGCTTCAACCTCATCCGGATGGGAGCCACACCAGCATCAACAAAGAAAAACTTTGTCTTCCAATTCTTTCGGCCAGAGGGAGCTCCGGAAGAACAGGCAGGGTTCGGTTTTCTCCTCTTATCAACGGTGAACCAGTCACCGGCCTTCCCAAGCTTGTAGAATGTCCGGAAAAGATCTAATAAAGGTTCATAACCTAGAGCCCAGCTTTGAACCTCAAAGCAAGTAAGTCTCAAAGCCCCGAGAGGATTCATCTGTGAAGGCATGAACTTAAAGTACTCGCAAACCTCCAGAAAAAGTCTAGAAAATGGAAGTCTGAGATTAGAAAACTCAAACCACTCGGCATACACACCTATCTTGCCGGGGGGGGGGGGGGGGGGGGGGGGGGGGGGGGGGGGGGGGGGGGGGGGGGGGGGGGCATCCAGAATGGTGTCATTCGGACCCGGAAGAATGGCGTCGTTCCCGACGCCGATGGCATACTTCACGCAAAGGGCATCGAGATCCCCCTGAGTTAAAGTATTGAAGCTTCTCCGGAGGTTCTCCTTATCTTTCTTCGACATAATGACAGAACAAGAAACAAGGAAAAACGAAAGAAAAAGTTGAAGAAAGAGAAACACACAGTTAAAGGTGAAAATCAAAAAGCGGTGGAAAAAACTTACAAATGAGGTAAAAAAGGGTATTTATAGGGAAGTGTAGGGCAGACGATGGGACGCGCGTCTAATCCCACCGCCTCTCTCAACCAATCGCGCGGCGACAAGTGGCACGAGAATTAATTACCACGGTTCAAAAACTTCCCGCCCAAACTAAAATATAATTATCCCGCCTAAACAACTAAACACTTAGCATTTTTCCGAAAGAACACAAGAAACCTTATTCTTGTAGCCGAAAGAATACAAGAAAGAACCAAATGCTCTATTTTTTCTTCTAGTCAAGCATTACATAGTCTTAACTACGTAATACTAGACTAGGGGGGCTGATGACGTACCATCGGATATGCCGATAGAAGTCTATCGGCTAAACCGATGGTACGCCGAATGATGTAACAAACCTGGCACAATCTTCGAGAAAAGGAATCTAAGTAACACCTAATATCCGAAGAACATCCTAAGGACCGGAAGGCCGAAGGATGATTTCTCGACAAAGAGTACAACACTTCGAAATATCTTCAGGATAAACGAGATGTGGTATTAAGAGCACGCTATTATCCGAATCTCAAGGCCTATAAATACCAAGCTCACACTTCATTTTGAGGGTAACGTTTACATACATTCTTCACTTTAATTTACTCTTTATCCCTTACTCTTCGATATCTTACTCTCACGCCCGAGGTAAACCAGGGGATCATCCCCGCCCCGTTTACTCGTGTGTTGTTTGTCTGTGTAGCTAATCTCAAGATCGAAGATAAGGATCAGGCTGAAGGTCTTCATCGGATCAGCTCTTCCGGATCCGAACCTTCTACCCCTTGTGTTAGTGGCATTCTGGTGTCGCAACACAACTATATATACATAAATTATAAATTTATATATGTTTGACAAGTTTGAGCTGAGGTATTTTTTTATGAACGGAATTCGAGCTTCACATATAAGGTTCGAAACAAGTATTAAACTTAAATGAGTTGAACTCGAGCCTAGCCGAGCTCGACTCGACTCACCACTATTGTTTTCTATTCACTAACCCTAATCTAATTTTCCTAATTACTAACTTTTCAATTATATTTGAATAATGTTTTAGATAATCGAATATTATTATTTGTGATTATCATATACATATCTTTTACTTTTATCAAAGAATAAGGTAACTAAAAAAACGTAAATAATGCAAAATATTCTAACTTATCTTCATAAATATAGTTATTATTAATCAACTCAAATTAGAATTAATAAAATATACAGAATTCGGGATAAACCATATAATATTCCTTTTATCAAACATAAACAAAAAAAAGTCAAAAATATAAATATAATCCTCCAAAAAAAACGCACCTGAAGTCCTATAAAATACAAAACTATAATTCAATAAAAACTTTCGAATACGAACACTCCTTGTTAGACTCATATACGTATTATAGATACATATTCGTATATCTATATTTACCCATATTCTCTCATTCACAATTCTCAATTCTCTCACACCGAATCGAAAACTTTCTTCCGTTTCTGTGGGGCAGAATTCTAGATCTCATCAGGTATTAATCAATCGCAAACGATTCAATTTCGTTTATTTCAAATTTAGTTGATTACTATAACTGTTTACGTTTAATTTTACGATAATTTTGCTGAATTGTTAACCCTAGTTATATCCTGCATGTGTTCTTCGTGTTTCGGTTGCGTTTTATATTTGTTTTGCCTGTGATTATTGATATATGATCGTGTTTGATGTTTCAAAAAGGTGATTTGTTGAATTAAAACATTGATTTTATTTGAGTTTTAGCTCGTAATCGAAACGTTAGCATAAGCTTCAAAGGCTCCTATATTAAGTACAAATATATCTACCAAAGCGAGCTAGCTACATTATATTTGTTTTTTACGCCATGTTTTTTGAAATTGTTTATCTGTTTGTAGTACTTGTTTTTGATAATCAAGTATATGGTTATTATTCGGCGATTTTTAATATATAGCTGACGTATGTTATTTAATGTTGAATAGTTTACAAGATGCCACGAAAAGCTACTACTTATTTATCTGATGAAGAAAGAGAACCATTTGTGGAAGTTGATCCATCGGGAAGATATGGTCGGTACAATGAACTTTTGGGCACTGGTGCGGTCAAGAAGGTGTATAGGGGATTTGATCAAGAAGAAGGCAGAGACGTGGCTTGGAACCAAGTCAACTTAAGGAAATTCAATGGAGATCCGACTGTGGCACAGAGGTTGTTTTCAGAAATAAAACTGCTAAAGGGGTTGAAGAACGAAAACCTTATTGTTCTGTATGGTTTTTGGAAGGATTCTAAGCACAATACTGTAAACTTTATTACTGAGGCTTGTGTGTCGGGAAATCTGAGGGATTACAGGAAGATACATAAGCGTGTCTCAATCAAAGCCTTAAAGAAGTGGTCAATACAAATCTTAAAAGGCTTGGACTATCTTCACACCCACGACCCATGTGTCATCCACCGAGATCTCAATTGTAGCAACATTTTCATCAATGGAAATATTGGAAAGGTAAATATATTCGCTTTGATTCCATCTTTTATATTTCTTTGTGCATTTCTTGTTTTGTAGTAAATAGCCGCTTATGTCCATGAAGTTTTTGATCCTTTTAGCACTAAAGCAACCAGTTTTTTTTATCGAACAGACCCTTACTGACTTACCAATGTACATGAACAGGTTAAGCTTGGTGACTTGGGTTTAGCAGCTACTGTTGGGAATAGCCACAAGGCACATTCGATGCTAGGGACACCAGAGTACATGGCACCAGAGTTATATGAAGAGAGTTACAATGAGTTGGTGGACATATACTCGTTTGGAATGTGCTTGCTTGAGATGACTACAATGGAGATACCGTATTCTGAGTGTAGTGATTTTATAAAGATATACAATAAAGTTACAAAGGGTGTGAAGCCTGAAGCCTTTAACAAAGTATCTGATCCAGAACTAAAAGATTTTATCGAAAAGTGTATTGGTCAGCCGCGAGTAAGGCCTTCTGCCTCTGATCTTCTCAAGGATCCTTTTCTTTGTGAGATTGATGATGACGAAAAGTAATGGTGGTACCCAACAGATGAAGAGGTCTTGTCTTTTCTCTCTTATGGTAGCATCCTTTTTATTAAATTTAACATTCTCTTTATCTCTCATGTATATAGGTCTGTTTGTTAGTAGGCGTAGATCAAAGGCACTGGTGATCTCAGTACTTTCGTGAACAGAGAACGTTTACATGGTTATCAATTGTTGATATAGAAGTTTTTTTTAATAAGTTCTAAGACAATGTAACGAAAGGTTTTTAGAGATCATAGCTTATGAATTGGTGGTTTTCTGTACTGTTTGGTAGATTAATCTGTTATTTACGTTAGTTTTTACAAATATTTTGTATTCCAGTTAAAATTTGATATTAATGGCAAATTATTCCTCTAGAATCATGTTTAAGTTGTTGTGTTGTTTTTGTTTGTGGGATGATTTTGAGAGATTGTTATTCGAGTTTACGATATTCAATAGTTCTTATTGTTCCATATTTGGTCTTGATTTTTAATTTTTTGGTTATATTCCTACTCTTTTGTGCTCAAGTTTTCTTTTTCATATGCAACAAGGGTCGTCACATTTCATTTAGCAGGTAAGTGTCAAACGTATATCTTCAGCAGTTTTATTATAAATTCCAAAATGATGGAAAATATATTTTAAAAGATGAATTTATCTTAATTATAACATATTTTTTTATTTTTTTATATTATGTAAAATAATAGAGTACTATTGTTGAATTCCCAGGATGCTAGACTCTGGTTAGAGGAATTTGGGTGGTAACGTGGACTCTGGGAGTGCTTTGAGGCTGGAAGACATGTCCATGTTTACGTGTAAATTATTCAGTGTTGCCACATGAAATGAGGAGACTTTATAACGCTGAGCAAAAGGTACTTAGAAGAACTAAAGGTTAAATCTCTGAAACTCTGTCGCTACTAGCTTGCAATAGTACCATATAAGAGTAGTTTGGATAATCATCTATGCTGTTAAAGGGACGGATATTGCTTATTCATTTCATACTGCTATTTCTTTAGAAGTCCTGTAAAACCGTATTCAAGGGGATTATGCATTGGCTACCTTCCCATCTCTAGTAATTCTTTTAACGACACTTGCGCTGTGTTTTCGAGTTAATTTTTAAAAGAAAAAAAAAGAATGGAAGAGAAAGGAATAGAAGAGAAGGTTTCTTTCCAAATCATCCCAAATATGGGAGGAAAGTTTTTAAAACAAAATGTATTAAATTTTACCTTCCTTTCTTTTACTTTCTTTCTTTAAAAAAAACTCAAGAATACAACTTATTTTAGAATCCTTTGTCTTCCTTTTCTTTCTTCCCTTCAAAAAACTCGAGAACATAGCGTTGAAATTGCCTAATGTAGTTGGTTAGGAAATTACAAGACTACGTAGGCTAGCATTCTCATATATTTGATTCATTCTAGAGGTGGAAAGATGGGTAGATTGGGCGGGTTGGGTAATGGTATAAATGGGTGTTGGTTGAAATAAGTATTATTATAGTACAGGTTGAAAAGGGTTTTGCACAAAAGTAGCCTTCACGAGAAGCTTCAACTCTTATACCCACTTTTTTTTTCAGTCGAATAAGATAAAACACAACCTATATTAACCCATTAATAAGTTAATTAGTCAGAACTACTCCCTCTAATTAATCCCTTGGATGATTTAAGATGTTACCTTTTTTTTACTATGCTACATCTCAAGCTTTAGAAAAGGTTTTATGTCTTCAAATCACAAGCGAAAGACTAATGCCAACAATTTTTGTATCCCTTCTTCATAGTGATTGATGCACTAGGCAGTAGCTGATGTCAAGTAATCCATTTCCGGATACAAGTAGTTGATTAAAAATGACTATGGAACAGAGATTGGGATTTTGAAGTTTAGCGTTATGACCACGAAAATAAGGAAACAAATATCCAAGTCCAGGTAAACATGTCAAGTTTCGCCAGAGTGCTATTGTTTTTCGTGTTTCCTAGCCACTTGATTAGTCTATCAGCAAAACAGAAGTTCCATGTTACTATTGTTTTATTAGAAACTGATGGTAACAAAAGAAAGGTTTGAATGAAGTATCAATTTTTCGTGTTTCCTAGCCACTTGATTGTTTTATAACTCGAGGGGAATATACATATTTTTTTTATCTTATACACTATACTCGTCTAATGAAAATATATATAATATTTATAAAATGTATATTGGGTCAATTTTTGTGTAAAGTTTGTGAAAAATTTATAGCATAAATTTGTATTGCATTTGTGTAGACATTGAGTGATGACGTACCATCGGTAGCCGATAGAATAGATTTCTATCGGCTAACCGACATCACGCCGAAAGATCTTTTTAGGTCAGAACCATCTATAAGGATACCTATAAATACCAGGCTCACATGTCACATCAAGGGTAACTTTTCACACACTCTCTAAACTATTACTTTACTTATTTATTCTTACTCTTCGAAATCTTACTCTCACGCCCGAGGTAAACTAGGGGATCATCCCCGTTCCGTTTACTCGTGTGTTTTCTTACCTGTGCAGATAAGTTTGAGATCGAAGATTAGAACTAGGCTGAAGGTCTTCTTCGGATCAAGTCTTTCGGATCCGAACCTTCTACCCAACTGTACTTGTGATATTCCGGTGTCGCAACATTTGGCGCCATCCGTGGGACACTTTTGATATGGCTTCTACAGGACAGTACTCGGCTTTTACGGCTAACACCTCTACAGTTAATGCCTCGGGAAGTCAAAGGGAACCGATAGTTGAAGACGAAACTCCAAGGAATGAACAGACTACTGTAGAGAAAAACATGGAGATCTCGGAGGAGTTTCTAGAACAAAACTACGATGCACTTAAGGCCCTGTTGGAAAAACATGAACGAAAGAAGAAAGACCAAGCCCGAAGGACTCCTCCTGTGGCCCGGAAGATCCGCTATGAAAGTGAATCAGAGCCGGAATACAGTGATGACGAGGAGGATTTGAATCTTCCTTATCAGTCAGACTTTGCTTCTAAGTTCACTAGAAGAATCTCTACGTTCAAAATGTCCAGAAAGGTTAAGATGCCCAGTATCGTACGCACCTATGACGGAAGTGGTGACCCTGACGATCATTTAGCCATTTTCTCCGGTGCTGCTGATACAGAGGGCTGGCCTATGCCGATCTGGTGCCGAATGTTTGCTCAGACGTTTGTTGGTCCGGCAAGGATCTGGTTCGGCGAATTGCCGGAAGAAGGCATTGATAGTTTCAAGGACATGAAAAGGAAGTTCGAACTTTACTTTATGCAGCAACGTAGATACACTCGGGGCCCGACAGACATTGCAAAAATCAAACAAAAGGAGGGCGAAAGTCTTCAAGATTTTGTTGAAAGATGGAAGCGGGAGCTTCTGCAGATTAAAGGAGGGGATGATATGCTGAAGGTATCAGGGTTCATGGAAGGGATTCGGGTACCGGCTCTCATAGCGAAACTCAAGGCTAGGGTACCCGAAACTGTGGATGAAATGATGGAACGAGTGAAAAGATTTCTCAACGGGAAAGAAGCTTCGAGACAGTACGTCGAAGCTAACACAGCTGCATCCAAAAGGGGATCAAAAACGCTACCTCCAGCTATAAGTCCTACGTGGGGGTTTTCCTCAAACCGAAAAAGTTTTTCCCCCGGCAGTCATGAAAGAAGGTTCGGACGGGGACCTGTTCGTTCATCTCCTTTCGTATCTTCTAGCGAGTCTCGGAGGCACGTTAGCTTCACCGAACTTAGCAAAACCCCTAGTGAAGTTTTGGCTACTGAAAAAGGGAGAATACGTTTCACTGCTCCCGCTCCCTTAGTCGGAGCTCCGGATAAGAGATTTCTTGACCGATGGTGTGAATTCCATCATGACAAAGGACACTATACTAACGATTGTTTTCAGTTGAAGAAACAGATTGAGGAAGCTGTACGAACGGGTCAGCTTAACCATTTAATGGAGGGTATCAAGTTGGGTGGCCAGAAGAGACAAGGTCCGGCATTCCCCGGGAAAGGGAAAGGAAAAGAGATACAAATGGTCTCCTGTGGAGGGGAGGGAAGCGAGCCCCGTATCGAAAAAACAGAGCCTTGGATGATGCAGGAAATGTCCTTTCCTCCGGTTGGTAGCCCTAAAGGAACCACTGACCCGATGGTTATAGTAGGCGACATTGGAAACCAAACGGTCCACAGGATATACATTGACAACGGGAGTGCTTCGGAAATACTTTTTGAGCAATGTTTCTTGAAGCTAGAGCCCGAAGTACAAAACAGGATGGAAAGATGTTCCCAGTATTTGATCGGATTCTCCGGAGAAACAGTGAAACCCATAGGCCAGATTCGTTTGCCTCTCACTATCGGCAATCACGACAAGTTTCGGACAGTCGAAGTCGATTTCTTAGTAGTCCGGGCGAACTCTCCGTACAATGTGATTATCGGAAGACCTGGAATAGCAAAGCTACGGGCCGTTATATCAACAGCCCATTCACTCATGAAATTTCCGACACCCGGAGGTATTGTTGAAGTTCGTCCGGAGGCTCACAAGGTGTTGGAGTGTCAGAAAATCGAGAGGATCTTGCAGAAGGAGGAAGAAGAAATCAAGTTGGGAAGAGTTATTGTTCACCCAGATCATCCGGAGCAAACAGTCACAATTGGAGACACATTCACTCAGGAAGGCAGGGAAAAGCTCATCACGCTCCTCCGACAAAGCAGGGATGTCTTCGCCTGGAAACCCTCGGACATGACTGGGGTACCAAGAGGGCTAGCCGAGCATAAGCTGACCATTCAGAAAGGAAAAGGCCCCATTGTACAGAAGAAGCGAGGCTTAGCACCTGATCGAAGTAGGGCAGCCTGTGAAGAAGTTAAACAACTGACCGAAGCTGGAATTCTCCGAGAGGTTCGGTACCGAACCTGGGTAGCCAACCCGGTCATGATTCGTAAGAGTGACAACACATGGAGAATGTGTGTTGATTTCAAGGATCTCAACGATGCTTGCCCGAAGGATGCGTATCCATTGCCGGAGGTAGATCTAAAAGTGGAAGCATTGGTAGGTTTCAGATTCAAATGTTTCCTGGATGCCTACAAAGGATACCACCAGATACAAATGGCAAAGGAGGATGAGGACAAGACAGCTTTCCACACTGATATGGGAATCTTCTGTTACCGAAAGATGCCTTTCGGTCTTAAGAATGCCGGAGCGACTTATCAGAGGCTAATAGACAAAGCGTTTTCGGAACAGATCGGAAGGAATCTAGAGGCATATGTTGATGACCTAGTCATAAAATCTACGTCGGAGGAAGTAATGATCCAGGACATTCGGGAAACTTTCGCTAATCTCCGACGAATCAACATGAAGCTTAACCCAAAGAAATGCTCCTTCGGGATGGAAGAAGGAAAATTTCTGGGTCACATCGTTACACCTGATGGTATTAAAGTAAATCCGGAAAAGGTTCGAGACTTAGAACAACTCTCGTCGCCCAAAACAATGAAGGAAGTTCAAAGTTTGAACGGAAAGGTCATAGCCCTGGGAAGATATCTCGCAAAATCTGCCGAAAGGTCATTACCAATTTTTCGAACCTTGAAAAATTGCGTGAAGAAGGAGGACTTCCGGTGGACATCAGAAGCTGAAGAAGCTCTACAAGAGATAAAGAAGTTCGTCTTGGCTCTTCCCACTCTTACGGCACCGACGGAAGGAGAAACTTTGATCCTATACTTATCGGCGACAGCCGAAGTCATTAGCTCAGCTCTCCTGGCTGAAAGAAAAGGAGAACAAACGCCCATCTACTTTGTTAGCAAGGTACTACAAGGTCCTGAAAACAATTACACCCAGGTAGAGAAGATAGCGCTGGCTTTGGTTTATACTTCCCGAAGGTTAAAGAGATACTTCCAAGCTCATAGTATCCGAGTGATCACTGATCAACCATTAAGGCAGATCTTAAGGAATGTGGAGACGGCGGGGAGACTTACAAAGTGGGCCATCGAGTTAGGAAGTTATGATATAGAATACGTTCCCAGGACATCTATTAAAGGACAAATTCTAGCTGATTTCATAGCCGAAGTTCCTGATCAGGTAGTATCCAAGGAATCTACTCCGATGGAAGCAAGGGATGAACAACCAATGAAGAACAAGAAAAGGAAGAGACCAGCAGAATCCGATGTCGAAGGAAAAAACCCGAAGAAAGATCAAGTCTGGAGTTTGTTCACCGACGGATCTTCCAGTTCCGAAGGTTCGGGAGCGGGGATTCTGCTCATTAGTCCGGAAGGGAAAGAGTTCTCATTTTCCGTCCGTTTTGGTTTTGACAACACAAACAACGAATCTGAATATGAAGCTCTGATAACCGGACTCCAAAAAGCAAAAGAGAAGAAAGTAGAACACTTGAAGGTTAGAGTAGACTCAAAGTTGGTGGCCAACCAAATCAACGAAACTTATGAAGCAAAAGAAGACCGAATGAACAAATACAAGGAAAAGGCGAAGAACTTGATGTCCACTTTCCAGTCGTGCACGATTGAACAAGTACCCAGAACAAAGAACAAGGTCGCTGACACTTTGAGCAAGTTGGCGTCCATAGCGTTCGGACATACAGCGATGGAAGTAATGGTAGAAAAGCAAGACCTACGGGCCATAGATAATCCGAAGGAAACATTAATGATTGTGGAAGATGAAGGAGTCACCTGGATGACACCAATAGTGAAGTTCTTACAGGAGGGAATCTTGCCACAAGATCCGAGTGAAGCCCGAAAGATCCGGATGAAGGCACCAAATTACGTAATGAAAGGTATTACCCTCTATCGTAAGAGTCCATTGTCACCCTTACTCCGTTGTTTAGGACCATTGCAGGCCAATTATGTGATCCGAGAAATGCATGAGGGAGCATGCGGAATGCATGCCGGACCACGAAGCATGGTCGCAAAGATCACCGGATTGGGATACTTCTGGCCCACCATGCACTTTGACGCCATTGAACTGATCCGAAGGTGTGACGCTTGCCAAATTCATGCACCCATTCCGAGACTCCCTAAACACAATTTGGTGTCCATACTATCGGCATGGCCCTTCCAGAAGTGGGGTATCGATATAGTAGGAAAGTTCCCAACGGGAACCGGTGGAATGAAATTTCTGATCGTGGCAGTAGACTACTTCACAAAGTGGGTCGAAGCGAAACCGGTTGTCCGGATCACCGGAAAGCAAGTGCAAAAGTTTGTATGGGAAAACATAGTGTGCAGATTCGGATTGCCGAATGAGTTAATCTCAGACAACGGAAAACAATTTTCGGACAACCCGTTGCGACAATGGTGCAGCGAGATGAAGATCAAACAAACTTTCACTTCCGTAGCACACCCACAGAGTAATGGTCAGGTGGAAAGGATCAACCGGAGCATCGGTGAGGGAATAAAAGCAAGGTTGGGGAGAGAAGGAACGGACTGGGTAGATCAAGTGTCCCATGTGTTATGGGCACACCGAACCACACAGAAAACAAGTACCGGCGAAACACCTTTCAGCCTAACTTATGGGTCTGAAGCGGTAATCCCAGCTGAAATAGGAATGCCGAGTCACCGTGTGATCTCCGGAAACGATCAGACCAACCAAGAAGAGATCCGACTCAATCTAGTATTACTGGAAGAGCGGAGAAATGCAGCGTCAGCCAAAGAGGCCAAGTACAAGGAAAAGCTGGAAGAGACTTACAACAGGAAGGTAAGGAAGCTGGTACTGAAAGAGAATGACTTGGTTCTCCGAAAGAACGAAGCAAGTCGACAGGAAAGTGAAGGCAAGCTAGGGCCAAAATGGGAGGGTCCGTATAAGGTAGTTAAAAATATGGGTAATGGAGCATACAGGCTGGAAGACATGACCGGTACACCCATACCCAGAACATGGAATGCCATGAACCTTCGAAAATATTATAATTAGCTAATCATGAGTAATGTAATCTTTTTTCTTTCTTTATCAAATATGAATGAAAGGCCTTCGTAGCCAACTTTTTTCCCTTCATTTTACTATTAGCACTATTCGAATGAATGTTCATGACGCTTGACGAAGTGATTGAACATACTATTAACTCAGATAGTCTAAGAAAAAATAAGGATGAAACTCAACAACAAATATCGGACCTAACTCCGAATAAAATATTGAGCCTAACCTCAATAAGTATCGGACCTAACTCCGAATAAAGTATTGAGCCTAACCTCAATAAGTATCGGACCTAACTCCGAATAAAGTATTGAGCCTAACCTCAATAAGCATCGGACCTAACTCCGAATAAAATATTGAGCCTAACCTCACTAAGTATCGGACCTAACTCCGAATAAAATATTGAGCCTAACCTCAATAAGTATCGGACCTAACTCCGAATAAAAATATTGAGCCTAACCTCGATAAGCATCGGACCTAACTCCGAGGGATAAGTTGAGCCTAACCTCAATTCAATGAAAAATTGGACTTAACTCCGAATAAAAAGATGGGCCTAAATAAACTTTGGGCATGATTCCAAAGGAGAAGCTCAAAAGGAGATTACACAAAACATTTTAATAACATACAAAAATATAACAAGGTAAAACAGAAGAGATAAAGGAATCCGGAAATTAAGCAAACAACCGAAAGTTCTATTCATAACTTGTTTTTTGGAAACATATCTTCACAAACCGAAGACATGTTTCAATAGTACATGACAAAAGAAGAAACAAGAGATTCACTCCTCATCTGAGGGAGGACCAGCGGCAGGCTCAACAGCCTGGAATGCTTCTAAAGGTGAACTATCGGTGGCAGCTAAAGCCTCCAGATAAGGATAGCTGATGTTAGAAGCCTCGGCCAAAGCTCTCTCTAAGTCTGAAGCAGCATTGGCATTAAAGAACGGAGAAGAGGCAGGCTTTTGTTTCAGACGACCCAGGCTGATACCGGCGACCAGACCATCATGACATCCGAGTCTATAGTTAAGTCTCCGAATGTTCTCTAAGGGCTGGGAGTACTCATGGCTTGAGTGTAGCTTCTGCATAACATGCTTCGGACCCGTTGTTACCAACCAACTCCTGTCCGAGCGAAGAGTAGCTAACTCAGCAGCCTGTTTCCTCGACCTTTCCTCCAAAGATCGGAGCACGTCACCATTCATATCACTTTGAGCTCGGGCCTCGGCTAGGGCAGTCTCGTGCTCCGCTTTTAGACTAGTCATGGCAGTCTGATGTTGGGCATCAAGTAGGTTCTTCAGGTTGTCCATCGCCATCTGATGCTCTGCTTCTAACTTATCTCGAAGCTGCCGAACAGCAATCTCGTTAAGATGGGAGGAAGAGGCCTTCAGTTTATCTACCTCCTGGGCCAAGCTTTGACTTCTTTCACGATAATGTTTCTTCCGGTCAAGAGCATCGGAAAGTTTACCTTCTAGTTCCAAAGCCCGGAATCTTTGCTCTTCCGTTTCCCGTGCCGATGATTCCATTCGGCGACGGAGGTCAGGACCTATGACATTCAATGAGGCAAGAGCAAAGTCGAACTCCCGACCAGCCTGGATATTACCAAGCTTGCTAAGACGAAGAACCTCAGCCGGAGTAGCAAGATGATCGACAAGATCCCGGTTGACACAAAAGGATTCTGGTTCGACAAGATCCCCACATCTTACAACACCCATTTCAGGCACAAACAAAGTATCAGCCAGCGCAACATCCAAACCCTCGGATTCGGTATCCGAGGGATCACCTTCAGACCGAATATCAGTATCCGCCTGGAGTGCAACTTGCTTTCCTTTCTCTGAAAAAAGATAAACAAGGTCATTAAAAGACAAAAGGAATGATCACGGAAAACAAATAAGGGGATCAAGTCTTTACTTTTCACCCAGATTCGAGTCCGGGTGAAAGACCCAGTCAACTGTGAAATAGGAAAAAGTTGGCCGATACCGGAAGAAAGAAAAGTACCTTTTGTTTTCTTCATTGAAACTTTTGTAGAAGTTTCGGCCACCAAATTCTGATCTTGTTCGGATTGAGAAACAACCAAAGATGAAGATGCATGAAGTAAACCCTCCGGTGACCGACGTTGGTAACCCTCATCCTCCCGATTCACCAAAACCCCAGTATCAGTTTGCAGTAAAGGCTTCTCAACCAAAATAGGAGCCACGAGCTCTTCATTTTCCAAGTCCATCGGATCCTCTTCATTTTCCAAGTCCATCGGATCAGCCGTTGGAATGTCCTTTAAAGGTCTCTCAAGCACATCTCTAGCACTCATTTCTTCAATAATCTGCTCCGGATTCAGAATAGCTTTCTCCAAATTAGCATGGGAACCTGTCGATAAGTCATCATAAACTATCAGTCCCAGTGCAAAAGCTGTTTCGGAAGACGTTTCACCTAAAGGAGGATCACAGTATGATTCCGTACCATCCAAGGAAGCTTCGTCCCCCTCTCCCGAACTTTCAACAACAACCAAGTCACTCTGAGGGCAAGGCATAGAAAGAACAACCTCTTTGCTCTTCTCTTTAGGTCTCGAAGAACCAGTTACTTGGGAAGTCTCAGATTGTGGAGTACTTTCCTTCTCCTTAATAATCAAAGTTTTTGCCGACGAAGAAATCTTTTTCATTTTCTTCGCTTTAACCCTCGGCTCAGTTTCTGCTTCGGGAACCACAACATCATCTGCAACCGCACTTCCGGAAAGAGAGAACCAATCGGTGGCTTTCCTCTTCTTTACAACTGCATTCCCCATAGAAGTTGAAGATTTGGCAAACAAAGCATTGAAAAGCAAGGGAATAGTATTATTACCAGTCCTCGCTGGTTGACCTCCGGACCCAATGATGGTCCCGGGGGCTGGTTGAACAAAGTCCTCATCCGAAGGATCCCTCAAGTCATAACCCGCCGGAAAAACAGCATCGACATTAGTGTAAGGTTGGGGAAGAGGATCAGCAGACATATGTACCACTCGAGAATTCATCCGGACCAACCAGGTTGGTTCACCTTCCGCGATTGGTCGGGTAATGTACTTAACTCCATCCCATCGGGTTAACTCTAGAAAATCAATCAGAGGCAGATCTACAAAAATACATATGTTTAAAATAAGGGTTGATAGTAATTATCGAACAAACAAGATCTAAGAAACTTAACTCACCTCGATCATTCATCTGCAAACAAGGCCTCTGAAGGTTGGACGTCCACACTCGGATCAGGCCAGCCATAATCAAAACATGTTCCGGAAGCGTCCGGCATTCTATTTGATGATTCGTAAAATCCCTAATGGTGGAGTCCGGAACAACCCCCTTTAAAATTGGTTCATCCGAAACAGACTCATCCTTGTGTTTCCATCTCAGCCGAATGGGAGCCACGGCAGCATTAACAAAGAAAAATTTGGGCTTCCAATTCTTCAGGCCTGAAGGAGAGCCGGACGAACAAGCCGGGCTAGGCTTTCTTCTTTTATCAACGGTAAACCAATCACCGGCTTTTCCTAATTTATAAAACGTCCGGAAAAGGTTCAACGAAGGCTGATGGCCAAGGGCCCAGCTTTGAACTTCAAAACAGGCCAGTCTTAAAGCCCCCAGAGGATTTAACTGTGAGGGTGTGATCTTCTAGTATTCGCAAAATTCAAGAAAAAGTTTGGAAAAGGGAAGACGGATATTAGAAAACTCGAACCAATCGACGTACACACCGATTTTACCACGAGGAGCATCAAGGATGGTATCAGTCGGACCAGGTAGAACGGCACCATATCCAGGCCCAATGGCATATTTCTCCAAAAAAGAATCTAGATACTCTTGAGTTAGAGTTGTGAAACATCGCCGGAGGTCTTCCTTACTTTGCTTCGACATAATGAAAATCGGAGATAAAGGAAAGAAACAACTGAAGTTTGACGGAAGAAAAAACACACAGTTGGAGGAGTAAAAAGAAAACGGTGAGAGGGAAAAAAGTTACAAATGGGGTAAAACGGGCTATTTATAGGCAAGTGTATGTCAGACGATGGGACGCGCGTCTGAAACCGCCGCCTCCCTCGGCCAATGACATGACGACAGGTGGCGCAAGCATTAATTGCCTCAATTTGAAAAACTTCCCGCCGAAACTAAAACCCAAATATCCCGCCTAAATTACCAAACGGTTACTAATTCCGGAGAAACTCAAAAGACACCCCCTGCTAGCTGAAAGAACAAGTCGGAAGAGTCACAAACATTTTATCCTTCTAGTCAAGCATTACATAGCCTTAACTACGTAATACTGGACTAGGGGGGCTGATGACGTACCATCGGTAGCCGATAGAATAGATTTCTATCGGCTAACCGACATCACGCCGAAAGATCTTTTTAGGTCAGAACCATCTATAAGGATACCTATAAATACCAGGCTCACATGTCACATCAAGGGTAACTTTTCACACACTCTCTAAACTATTACTTTACTTATTTATTCTTACTCTTCGAAATCTTACTCTCACGCCCGAGGTAAACTAGGGGATCATCCCCGTTCCGTTTACTCGTGTGTTTTCTTACCTGTGCAGATAAGTTTGAGATCGAAGATTAGAACTAGGCTGAAGGTCTTCTTCGGATCAAGTCTTTCGGATCCGAACCTTCTACCCAACTGTACTTGTGATATTCCGGTGTCGCAACATTGAGTATTAACGAAAGTATGGAACCGACCAAACAAAACTAAACTCGAATGCGAGCTCTGATTACATAAAGCATCAAAAGATACCAAACATTCCTACTGGTAGCATGAATGTTGGGTTAATTATTTCATTTGCTTTTCGTAGAATGCACTTTACATGTTTGACGTAAAAATAATCTCAAAGCAACCATTACACTACATTGTTATGAGTCATTTTTTTTTTTTTTATTATTATTTAAAAGGATAAATAATGGATGTCTAATGTTGTTATGGTTTTAAGTTACAGTTCTGAAGCTATAATGATCTATTCTTTTCATCAATCCAAAAAAAAAAAATGGTGTACTAATTTTGATAAAAGAGAATTCTCCACTATTAAATCAAAATCAAAATTAACAATTTTTTATAATTTATTTTTGACATGTTTTATCTTTTTAAATTTCAATTTTTAAAAGTTAGTTACCTTATGTTAAGGTAAATAAAATAGGTTGCCACAAACAAAAACCAGGTTAACAAAATATACGATATAATAATAAAAAATGAATATATAAAAAGAGAAATGATATACTTACAAAAGGTTTACAAAAAGAAGTTACACAAAATGACATGTCATGATATAAATGGATAAAAATTAGAGGAGAGATGATTAGTGTAAAAGATAATTGTTTCTAATGAAATTACACATCATTTTGTAAACTTCTTTTTGTAAACGGTTTGTAAGTGTAGCATTCCTCATATAAAAAAGTATAGGTGAATATAAAAAAGAAAAACCAGAATTAAACCGAAAAACTGAATCGAAACAAAAAATATCGGTTCGGTTTTATATTTGTGAAAATCGAAACACCCGATTCAATTTTTGTTTTACTCAAAATCCAAATCGAAAAAACTGAACCAAACTAGTTATAACATTTCATTAAAATATGATACTTTTATGTGTAATTATTATGCTTAATAAGATGAATAGGTTAAAATCATTATATAAATAGTATAAGAAGGTGTTATAGCTTAATATTTGTATACTAAATGTTGGAATAAAATGTTGGTTATTAAATTAAACGAGCAGGGACTTGCGCGTTGCACAAGTTCGGAGTTTGTGTATAATGATATTAGACGAAAATTAGTATTTATGTTTCAGCCTGCACTTTGACCATTAAACAATGTAAATTTACATTCGCAAGCGAAGAAAAAAGGCATCGTCTTGGTGGGATTATTTGATTCGCAAAGTATATTTTTTACTTGATTCTAACCTCTAAGAAACTTATTTTTTATTTGCTTTACATCGCTACTATATATTTTTATACAATGTAAATTTACATTCGCAAGCACCTTTAAGAAAAAAGGCATCGTCTTGGTTCCCAGCCTGCACTCCGACGTCGCAAAACGACATCGTCTTGGTGGGATTATGTGGCGACAGAGTGGAGATGCGTGTGATGGTTAAATTTTACTAATCTAAAAAAAAAAAAAAAAAGTCCAACACCCAACACCTAAGCCCAAGTCCAAGACCTAAGCCCAACATAAATAATAATAATAATAATATTCATTATAATAATAGTAAATTGCACAATTCTATATGCATCTATAATATTTAAATTAGAAAGTAATTATTCAAAGCCTAAAAAATCATTAAACCAAACCAAATAATCTCTAAAACCGAAATTTTGGATGATTTTATAAAAAAGTAAACCGAATGAAACTATGGTAAGTGTAAAGCCGTAGAAAGTTCCAAAATAAGTCCATAACATGAATGGGGATATGTTATGTTTGTGTTGGGACTTATTTTCGAATTTTCTATGGCTTTGCACTTACTATGGTTTCAATTTTTATATATGTTATCGCGAAACAATAATTTAGTAATTTCTAAAACCGAAATTTTAGATATTGTTCAGATTTTATAGAAAAGTAAACCGAATAAAACCATGATAAGGGCAAAGCTGTAAAAAGTTGTAAAATAAGTCCCAACACAAGCATAACATGAATGAGGATATAGATTATTATAATATTAGCCCTTTTTTATGTCCCCATCCCATATTCACATTCACAACTCCTTAACGTTCATTCGTGTGCTGATCGCCAGTTACTAATCAAATCATCATTCAGGTATCATCAATTGTTATGAATTCCTCCATTTCGATTACTTTTATAACTGTTTTCGTTTGATTTCATTTTCATTTCGATCAAATTTCAATTCTGCATGTGTTTTTTCTGTTTCGATTGAATTTTAATGTGATTAATTGCGTAACGGATCTGATTGAAATGTAATGCTGAGATTTTGTATCTTTATGTTGCTGATTTGTTGAATAGGATGTTGAAGGTTATAATAATCTAGATTTTCGCTTTTTATCGATGAATTGTATATAGTTTTGTGAATTTCAGTTCATGTAGGGTTAGTAATTTGATTACTTGAGGCTCTCATCGTTGAATGTTAGATCTTCGTATCAAAACCGGTTGTTAACAATAAACATGATGCGTTTAGTGGCTCCTCTAGTCTAGTCTATCCACCAACTTTTGAGTGAACCTTACCTAGAATGCAGTTATTAGACTTTTATGCGGTAACAAAACACGATAATCAGATAAAATTGAAAGAGTGTTTGATAAAATAAGCAACAATGAAACTGATTATTTTAACTCTCAAATATTAGATAATTATCATCAGTTTATCTCCATTCATAATCCGCAAACTGATTTATTTTTTTTAATCTCAAACTGATTATTCATAACTGTTTGAAGATTTAGTTCATATTGATCCATTCATAACTGTTTGAAGATTTAGTTCATATTACTTGCTGCGTTGAACATCTTAAAGGCTCGTTTAGTATGAATGAATCCACGAGCCTCGTTTGCTGTGTCGATACGCTTATATGCAGTAACAAAACATAATAATAAAATAATTAACTGTAAGATTGTTTGGTATAATATTCAGAATAAGATAATCATTTGTAAAATAATCGTTTGGGATAAGTAACTACGAAACTGATTATTTCACTCTCAAGTATTAGATAATCATTATCAGTTTGTCTCCATTCGTAGTCCTTAAACTGATTATCTGTTGTGTCAAATATACAATAATATATCAGATTACCTGTTAAGTATATGTTTCTTGATAGTTTATGGTCATCTTTGATATTTAGCTGATATATGGTCTTTTCAATGCTCAGGTGCATCTGTTACAAAACGAGTCTATTAGGATGGCATTAGGAAGTCCTTATTCATCTGATCAAGAAAGAGAACCATTTGTGGAAGTTGATCCAACGGGTAGATTTGGTCGGTACAGTGACCTTCTGGGTGCTGGTGCAGTCAAGAGGGTGTATAGGGGATTTGATCAAGAAGAAGGTAGAGATGTGGCTTGGAACCAAGTCAAGCTAAGGAGTTTTAATGGAGATCCATCTGTGTTGAAGAGGTTGTTTTCAGAAGTAAGACTGCTAAAGACGTTGCAGAACGAATACCTTATAGTTCTGTATAGCTTCTGGAAGGATTCTGAGCACAATACTTTGAACTTTATTACCGAGGCTTGTGCGTCAGGAAATTTGAGGGATTACAGGAAGAAACATAAGCGTGTTTCAGTCAAAGCCTTAAAGAAGTGGTCAAGACAAATTCTGATAGGCTTGGACTATCTTCACGCACATGATGTTATCCACAGAGATCTCAATTGTAGCAACATCTTCATCAATGGAAATATCGGAAAGGTAAATATTTTCTTTAGAAGTGCTTGGGTAATGTATGCGGATGGGTGTATTGTGGTAGGCTTCTTTTTTAAAAGCCCTTGCCTTGCAGCATTATAAGATTTCACAAGAATACTTAATTGAAAATTGAACTTGCAACACCCTAATTAAATAGTCTTCAAATACTATATCTTAGTTTAGTATAGTTACATATATAGGGTTACTGACTTTCAATGTATATGGACTGCTTAAGATTGGTTTTAGGTTATTATTCTTGTTAAATTCATTTTTAAAAGCCGAACAAGATTCACGTATATGTGTTACTGTATCTTTTTATTTCTTATAACTTTGCTGAGATAACTTTTTATGTCACTAACTGTATGGATTATGGAATCATAAGGAACTAAGCATTGTTAGCGAGGCTAATCAGTAATGATGTTGGAAGAAGAATATGGAATGTATATTACTTTGTTTTATTTAACGTATTTTTTTTATGTTTCAGATTACGTACTATTGTATTTCATTTAGCACTAAATCATACATACGGTTTAATTGATAATTTGTTTTCATGCGCATCTCTATAATTCTTTTAACACTAAATTAATCTGTTTTATCGAACATGGGTTTACTGATTATTGCAATGTACATGAGCAGATTAAGATTGGTGACTTGGGTCTAGCAGCAGTTGTAGGGAAGAGCCATGTGGCACATTCGTTGCTAGGGACACCAGAGTACATGGCACCTGAGCTATATGAGGAGGACTACAATGAGTTGGTGGACATATACTCGTTTGGAATGTGTTTGCTTGAGATGGCTACAATGGAGATACCATACACTGAATGTGACTGTATTGCTAAGATATACAATAAAGTTACAAGTGGTGCGAAGCCTGAAGCGTTTAACAAAGTATCTGATCCAGAATTAAAAGCGTTTATCGAAAAGTGTATTGGTCTGCCACGAGTAAGGCCTTCTGCCTCTGAGCTTCTCCAGGATCCCTTTCTTTTGGAGATTGATGATGACGAAAATAACAGCACTGTCTAACAGATTAAGAGGTTCCATACTCTCCCCTCTTATGCTCACATGCTTTCTTTCTAATATAGCATGTCTTTCCCTCGTGTATATAATGGTTTTCTGTTTGTTAGTCAGAGCGTAGGTGAAATGCACACGGGTGATTTCAGTACTTTTGTGAACAGCCGAGAATTACATTTACAAGGCTATCAACTGTTGATATTGAAGTTGTTTAAATAAGCGCTAAGACATAATAGCGAGAGTCTTTCTTTTGAAGATCATGGCTTATGAATTGGTGGTTTTCATTTTTTTTGATGTGTGAAAACCGTTTGCTAGATCAATCTGTTAATTTTGTCCAGATTGACGAAATGGCTATTAACCAATGGCACGGTATCATTTGATCATTATTATCTTTAGTTTTTAAGTTGAGGACTACTTGTAGTTCTTTTAGAACATTTTACGTATTGGTTTGTTAACAGTTTAAAAAACATATGCTCAAGTTGATTGTCGTGTTCAATGAAGTGAGACTTATTATTTCATGTGTTTATTGACACATCTACGCTTAGTTGGGTTTTTTGGTACAAAATTGATGAGATTAGCGCAACGGAAATAAAAACCCAAGCATGATTCATGTGTAGTATTTAGACTAGAGAAAGGTATTACCTTAGTCATCAAGGTCATGAGTGGCTCTGCCTTTATCCACTGGAGAATAAAAACTATTTTTTCTTGTTGTTTTCTGCTTATGGCTATTTTGGTGTTAAAGATGGGATTTGGTTATCTCATAAGATAACAAAATTTGGATTAGTACAAATTTTCCCTTAAGTGACCAACATTATAATTATTTATTGCAAAAATATTATTATTATTATCATATAATATAATGTAAAATGTTAAAATCAATATTAAAATTCAATAGTAAGAATTATGTAAAAGATATGATCAAATGTTATCTGGTTATTTGCATATCTTTACTATATTATATAGCATCTCTTCTTTATTCTTAATCTCTTAAAATTTAAGTAATTAAAATTTCTTATTTAACCTTTTTATACATTTCATAAAATTTATTATTTAAAACTATTTTAGAATTAGTGACATTTTCTTAGTTACAACAATAACTAATAAATAATAATAACTATCTTTATCTTTACCTTTACTCATATATAAAACATTTTCACTTTTTATTAAAATTTTAAATTTTTAAGTAAAGTATAATTAGTAATATACCCCTTAATGAATATAACATATAAACTAATCTTAATTTCATTTAATTAATTATATTACTAATTTTATAAAAAAAAAAATATACCCATATAAAATAAAGGTAATTTAAATTAATTGATATTAAATTTGTATTCATGTAACCATTATTTTTTAACTTTAAAGGTTATTTGATAGAGTAAATTTATCAAATATTTGATTTATAATCTAAATTTTATAAAGTTAGTTGATAATATTGTGCTTCGTGTTGCTCTATAATTCGAGTAAGATGGTTATCATCAGAAGTTTATATTCTTCTATTGGTCATTGATAAGTCTTAATACCAATAAGCCGAGTAGTATTACATTTGATACTTTTAAGGTTAATAAACTTTGTTACCATATTGATTGTCCTTCATTACAACATTCGAAAGTATGAGTTACCTAATGGATTCATGGAAACAAACTGAATTTGAATGTCTTGAAGGAAAAAAAAAATTCGGCTTGAAAAGCAGAACGATAAACGATTAGAAAACGTAGTGTCTGAATGGATTTTTAATTTGTTGTTGCATCGTTGAAGGAAAATTAGATTTTATTTATAGAAAATATGGGTTTATACAAGAATACTATTCAGGAAATATATTTAATTCTCTTTTTGACCGGACGTGAAGTGATTCGACGTCACCTATTAAAAAAACGAAAAGACCTGAAGATTAGACTTTTGTTATGTTCGCAAATGAGCTTAATCTTCAAATGAGTCGAATTACCCAAATAGTTTGAATGATCCGAACGGAAAATATTATGCGGGGTATTTGTTTCATGAAATCTAGAAAAAATTGAATGAATTTGAATTGAATTTCTTTTCCATAACATGTTTGTTTGAAGTTTATGACGGAATTTAAATCCATTGGAATCTAAATTTTTCTTTACTTTCAAATTTGAGATTCCTTAGGGTAGTGGAGAAAAATTGAGAAAATCGATCATATGACATAATAATTACTATCGTTGAGTGGTCGAACCATAAATTGTTACCACAACATTCTTTTTATATTGCCCGAAGGGCCAAACTTTATACTATTATACTCCACATCTTTACTACGATATAAAGAATCTCCTTTAACATCTTAATATCTTAAATTTTAAGTAATTAAAATTACTAATCTACCCCTATTATATCTTTCACAAAATTTATCATTTAAAATAATTTACAATTAGTGACATTTCCTTAATTACAACAATAACTAATAAATAATAATAACTATCTTTATCTTTATCTTTATTAATATATAAAACATTTTCACTTTTTATTACAATTTTAAAATTTAAAATTAAGTATAATTAGTAATATATCCCTTAATGAATATAACATATAAACTAATCTTAATTTCATTTAATTAATTCGATTACTAATTTCATAAAAAATATACACCAATATAAAATAAAGGCAATTCAAATTAGTTGATATAAAATTTGTATACATGTAACCATTATTTTTTAACTTTAAACGTTATTTGATGGAGTAAATTTTCAAATATTTGATTTATAATCTAAATTTTATAAAGTTAGTTAACAGTGTTGTGGTTCGTGTTGCTCTATAATTCTAGGAAGATGGTTATCATCAAAAGTTTATATATTTTTCTATTAGTCACCGATAAGTCTTAATACCAATAAGCTGAGTAGTACTACATTTGATACTTTTACGATTAATAAACCTTGTTACCATATTGATTATCCTTCATTACAACATTCGAAAGTATGTGTTACCTAATGGATTCATGGAAACAGACTGAATTTGAATGTCTTGAATGAAAATATTTTTTTCGGGTTGAAAACCAGAACGATAAACGATTAGAAAGTTTAGTGTCTGAATGGATTTTTAATTTGTTGTTGCATCGTTGAAGGAAAATTAGTTTTTGTTTATGGAAAATATGAGTTTATACGGGAATACTATTCAGGAAATATATTTAATTTTTTTTTTGACCGAACGTGAAATTATTAGACGTCACTATTAAAGAAACAAAATGACCTGAAAATTAGACTTTTGTTATGTTCGCAAATGAGCCTAATATTCAAATGAGTCGAATTACCCCAATGGGTTGAATGATCCATACGGAAAATATTCTGCGAGGGTGTTTGTTTCACGAAATCTAGATAAAATTGAATGTTGAATTGAATTCTTTTTCCATAACATGTTTGTTTGAAGTTTATGACGGAATTTAAATCCATTGGAATCTAAATTTTTCTTTACTTACAAATTTGAGATTCCTTAGGGTAGTGGAGAAAAATTGAGAAAATCGGTCATATGACATAATAATTATTATCGCTGAATGATCGAACCATAAATTGTTACCACAACATTCTTTTTATATTGTCCGAAGGGCCGAACTTTAAACTATTGTCCTCCACATATATGTAACGAGACAAATGATAAATTTCCATAAATCATTACCCCATTGTAAGTTGTTGAATATGATATTTTTCATCCGCTGCATCGCGCGGATACCATACTAGTATATGTAACGAGACAAATAATAAGTTACCATAAATCACCCACTGTAAGTTATTGAATATAACTTTTTTCATCCGCTGCATCGCGCGAGTACCATACTATTAACTTTAAGTAGGTTGAGTCTTACCTTCAAAACTACTAAAATAATGTAAGACTAAAATTATTGAAGCATCGTGGCCAATAACATATTAAAAATGGATAGAAAAAAAAGAAGAATGAGGAATAAGTAGATATACAAAGGTGCCTAACAGGTTATGAGTCCAAAGTTGCCTCACATAGAAATGTTCTCTTTTTTTTCATGAAATTATTTATTTGACTTATAATTTTTAGAATCTAACACAACTTTAATTTAACGACATCATGATGGCCTACTTTGTCCATCAACCATATATTTGAAAATACAAAATAATTTTTAATTATAAAAAAAAAGTAAAATAAATAAAAAATGTATAAATATCGAAAAAACTAAATGTGAAACAATACTAAAATATAAAAGGAAACATTAAACATATTTAAACTAGATATTCTAATTTTTTTTCTTCTCACCTTTTATTTTGTATTTTTAATTTTGTAAATTCACTTTGTTGTTGGTTACAATCAATTACGAAAACCGTCATTTTATAAAATTCTCGTTTATTATTTATATTAATTTTTTTTCCTTGTGTAAATGACTTATTTTAATAAGATAAATGTTCTCAGCACAATAATCTAATAAAAATCAATCATTTGACCCTTACCTTTTTATATATATCATAGATGACGCATTTGTTTCGTCTTTTAAAAACTCTAAGTTTATAATTATCATATGACCTAAAAAATCCATTTGTAGTCAAATATAATTTCAACTACGAAAACCATTTCTATGTGTAATGCTTCAAAATTCAACCTTTAAGCATATAGGGACCGGAATTGACACTAAATAACATTGCATCTCTACCAAACCGGCCTCAAATTTTTCAAAGTTCGGCTAGGAAGTTAAGGCTAGTTACACAAAAGATATGTAGCATGATTAAAACAAAACAAAAACCTTACGGTACCAAACTAGATCAAATAAGTTTTTACTATAACAAGAACGAAAACCAAATCAAATATCCCAATTCCAATTCAATTTTCACATCTCAAGATTTTGACCCGAATCTTCCACACTCCTAATTAAATGTAGGCACAAACACAAATGCTCTCTTAAAGCCATAACATCCTGTATATAAATAAACACATAAATTAAAAATAAAAATTAAAACATAAAAGCAAATCCCATATACAGAAATAATCAGAACCGTCTATCAATATAGATATAGATGTATATAGGAATAAAATCCAATACAAACAATATCAACTCTACACATCAATAAAAATGTTTTAAAAAATTATTAAAAAATAGTACAAAAATGATTTTTACACATTTTTTCGAAGAATCTTCCTGAAAATAACCTCAAAAATCTTTTTATGAAATAATTTTTTTTTTGATTTTTTTTAGGAAAAAAAATCGTAGATGCAATTTTTCAGTAGATACATTTTTCTAATTTTTCAAAAATACATCTACTTTTTTTTCAAATATACATTTTTCCGGTAGATGCATTATTAATATTACAAAAAAAATTGAGTTAAAATACACCTTATTTTTGAAAATATATCGACTTTTCAAAAAAAATGAATCTACCAAAAAATTGTATCCAAGTTTTTAAAAATTAAAATTTCTGGAAAAAAACAAAAAAAAAAAAATTATTTCATAAAATGATTTTAGAGGTTATTTTAGGATGATTTTCCGAAACAGTTTTGAAAAAACATTTTTTGCTATTTTTAAATTAATTTTGGAGTGTTCTTACCGGTATATATTTTAAGCATGAAGTGTAGCCAAACCTCTTCCTATATATATATAGAAATTTTTATAAAATAAAACTTAAAGTAAAATAAGTAAAAAAAGTAAAAAAAATAATTTATAATATGTGAAATTTTGTATTATATTTATTTATTAAATTATAACAAACTTAAAAAAAGTAAGTTTTGATGTATATAAAAATTCAAACCTTATAAATAATTTTTAAATTTTTTTAATATATATTTAAAATAAACGATAATATAATAATTTAATCCTTATAAATAATTTTTTTAATTTTTTAATATATATATATAGGTATAGACACACACACATAATGCATGTACACATACATACATGCATAGGAGTAATACATAGGTACCACCATTACCAAAGTTTTTCCCAATAAGTATATAAGGATCAAATTGAAGGACAGACATTGCTTCCATTTATCAGATCAAACACCCAAAATTATTTCTCTCTCTTTCTTTCTCTTTCACGCACAAAACACCTCAAAACACACACTACCACATATATTCATCATTCCAAATTCATTCATTATATATATAAACAAAAAAAATATTATTTTTTTTAAAACATTTTATTCATCGAAATTGAAATCTGAACAATTTTTGGAGGCCGATTCGAGGAGGGGATGAACGTGGCCTCAGTTCTTATTGTTCCTCCTCCTCTCAGATCTTAACAATTTTCAAGATTTCTCATCTGGGTATTTTATCTTTTTTTGTTTTTTTTTGTTGATTTTGATTATGATTTGAGTATTGGGTATTTTTTATTTTAATAAAGTTTTGATTTTTATTGATGGGTTTTCTTAATTGTTGTTACCCTTTTTCAGGAGGACCTTAATTGTTGTTAGATTGGTCGGATCCGATGTTTTCTTGATTGATTCCGATTATTCAAGTTTGTTACTAAATTAGGTTTATTTATCTACTAAGGTTTGTTGATTTCAATCTATGTTAATTTGATCCACATTTTCACTTTTTGAAACCGATTAGGTATATTGATTGAATTTTTATATATAGAAAATGCAATCTGATCTTGGTAAGCTCTTCATCGGTGGGATTTCCTGGGACACGAATGAAGAACGCTTACATGAGTATTTTAGTACTTTTGGTGAAGTTTTGGAGGCTGTGATCATGAAAGATCATACCACTGGTCGTGCTCGTGGGTTCGGTTTTGTTGTTTTCTCTGATCCTGCTGTTGCTGATCGGGTTATTAAGGAGAAACATAACATCGATGGCAGAATGGTAAGATCGTATTTATTAGATTCGTATTCGTAATCATTAAACCTAATGTTAAACAATTTGATTTGAATTTTATAAGGTTGAGGCAAAGAAGGCTGTTCCTAGAGATGATCAGAGTACGATTAGTAGAAACAGCGGTAGCATTCAGAGTTCACCTGGTCCAGTTCGAACAAGAAAGATATTTGTAGGCGGTTTAGCATCAACTGTAACAGAAAGTGACTTCAAACGCTATTTTGAACAATTTGGAACGATTACTGATGTTGTGGTTATGTATGATCATAACACACAACGGCCAAGAGGATTTGGATTTATAACCTATGATTCAGAGGACGCAGTAGACAAAGTACTATTGAAAACTTTTCATGAACTAAACGGTAAAATGGTTGAAGTGAAACGTGCGGTCCCTAAAGAGCTTTCACCAAGCCCTAACCGAAGCATGCTTGGTGCTTATCCTTATGGCTTGGGTCGAACCAGTAGCTTTCTTAATGGTTACGCTCAAGGACCATACTCTCCTGGTTCGGTTGGTGGTTATGGTGTTAGAATGGATGGTAGGTTTAGTCCGGTTCCTAATAGAAGTGGGTTTGCTGCGTTTGGTTCCGGGTATGGAATGGGAATGGGAATGAACTTTGAACCAGGTATGACTAGCCCGAATTATAACAGGACTTTGAACTATGGACGTGGAATGAGTCCAAGCCCGAGTCCATATTTTGTTGGGAATTCAAATCGGTTTGCAGGTCCTATTGGTTTTGATGTAGGGAATGGTGGAAGTGGAGGGAACGGTGGGAATGGTGGAAATGGAGGGAATGCTTCTTTTTTCAGTTCGAATCCTAGGAATTTGTGGGGTAATGGCGGGTTTAACTATGGGTCAAATTCAAGCGGTTCGAATGCTATCGGTGGGGGTATATTTGGTAATTCCGGGCTCAATTGGGGCACCAATCCAGTTACAAATCAAGGTGGCGGAAACTCAATTACTCAAAGTGGGAATGTTGGTTATGGTGGAGGTGATAACGGGTATGGTTTAGGAGGTGGAGGGTATGGTAGAAATGTTAGTACTAGTGTGGTCCCAACATCCCCGTATGCTGGTGCTAATGGTGGATACGAAGGGAGTTTCTCAGACTTTTATGGCGGTGGAAGTGGCGGCGCTGGTGGTGGTGGTTCTGTATATGGCGGTGATCCAACTTGGCGGTCAGCGAATAGTGAGCAAGAAGGATCTGGTTCGTTTGGCGGATATGGGATAGGCGGTGGTAGTGATGGTGGCAGCTCTGATGTCCAGACTAAAACTCCCCCTGGTTATGTTGGTGGCTATAGTGTTGCCAAACGACAGCCAAACAGAGGTAACCATTACTTTTGTTAGTTCTTATTGCAAACGAGTTATCCTTATTTGATTATTGTTCAAGTATGTACGTATGCTCATGCATGGTTGAATCTTCATGAATATTAACATGAAACTCAAATTATACTTAAGAAACAACGACAATTTCTAACTATGTTTACCTGTGACATTAGCTACTGGTTAAAATGTTCATGGCTCGCCACATAGATCAAAAGATTACAAACTCCATAATCTTAAAAGACGTGCTATATGTGAATTCTTTCTTGAATATACTATCTAGGACCATTTGACTTAACGTCCACATAAGACTAATTTAGTGGTTGCTATGATCCTAGTAAACTTGTAAGATTAGAAATTATATCGTTCTTGTCGAATGGGAAGCTGATTTGAACCATTGATTGTATATTATTGAAGCTGAACATTTGTTTGGTTAATATTATATCGCACATCTTCTTTTAATGGTTACTAATTTTCCCATATTAAACTTGCTACAGGAATTGCTGGATAATTTGGAGTTTTTTAATACTATAGTAGATGAAGTTTGATATATCAGGTGAAATTTAAGTCGGAAAATACTTCAAAAAAAAAGTTGGGTATCTTCTCCAGAGCTAAGTAGAGTGCTCGTTTAGAGATAGAAGGCTTATAAGTGAGTTCTTTTTTTGTGTTTTTTTTAATGGATTGATTTTGAGTTACATTTTTGGTCTTTTTTGAGTGAGATGTAAAATCAGTTTGCGGCGTATAGTCAAAATATGCATCTATGGTGATGAGAGACGGGTGATGCATAAAAACGATAGATGATGATTTTCGTTGTAAGGTTTAGGCTTTCTTGATTTGTTTCCTTTAAGAAAAGAAAAGAAAAAAAAACTGCAAAAAAAAACAACAATTTGTAGCTCATCGTCTCCCTGTCCTTTATTTTAGATTTTGTTTTCAGTATTTTAGCGGGCATTTGCTGTTTGTGCTCTGTCGGAATTGAATCAGAATTCTTGTTGGTTTTATTAATTAATGTGGAACATTTTAGGGATACCCATCTAGGGTTCCCTTCAATAAGCTACATAAACTATCTTGTTTCTTTGATTTAGGTTTTTATTTACATTTTAGTTTGGTTTTTGAGTGAAACTATGACATGTGGATGGTGGTTTGACAACATACATTGGTATGAACAAGTTATGTTTCAACTTTATTCGAGTCAACAGTTTATTACGTTACTCTCCATTTTGTAACGGTTTAACCTGTAAATTTTTTTGATGTTGGATTTTACCAATCAACTTTAATCGGTGCGATTAGTGTATTGAAAGGTATCCAACTTATTTTCAAAGACTACTGTAATTTTTTTTTAACTTTAGATGGTTCTATCAAGTTTGTCCAATTTTTATTAACGATGATTGTATGTATCTGGATATATGTTTTTCAGATGGTCAGATACAAAAACAATAGCAGAATGTTATATGTACATTAAATAGGCGTGTAATAACTAAGATACATACAATAGACTTCGAGTAAAGCTAATATATCTTCAGTCAATTATACATTTTTACATGGTAAAAAAAAGGAATAAAAAATTATAGAATATAGACCTATATTTCTTCAACTCATGTGTAATCATTGTTACAAGACTTTATTAGAGAGGATAATAAGAATACTTTTGATTCCTATATTTAAAATCAAGTAAAATGAACTTGAACAACTAAATGCTTAGTATTGATACGATGTCGTCTCCGTTCAAAACTAGTCGATACATCTAGGAAGCTGGATTTGCAGTTTTGTAAACGAAACGAATTGAAATAAGTATAGCATACATTAATGAATCATAACTTATCTATAGGTCACAGAATTATTTAAGATGTTACATTTCGTTCATTCGTGGATCAAGATAAACATTGTAGATCACCAAGTCTCAAGTTGGCTTTGTTTGTGCCAATAACGTTGTTTTTGAGTCGAGCTTTAAAGAGAAAATCTGAATATATCAAGCTCCGGACTTTGTAAAGTTGTATAGATTGTTAACGAGAGTAACATCTGTGAAGACACATTTAGTTTTAACCATTGAACTTACGTATTAGTAATGTTCTCCTAATTTAGTTGAGGAATGAAATGCTATTAATGAGCTTGTTTGTTTTATAAGAATGGGATAAACGAAACCAAATTCGTACTTGAGTTGTGTCAACCGTTGTTTTCAAATGTAGGTGGTCCTGATGTTATATTTTTCAATACTTGAGCGGCCTACGCGTAGATTATTCTGGCTAAAATTGTTACAAGAAAGTGCTAGGTTCCTTAATAGTCAATTCGATCATGCTTTTTTGGCAGGAAAAAAGATATATCGAGGTAGATTAAAGCTATTGTTAAGGCACATCAAAAGCATTAAACTTGGAGTCATATCTTTTTGGGATTTTCGACTTTGATCTGACATTCCTCCTAGATGTGCATAAAAGAATGATTGCACATACAAAACCAAATTTACAAGCGATATTTGGCCTAAAGACCCGATCCTTATCGTTTATGTTAGCTCCCTAGTCCCGTTCATACCCATTTGTGTCAAACTATTCTACAAAAATAATGATTTGCTTATGCGATAAGGATGAGTTTGGAAAATCATGTCATGATTACCCTTTTACCGTTCTTTCTTGAAAACGTCGATTCTAATCGCTAAAAAGGTCGGAACCTTGTCCCAAGACGGGTAGGTCGGATTTTGTGCACCTCTAATTATTACCTTAGGTAACACAAGTAGTAAAAAGTGAAACTATTGTGCATAAAAGCATTCATATTTTACTATTTAAGTTGCATTGAAAGAGAGATGGTGTATTTTTGGATACCTAAAAGAGGAACCATATTTCCTAACATACTCATTATGCCTTCAACTTTTCGAATGTAGCAAATGTTGTTGAACAAAAAAGAGACCCGAAAACGGCATAACAACAACATGCCTATCATCACCTTTTTAAATCTCGTCTTAAAGTGCTTGCCCGCCCACATCAATCTTTGACAGGATGTAAAGATAGAAAAGATTTTGCTTTATATGACCAAAAAGATAGCGATAACGCGAGGAGGTCATAGTTATAGACAAGAAAGCACACGAATCGGGATTTGTATTTTTGACATAATGACAACCCCTTAAAGTGTAGTCTCTTGATTTTTGATTACAAGCTCATGCCTGAAAATGGATCATTCAATTAAACCAAGAAACACCCATCATTTAGACGCTTCTTGACACGAATTATGAGTTTTGATCATTTTTGTCGCATGGTAATACGATATCCTAAAACATTTGTGTCTGATCATATATCTTCTAAAACTATATTAACATTCACAATACAATCCTATATCAGCTGTAATCAAACTTTGGAACAGAATGCAGATTTTGAAGAACCGTCCTTTTGAAAGCTAACCAAAAAGCTGTTTTGGGTCGAACAGTTGACCCCTCAACTTGAAATCCTGGTTGCCGTTTGGTAAATGACGTACCTCTTATTATCCGCTTTTTATCAGTAAGATTGATTCTGGTTAGCTGTTTCTCACTTATCTTGTTGTATTTCAGAAAAGCAAAAAACGACTTTATTTCAACATAATTTTGTGGGTTATTGCGAAACAAAGTAACATAACTTGGTTTGATTACCAACTTTCAAAACTTCCGATCTAAGGTAAACTCTCCAACCTTGTAGTCGTGTTCTAAACCTCGTGTCAGCAAAAAACCAATTTGGTCAAACTTACCGACATGTTATCTGCCATATCATATAACTTGTATCGACATTTAAAAAGTTCATGTTTTTTTTTGGGGTCATATTTTGAGAAACTTTATCATGGTCAGTTGGTCGCCTAAACTCAATATGTTTTTCGTAAATAAATCCTCATGTAAAAGCATATTATCGCAAATACTAATTGTTGAAAGGAAAATAACTTATTGTAAAACCATAGCTGCATACAAATACAGGAAGTCCAAAACAAAGAAAGAGTAAACAAACCGCTACGAATACAATAAAGCTAGCAAAACCACAAACGGGTTCTTATTAAAAGACATCCGAAAACTCAAAATTACCTCTGATACAATCGAATAACTCGATTCAGAAGAATGCTCTACTCCCATAGAACACTTTTGGGCATGGACCATCTCTGTTTGCTTCTTGATTTTCGTTGACCCCTGAATCAGGCGATTCGTTTCCTTTATCCTTTGGAAGATTCATCTTTGCCAGAGCATCAGTGAACTGCTGCATGCTTTTCAAGTACATGTCTACAATCTCTTGCTGCACCATTTTTTGCTCGGGTACCGGTTTTATCAAGTCAACAAAACGTTGACTTTTCTCGTCTTTCTTCTCTGATGATTCCGACTCGTTGCTTGAAGTGATATTAGAAACAACTTCAAGATTTTCTTTTGGAAAATGTGAAATGAAATGTTCGTTTGAATCTGCACTAAGAGCATCATCGAATCCGGTTGTTTGACTGTCGACTACACTCAGTGACTCAATCTCAGCATATGTATAATATTCAGAAACCATGATTTCGTTTTCGTTTAAAACATTTGGATCAGGAAACTCGATCTTTTCAAGTTCACAAGGAACTTGATGAGATTCATCCGAATCTTGATCACATACACCACTAACAGGAATCGGGATTTCCAACACATCAGGGTGTGATCCAGTGTATTCAATACTTAATTTCACAAAACCGCAAGGCGAATGAGTAATATCTTTATTCAACTTGTTGGACTAAATTAATGTTTCAAATCTTCTAAACTTTGCTCATAGATTTTCAAGATATATTACAGCACTTCCAAGTTCCAACGGGCAATGTTATGGCCTTCATGGCGATGGCGCGGCACCATAAATAGAATGTGGTGCCGTGGTGAGTCTGGCTAGCTCAAAAGGCATGAAAGAGTTAATTCTAGAAATAGAGTAAAACTTTTGATCTCATAAATTTGATACTGGAAACTCGGTGAACAACATTTGATATAGACAATACCAATTATCGATCCATTGCCATCAAAGAGTTATTCATCCCCAACTTTTCGACACCAAAAAGACATCATATCTCTTTCATTGTGATTTTTCGGACGTCTCTCATATGTCATGTCCCTTGACATAAAATATGGGATCATTAACACAAAATGTCAGCAACATACATTATGACAAATCACCAACTTTAAACTAATGTAATACAACTTAACTTAATCAATAACCGAGTATTACGTTCTCAAATTAAACAGAGAAAAAGGAGAATAAAAAGACGATCGATACCTTCTCTTCAGCCGACCTGCATTGAGAGTTAAACTACGTGTATTCGACATTATAAGACATAGAAGTATAAAGAGCGAAAAATCATCATATGTTCAAAGAAATTTGCAAAAATGAGTAATATCTTTATTGAAATAATCGCGAGTAAATTTTTGAATACGATAAGCAGCATTTATATTATGATGTTCATTTCAAGGTAGGATTTAATCATGTATTGTTTAGGGATGAAACCACTTATGACTAGGTGTCCAAAGCCATCAAGAAAAAAAAAAGTTCTTTGGAGGAGAATAGTGTGTTTTTTCTTCTAAAAAAAAAATCCATCTTCATATTTTAAAAATAAATAGTAAATAATTTTTTTTAGTCAATCGGTTATGTAAAAAAGCACAATTACAGTATTAAATTTTATTACGCAAACACATAAATAAAGATGAAAATTAAAACAAAAACAAAAATGTATTTAATGAGACCACAATTATTGATCTAGGTCTTTAGTAGGTGAATTAAACCTTTAGTAGCATAATCTTTCACATCATAAACGGCCCAACTTATCCATTGTGTCCATCTGTCTATTACCTTTTGGAAAGGGTCATGTAAATGTACCTTTCTTTCTTCTTTTAAGTAAATAATTACAATACACAATACAATATATATAATTTTTCTCCTACATCACTAATACATAATCTATAAGGTAGTGAGCCAATTTATATATCGTTTCTGTTGAAATATGTATTGATTATATGATCGATGATTTTGTTCAAGGTATCTAATTAAGAAAAACTATATTAAATGTAAAGTTGACAAAACCATCTGAAATCTGATATAATTAGACCAGATTGAAAGAAAAGTTTGTACGTTTTAACGAGGTTATGATTTTATTTTGGACAAACATAGTTTATTAAAGAGTTAATTACAAAAATCGTCCTTAAGGTTTATTTCAAATTTGGATTTCGTCCTTAAGTTTAAAAAGTTGCATAAATCATCCACTTTTACAAACTAATTACCTTTTTCGTCCCTAAGATTTGCTCCAATTACGGATTTCGTCCCTAAAGTTTGTCATCGGTTACGGATTTGGTCCCTAAGATTTTCCCCAATTATAGGTGCAAATTAGAAATTAGGGACGAAAAGCGTAATTAATTTCTAAACTTGGACGATTTATGCAACTTTTTAAACTTAGGGACGAAATCCATAATTTGGGGTAAACCATAAGGACGATTTATGTAATTAACTCTTTATTAAATGAAACAACCTTATTAATATGATATAACCATAAGTCGGGGGTATTTTATGCAATTCTTTTATAAACATATATCATGAATAAAAACCTAATTCTGATCCCTAATTCTTGGACCTAATTTATCATCTTTATACCTCTCACTTCGAATGACTTCAAAGCTTACTCGTCATATTTTGAATCACAAATCATAATTCTTCAGTTTAAGATTTAAATTAATATAAAAAAAGTAAGTTTATACATTTGATATCTTTGTTGTGTTAAAATTAAAGTTCAGATTATTTTTGTAAAACATGGATTGATACTGATTTTGAATTAATTGATTGAAGAGATTATGGTGCAAGTTTAGTTTGTTGTTTATTTAAAGTCATAAGTTTAAGTTGATAAGTACGCAATTGGAATATAGATTCTATTATAAGAATTATTATATGTAATCAATAACTGGAATGTATTTTCACATTTTATGGTGCAAGTTTTCGTTTTTGTCCAGTGTACAACTACCAAATTTGAGCAAAACTTAATCTAGAAAAACAAAAACTGTTGTTTTTCGATCTTAGGGATATAATTAGAACTTTGGTAATATTAGATGGACAATTTCCGTAATTTACCCAATATATATTATCTTTATGTTACATGCTCTGATGTGTTTCACGTAATTTAGATTATAATTTTGAAATCGACTGTTTTAAATTATTATAGTTTCAAATATTAGATTCAATTTTTCGTTCATTTATTTGTTGGGTTTTAGTTTTTTGTTATGTTTTTTTAATCTTTCGTCGATTTGTGTGTTATAAATATAACTTTGAGTTAATTACATTAATTGTCTTTAAAGTTTATCCCAAATTATTGATTTCGTCTTTAAATTTATAAAAATGGCATAAATCGTCCACTTTAGGAAAACCACCATTTTCCTTTAAAATCATCGTAAACTAATTACATATATCGTCCCTATAATGGATGTCCCTTTGAAGTCGGGGACGGAAAAAGTAATTACTTTCTGTAAGTGAACGATTTATGCAATTCTTTAACTTATGGATGAAATCCGTAATATGTGGAAAACTTTAGGGACGATTTATGTGGGTATCCAAAAATCGATGGGTACACTAATCAAGTAAATAAAAATTGAATCATAAATTTTATTTTTATTTAGATTTTAATTTTTTATGTAGAATACATATATATATATATATATATATATATATATATATATATATATATATATATATATATATATATATATATATATATATATATATATATATATATACTTTTACGTTTATACACATATTGTTTATAGTTATAATAACATATACAGCTTTATTTTTATACACATGGTTTGATATTTTGTGTATGGAGATTTTAGAATAATAATAAGGTAAATTAAAGTGTAAATTAAATGATTCTATAAATAAATTATAATTATGTTTTTTATTTGAGTAGAGATTGAATAAAAGAGAGAATGTAATTATGTATTGTAAGAGGGTGTAAAATGAAAATAATATTTGATGACATCATCAATCTGATCTAACGGCTGACATCAAAGAGGTTAATCCATCCAACGGATCTTGCTTCGCCATGTGGCATTTAAGGCCCCTCTTTTATATTATATTAAAGATTAAAGATAGAGTAAATTACATAGATCGTCCCTAAGGTTTATATGCAATTACGGATTCCGTCCCTAACTTTGAAAAGTTGCGTGGATCGTCCCATTGTTTAAACTAATTACTCATTTCGTCCCTAATTTGGACGTCCGTTAATTTCTACCGTTAGTCTGTCCCACGTGTTAAACACGTGAGGGGTATTTTAGTCTTTTCCCAGCCTTCACCTACCTTACCCCATTTTCCAATCAATTTCATTTTAACCTAATTCCCAATTCCCCAATTTCACTTCAATTCATCATTCAAAACAATTCCAGATCCACAATTCCACTATCAATCATTCACTCTACATAATTCAATCAATTCAATTTCATCCCCTTGGCTAACGAGTCAATCATCTTCCTTCTCTCCTCGGATTTCTTCAATCATCAGGATTCCGGCGACGGCGTAGGAGAACTCCGGCGAAGATTATCAACCTCAATCAACATATTCTCCACATCTTCATCATCGAAAACTGAAATCAAAGCATCGAGATCTTGTTCATGAACATTTTGAGACGCATACCTGTAACTAAGAGTGAGATTCGGTTGACCTGGCGATGGTGAGTTGACTCGTAACGAAGAAGAGTGTGAATGTGAGATTGAGAGTGAATTGAAATAGTGATTGTTAATCCTGCGATTGATTATTGAACGGGAAAAGATGCTCATTTTGATGGCGGTAGCGTACACTGCCAGCAGCAGCCGAATATTTTGCTGATGCTACTATTTTGTTGTTGTCAGAAAATTGGTGGACTAGATCCTTTAATTTCAAGGTGAAATTGTGAAATTGTGAAATGGAGGTTTAGAGGTTTGTGAAATTGTGAAATGGAGGTTTAGAGGTTTGAGGAGAAAGATGAGAGAGAAGAATAGATGCAAAATGACTAAAATACCCTCACGTGTTTTACACGTGAGGGAAGGCTAACGGTAGAAATTAACGGACGTCCAAATTTGGGACGAAATGAGTAATTAGTTTAAACAATGGGACGATCCATACAACTTTTTAAAGTTAGGGACGAAATCCGTAATTGTATATAAATCTTATGGACGATCTATGTAATTTACTCTTACAAATATATACGTGACCTTAATCCCAAAAAGTTATAAGCAATTTGTAGTCACTCTTGGTACACTAATTTATACCCGACCTTAATCCCTAATTCGATGATGTATTTGCATTAACTATTCTTAGACAATTAATAATCATTCATCCCCAAATTTCCTATTTTCTGAACATAGTACTATCCTATCTCTCGGTCGTCAACAACTATTCTTCAAACTACAGAATATTCTTCTTTAGGCCGTCGTATTTTTTTTTTTTTTTTTTATAAAACAATTAAAGAAATTTTTTTGATAACCATAACCTTTTAAGTTGTTGTTAATCAATCATTTCATGATTATTTTGTTGTACACTAAATAAAAAACCCTATTGCATTTGTTGATGTTTTCTCTTTTTATTATTGGAACACAAGTTTTTATGCATGTGTTTATGTTTTAGGCACAACCCTTAGGGATATGGTTATAAATACTAAAAAAAAAACCAAAAAAAAAACAAAAAAAGTCCGGCGGACTAAGGAGCCCTCGGGATCATCTCAACAAGAAAGGAGGAAAGTCGATTCATTGCGTACCAATGGGGTGGTGAGGCCATGTCGGCCAGCAGGTGCCCCGCTCAGATAATCGGTTTGCTCTTATGAAAACAAAGTTATACTACTTTTTTGATTTTTAAATTTTCTATGTTAACATACCATGACTAATAAATGGGATGAAATGTTTGTTAAAAAGTTGAACAATCAATAAAGCAAAAAGTAGTAATCGTCTTTAATTAGTCAAATAAAGATTACTCGAGACATGTCACATATGAATGCATCCTAATATTAGTTAATGTTTAAATAATATGACATATTTGTACTTCTAGAATTTGGAACAAACGACTATGTCATTATACTTATGACTACTTCAAACCTATAAACATACTTAACATTTTTTAATTCAAATAACCTACAAACTTTAATATATAATAAAAACATACACTATACTAGATATGTTATATATTTTGTGCTTAAATATTAATTTTTGACTTTAAGGTCTTTGATAAAATATATCCACTTATTTTTCTTTAAAACCGACAAATATTATTAAGAGACAACCCGACTAGCAAGGAGTTAGAAAACAACCACAAAATACAAATTACAAAGCGAGACTACAAACATAGAGAAATCACACAATTCAACCAATATATCCACTTATTGAAAGCACTAGAAATCTAGAATAGTTGGTGTATGTCAAACACAAGGATTTAACATTTTAATTAGAATAGTATCAAGTGGTTTACCTAACATATTCATTTGAAGTCAAAATTTATATTGGAACAATGGAACCTTTAGTTATTTATTTTATTTTATTATTTATAGAAAAATCATTGTAGGGTCAAAATTCCTCAAATATGACGTGTCTTTGCAAGACGGCTTAATGAAAAAAGTGAATTGGTCTAATAATTATTATTATTTATTATTATTGGTTTTTATCGGTTTACTTGGAAAGACGCCTTCAATAAAATAAACCCATTCAAATATACTGATATTATGTTCCAAGTCAAATCATTTTTATTATTTTAAGTATAGATTAACCCTTAAATGTTATTTAAATCAGCCTCCACAAAATATCATATCAAGTCTATCTATTATTATTTTTATTAACTAGTAAAATATCTGCGCGAAACTATTGTAAAAAAAAGTATGTATTACGAGAAAATTATATTATGATAATAATTTAGATAGTTTCTCATTCGTTTTGTGATATACACATTGTATATAATAAATCGGTCATTCGCGTCATAAATAATAATTAGATTTTTCAGTATTTTCTAGTCATATTTTTTCGAAAAAATTGAAAATTTATTGTGTTTTGAATTTAATTAGTTTATTTTTCATAAGTGAATAGTAAAAAAATTAAAAATTAAATGCTAGCAAATTAACATAAATAGATTATTGATAATTAAATAAGGGACAATTATGTTTTTTCTTTCTTAAATTTCAATATTAAGATTTATATGTCATATGATTTATAGATAGTATAGATATAGATATAGATTATTAACAATTAATAGAAATTATTATGAGAAAGGTTAAATCAGTAAATAGTTAACGTCATGTCCAAAATAAAATTAAAGTTATAATTCTTTTAACTAAGCAAAGCCGGTCATGAGTTCTTGTAACTCTCGTGCGAGAGGGTAACAATTCGGCAATATAAAAAATTTAAAGGAAAGTAAACTTGTTTTATAGTTTAAAGTTAAGGTAGGCAAGTCATCCACAAACCTATTTAAAGTTCAATGTTGAGATCGTACACTTATATAAGCACCTCATGATTTTTCTTTATGCATGATAAGCAGTCAATCAAATAAGCAATTAAACGAAAACAAAAACAACTAGAATTACGGTAAAAGTAAAGTAATACTTAAGCAACCAAACAATTAATCAATTTAGAGAAAAAATAAAAGTATCTTATTTGATTAATCCATTAGAAACTGATGTAATTTGATATGAGAATTCATAAATTATGAGATGATTGATGATTATCACTTGATAGACCCGATTACCCAACTGAACTCTAATGATCGATAACACCGTTGATTTAACTAACCAATTGATGATCGATTTAGTATCCAATAGATTTATTGGTGAAACCGTCGAGTAGTTAGTTGAATGATTTAAGATTGACGTTTTGATGTCTAATAATTTGGCCGGTTATAAATTTTTTGTGTGTGTTTAAAATAGCTCAAACTTGGAAATAAAAACATCTTTTGCCTCACCCTCAATGGTCGACCATGCTCTTATGATCGTGGTTAAAAAGACAAGAACAAAAAAACCTTTTGTAGTTAAAACACAATCTATCAACCGATGAGATGGTAATTAAATAACATGTAAAAATAATACATATTTAAAAATTTAATTTAATAAATCATCCTTTAACGTATACTCATATTGTAAATTTCGTCCATTAAGCTTTGAAATTGTATATATCGTTAACATTAAAAAACTTTTTATGCGAATATCTTCCTTTGTGTGGACGGTTTATGCAAAAGATTTTTACATGTTAACTGCATCCACCGTCCCTGCCATGAACGATATATGTACAATTTTTTTTTTCACATTGACGATACATGCATTTTTAAAACTTTAGGGACATAGTTTGCAATCTAAACAAATGTTAAAGATGATTTATGCAATTAACTCCATATTTAAATCTCTAAACTATACCATTTAAGTTGTGGTAATTAAAAGTCAATTAAATTGTCGTTACACTTGTTCCAACTAAGGGTGTGCATGTGTCAATTTGGTTCGGTTATGGATCAAAACCATCGCCATAACCAACTTTCAGTGATAATCTTAACTGTTCGTTAATGGAAAAATGAGTTTTAATTAACCGATTATTGGATACATGTTGGACCGGTTATAAGTTAATCATCGATAAATTATTATAAATGCTAATTAAATTATGAAAAACACTATAAACTAATAAATAACATAAATAAGAGGTGAAAAATACTCGAACTCAATATATTTTTTTAGAAAAGCCGATGATCGTTTTCAACTAGGCTATCTACGCTATTGTTGTTTTGCCCTCCCCTAATTTCAGTTGTTTTTTGGTAGAGTTTACTTACTTTTTTTGCAACGTTATGTTACACTCCGGATTATCACATAGGTGTCATTTTGATTGAATAATACGTAAAAGAAAAATAAAAAAAGAAGCAGGTGGGTCTTTCAAATGGAGTCGTTGGGTTATTGACTCTTTAACACATGGGAATCGAAACACTTGTACTTTTTCAATCATATCTTGCACGTATAATTATTTATTTAATAATAACGTGTATATTAATATAATATTTATAAATCGTTTTACAAAAAACATAATTATTTGTCCTCATATTTTTTGCAAAGACATGCAAAAGTAGTTCAAAAATATCTCAATTATTTGAACAAAGTGGACTCCATAATTACTTCACTATTTCTAATCAATATTTTAATAGAATATGGTTATCACCTTTTTTTTTAATTAAATGTTATAATCTACTAGTAAGTGGCCCATATATCTAATTAGCTAGTACAAAATGTATATGATTTGATGAATTCGCAAGCAATTCTAAAATAAGTATTGTTGTAATTAATTTACAATATTTGAAGAAAATGATGTGTTGGATGTATCTTTTATTACAAAGGATGACAACAATATGATGTCAACATGACATACATACATATATATATATATATATATATATATATATATATATATATATATATATATATATATATATATATATATATATATATATATATATAGATTGGGGTTCAATAGAGATCCCTTTTTTGCTAGAGATCCAGGGATCAACTTCTCAGCCACAAGATCACCTAAATTGTGTGGCTGAGATTAAAAGTTGACTTTAATGAATTTATAAGGAAAAGACACGGAGGGGTAATATGGTCTTTTTACCTTTTTTTTTTTTTTTTTACTTTACACGCGCTTTTGTGGCTGAGAAAGGCTTTTGTCTTTTGTCTTTTTGTCTTTCTACTTTTGTGTCCCATTTACCAAAACAATAATATATTCTTTCACATTTACCAAGTAAATATTCTTTCACATAAATGCATTAAATAATAATTTATTCCAACCACTTGCAATAAAGCCAAAATACATAATCATTAAACAAAATTATATTCTTTCACATACATAATGCATTAAACAAAATTATATTTAAAAACTATAGAATCACATGTGATTACTAAACATTTTTGTGACATTTTACATCAACATACTAAGACACATTATTAATAAAATCACAAGTGATTACTAAACGTTTTGTGACATTTTACATCAAAGAACTAAGACATTAAATAATAAACAGTTTCTTAATGTAAAAACTAGGTGATTAAATAAGCATTTGGTGACATTTTACATCAACATACTAAAGAAAATTATTAATAAAATCACAGGTGATTACTAAACATTTTGATGACATTTTACATCAACATATAAGGCACTAAATTAATACAATCACAGGTGATTACTAGACATTTGATGGAATTCTACATCAAGGTACTAAGGCACTAAATTAAGAACCTTAAATGTATTAAGGTATTAAGGCAATAAATCACAGGTGATTTTCCTTTACAATTTGTTGACTACAAAATTACATTTAAGATACTAAAGAAAACTACATAATCACAGGTGATTAAATAAGCATTTGGTGACATTTTACATCAACATACTAAAGAAAATTATTAATAAAATCACAGGTGATTACTAAACATTTTGATGACATTTTACATCAACATATAAGGCACTAAATTAATACAATCACAGGTGATTACTAGACATTTGATGAAATTCTACATCAAGGTATTAAGGCACTAAATTAAGAACCTTAAATGTATTAAGGTATTAAGGCACTAAATCACAGGTGATTTTCCTTTACAATTTGTTGACTACAAAATTACATTTAAGATATTTAGTGACTTAATTTAATAAAATCACATGTGACATAGTTATTGTTCAAAGAAAATACACCAAACTGAAAGTATTCTCAAACAAAATATTTGTCTACTCATTTCAAATAAAATTCAACTAGTAAAGTAACATATTAAATTATTGTTGGTTGTTGAATTCCCTCTTTCTTCAATAGCTTCTTTTGAAATTAGCGTCATCATCTACAATTGATTGTTAATATTACAATCTAAGGCACATTATTAATAAAATCACAAGTGATTACTAAACATTTTGTGACATTTTACATCAACATACTAAGGAACATTATTAATAAAATCACAGGTGATTACTAAACATTTTTGTGACATTTTACATCAACATACTAAGGCACATTATTAAAAAAATCACAGGTGATTACTAAACATTTTTGTGACATTTTACATCAACATACTAAGGAACATTATTAATAAAATCACAGGTGATTACTAAACATTTTTGTGACATTTTACATCAACATACTAAGGCACATTATTAATAAAATCACAGGTGATTACTAAACATTTTTGTGACATTTTACATCAACATACTAAGGCACGTTATTAATAAAATCACAGGTGATTACTAGGTGATTACTAAACATTTTGGTGACATTTTACATCAAGGTACTAAGCCACTAAATTATAAACAGTTCTTAATGTAAAACTTTAGAATCACAAGTGATTACTAAACATTTTTTATGACATTTAAGGCACTAAATTAATACAATCACAGGTGATTACTATAGATTTTGTGACAATTTACATCAAGGTACTAAGGCACTAAATTATAAAACATTTCTTAATGTAAAAACTATAGAATCACAGGTGATTACTAAACATTTCAGTTTATAACACCAAAATATCAATGGAAAAACGGAAAACAAATTAAAATGCAAACCTTTGTGCAAGACATGTTGTAAAATGTTAGTTGTATCGACTTCTCGTAATGCACTACAGCTAATATAAGCACATAACCTGTTACAATGCTTAAACCATGGAGCTTCTAATACCAATTTCTGAATTGCATCATCTGAAATAAACCACATAATTAAATTCCAAGATTATTAAAATAATGATATAAATATAAGAAATACCCTGTTGAGATCTAAGAGCGGGGTCCATTGATCTAAGGTCTTTCTTAACTTTTAATCGGAGAATCCATGGCAATAACCACTTGTACCACATGCATCAAACATTTATACTAGATCTAAACCAAAAACAATCAAATACAAAAAAAAACCTCTAATCCGATCTCGTAAGCTACCGGATTCTTCTAACCGGTGATGGAACTCGTCGAACTGTTTTTCGACGACGGCGGAGGTCGTAGATGAGTCGCCGGCTGCCATGGAAGATGAGAAACGGTGGCCGTGAAGTGGTCGCCGGTGGCCTGAAGTGGTAGGTAAGACACCTCAAAAACGTCAATAAACCAATCAAACAAGATGATGATAATATTAAACAAATAGTTGTTAGTACCTTGCTTTCAATCATTTATTGTTCTGAGATGTCGCTGTTGTTGGTGGTTGTTGTGGTGTTGGTGGTGGTTTATGGTGGTGAAGATGGTGGTGACGGTGGCTTTGAGATTTTAGTAGTGAGAGGATGTGACAGTGAGAGAATGTGAACAAGATCTGATTTCTCTTTCCTTTTAGGGGCGCGTGACTTTTTAAATATTTTTTCAATATGACTAAAATACCCCTCCGTGGGTTTGATCTATTAATGAAATTGTGTGGCTCTAAAGGTGATCCCTGGATCTCTAGAAAAAAAAGGATCTCTATTGAACCTCACCCTATATATATATATATATATATATATATATATATATATATATATATATATATATATATATATATATATATATATATATATATATATAAGAGTAGGATCAAATAAAAAGGGTTTTAAAATAGGAAGGATAGGAAGGAGTGTGAGGATAACATGTGGCATTTTTTTTTTTTTAATAATAAAAAAATATTTTTTAAATAAAAAAGAATTAATAAAAAAAAAAAAATTCTTGGAAATTTTTTTTTTTTTTGGGGAAAAAAAAAAGTTTGAAAATTTTTCCGATAACGTAATCATTTTCGTGCACAAGTTTTGAATTTATATACACGAAAAAGTGATGCACCAACTAAAAAAGTGATTTTTGGTCCACTATTTTATAAAAAAATGACAATTGTAGTGCATCATTTTACAAATAAAGTGATTTTTGGTGTATGTGTTCGATTAAAAAAGATTTTTCGTACATCACTTTTTGAAAAAATGAATTCTTGTGCATCAGTTTTGTCAATTTTTTCGTGCATAAGTTTTTCCGAGCCAAAATTTTTTTTTTTCACCCGAAATTTTTTTTTTTCCTCCGAATTTTTTTTTTTATTAAAAAAATATTTTTTTTATTAAAAATATTTTTTTTTTAAATAAAAATATTATTTTTTATAAAAAAAAGAATTTTCAAATTGCCACATGTCATCACCACAATCTTTCATATTCTTTTTATTTTAAAAACTTTTTACAATAAACCACCCCTATATATATATATATATATATATATATATATATATATATATATATATATATATATATATATATAGAGGTTGGTTCTTGTAAAACAAACCTTAAGGTAAAATAAGTAAAAAAAAAAAAAAAAAATTTATGACGTTAGATATTTTGGATTATCGTTCATTTCAACCATATCTCAAACTTTAAAAAATGAAGTTTTGTTGTACATCATAAAATGGGTAGTTTTACCGTTGTGTATCAAATTTGAATATTTACTGCACAAAAACAAATAATTTGATGCACAGTCCCTAAACGACATATATTTTGATGCATATCAAAATTTGTTTTTTTAAAGTTTGCTATAATTGAATAAATAAACATAATACAAAATTACAAATATAATAAATTATGTTTTCATATTTTTTTACTTATTTTACTTATTTTACTTTAAGTTTTGGTTTATAAGAACCTCTCCCTATATATATATATATATATATATATATATATATATATATATATATATATATATATATATATATATATATATACAATATATATATATATATATATATATATATATATATATATATATATATATATATATATATATATATATATATAAATAGTACCCGCACGGTGCAGCGGAGATAATAAACTATATTTGATATAATTATATTACGAATATTTAACTACGGAAATTAAATACACAAAATGATAAAAAAAAATGTATTTAAACTCCAATCATAATGTAAAACGCGAAGATACGTATAGATACGAACTTTTAAAAGATAAAAAAATGCATAATATTTTAATTATTTTAAGTCTTTGAGGTTATAAAATAAAATTTTTAATTTTGAAAGTTTTTAAATTAAATAGAAAGTATTTTAATTTTTTTAATTACATAAGAATTATAAGTTACTTTGTTAAATATTAAATTATTTTAAATTAATTAGGAAAGAGAGTGTTGTTTGACTTAAATAATAATTAATATAGATTAAGGGTATTAAGGTAATTTCAATTACTTAAATTTTAAGATATTAAGACTTTGAAGGAGATTTATTATAATATAGTATATATATATATATATATATATATATATATATATATATATATATATATATATATATATATATGCACTATGATTTAATTTTCTTTGATAAGTTTAAATGTCCGTGATATCGTTATAATTTATCAACCTAAAGGTTATTAGTTTAATTTTTTTCTTATTACAAATACATAAGTTTGTGATGTTGTTTGTGCGAGTCATTACCTTACTAAAGGGGAAAATATACCAAAAAAAGAAAATAAAAAAATCTCAAAGTAGCCCTTTTTGAACAACTTATTTACAAGGAGATTTACCTAAAATGCCTCGATTGCACGATCGAGACAAGTCAAACAAGATATTTCGGTTGGCTTATATATAAGCAAAGTTGTAAAGATCGGGATCTTATTATGAATCGTTTTTGTCTTTACAAGATCGTGATCGCATGATCGATAAAAGATCGAAAAAATATCGTATCAAAAATTATAGTCACTATCATGTGTTGTAATTCATATAAAAGTATATATATATATAGGGTGAGGTTCGGGTAAGAACGGCCCGAAGTCTAGGAATGCTAAGAACGAATGCTTGTCGTCGGTTTATGGTGATGATCAATAGTAACCACTTACTACTGATCAGTAACCACTTACTACTGACATTGATAATAAATATTAATTTAATCATAATATAAAAAACTTTAATATAACTTACATGCATTCATATTATTAAATATATTACTTTCCTTTTAGGTTTTAAAATATTGAACTATTAAAATGAATATGTGATGAGATATATACTTTTAGAGGTTATTCATTTACTATTTTCATACAAAGTTTGCATATTTTTTTTTTTCTTAACTCTGTCAGTAAAGCTAAGCAAGATCGACTCGGATCAAGATCTTAAGATCCTATGAGCAAGATCGAGATCCTATGTAGATTCTATGGTCTAGAGATCCTATGTAAGATCTTACACGTTTTCAACAGCTAGAATCGTAAAATCATAAGATTTTAAGATCTTGATCGTAACATGCATAACTTTATATAAGATTTGATAATTTAATAGTACCTAACGAAATATGAAACCAAAATTTGATATTTCTTATGATAAAAGAAACGATTCGCTATGATATGAATGATACATAAGACACAATGATTTCGAAGATTTGCTAGTCCAATTTGACAAAAAAAAAACAGATAGATTAAATTTGGACTTATTAAAGACGACCAAGATTCTTGTAAAACAAAAAACAAAACGATACAATATTTGACGTGTTAAAAAGTAAAATAAAAAAAGAAATAATATATAACAAAGAAATGATCATAAAATATGATATAAAAATTATCAACACACTTCCTGCCATCTTCCATTTCCTACCAATAAAGAACATTTCAACTTTTTTTTTTCTATATAAAAACAACTTTGTTCATAATATCAAATACTCAATTTTTCATCAACTTTTTCATTTGATCTTCAAAACCCACAAAAATATTCTAAATGGGTAAATTCTTAAACGTTCTTTTCATGTTTATGATATCGAGTTTGATCGTACGATCTTACGGTCAGGATTGTAGTTCTTATTCGTTTAGGAATAACGAAATATATGCAACATGTGTTTCTTTACCTGTTCAAAACTCACATCTTCACTGGAATTACCACGTAAGCAACGGCACGGTTGACTTGGCTTACCGGCATACCGGAGTGCCTACGTCTCAATGGGTAGCGTGGGCTTTGAACCCTGATAGGCCGGGTATGGTTGGAGCTCAAGCACTTGTGGCTATACCCAATGCAAACGGGTCAGTTCAAGCTTATACTTCTTCGGTTACTGCTTACGCAACTGGGTTGCAACCGAGTGCGTTGAGTTTTGAGGTCCCGGTTATTCGAGCCGAGAGTGTTAATGGTGATGTTGTGATTTATGCTACTTTGGTTTTGCCTAATGGAAGGACGGATTTTAATCAAGTTTGGCAGATGGGTCCGGTTACTAATGGAGCTCCGGGTCAACATAATTTGGATCCGCAGAATCGGCAGTCGTTAGGGAGTGTCAACTTTGTTTCGGGTCAAACTGCTGCTGGTGGTTCTGTTGGTGGTTCCATTTTTCGCAGAAGAAACGTAAGCCTTCTAGCCTTTTTTTGTTTACCTGATTAGTTGTATATACATATAACAATATGAGTTGGTTTGGGTCGGGTTTTTTTTTTTTTTTTTTTATTAAAACTTGTGTCAAACCAAATATTTTGTTTTTTGGTTTCTTGATCGAAAGTTTAATTTAGTTTGGTTTTCAGCCTAACAAGCAAAAACATCCGATTTATCTCAACATCCAATCAGGGGCGGCTTAAGACGTTGAGCGACCTAAAACAAACTTATAATTGGGGCCTAAAAACATAAACTTTATATAAATTATCTAGAATGTTGATATAAAATTTACTTTACTATCTTTTGTTGATACAAACTCCATTACTTCACAACATCGACGATAGAGTATAGGAGAAAGAACAAAAAAAACTTAAATACCGATAAGTTTAAAGTTTGGACATTAATATTCGGTCTTGTGGTTGAGTCGGCCTTCATCCAATAAGTTTTCCAAGATTGTTTTTTACATTTTGTTTTTAATATGTTGAGATCTTGATTAAAATGAATTAATCTTTTGTTAATTTGACAGACTCATGGAGTGTTAAACGCCGTAAGTTGGGGAATATTGATGCCAATGGGAGCTATGGTTGCACGATACTTGAAAGTATTCAAGGTGGCTCACCCCGCTTGGTTTTACATCCATATCGCTATCCAAGCTTCCGCATATAGTGTTGGTGTTGCAGGATGGGGGACTGGACTCAAACTCGGAAGTGACTCCGTAGGCATCAAGTATACTACTCATCGTAACATTGGAATTACCCTTTTCGTCCTTGGAACCCTTCAAGTATTTGCAATGCTATTGAGGCCGAAGCCAGATCACAAATACAGAATATACTGGAACATGTACCATGGTGGCGTTGGATACGCTGTCATCTCCCTAGGAATCACCAACGTGTTTAAAGGACTCGATATCTTGGACCCTGAAAAGAAATGGAAGAACGCCTACATTGGTGTACTTATATCCTTGGCGGTCATTGCAGTTATCTTGGAAGCTTTTACATGGTTCGTTGTTTTGAAAAGAAAGAAGGAAGATAAACATCAAGGAGCCGTTGGGAACGGTGCTTATGGAAACAACGGTTATGGCAATGGTCATGAACATAGCCAGGCGGCTTAAGGTTTTGAGGTTTTCTGATCTAGTATCTCGGTAGATCATGTTTATAGATGATGTTTTTTATTTTTGAGGTTTATTGTTATTAGGAGTTATAAATTCTTTATTCTCATTTGTATTCGGGTATGGGTTGTAATTTTTTTTCTTTTTGTAATATTTATAGATATATACATGTTTGTTTGCTTATGTTATATGACTTATGATTTACTATCCAACAGAGCATAAACAGATTTTTGATCTAAAGAAAGGCATAAAACCCGATTCAATTGCAAATAAAAATATATGAACATTTCAATGTCAACCGGTTTGTTCATGTCCAAAACCAAGATAAATAAGAACACATTTTTGTACCGTTTTCTTGGAAGAATGTTGTTAACAATTGAGTCCGTCACATTCCTCTGAGCTGGAACATGTAAGACATTTTGGCACGAGGTTAGCGATTTCGTCCATCACTTGAGCTTTGTCTGCTTCAAATTGCTCATCCGCTGCACAAGATTATGATTTTAACAATTCTCCCAGAGTTACGAAAACTGAGATATAACTTAGGGGGTGTTTAGATTTGTGTTTTGAACAATAATCAGTTTTAATGTTTGGATAAACAAATTCTGCTTTCGATTATCGAAGGATAAATTGATTTAAAAAAAAAAATCAGAATTTGTTTAACACTCAAAACTATTGGCAATCTGATTATAACAACTTAAGATTATGTCTTTTACAACCCGTTTAATTAACTCCGTATCTGATTTTTATTTTTAAAAATCACATAGCACTAAGAAAATGCACGTCCAAACACCCCTTTAAAGCTAAGAGAGGCACAACAAAATTATGTATTTTTGTACGTTTGTCCGTGGTAAATTCACTTAAGAAGCGAAGGAGTTTGGTTCTATTTGCAACTAGCACGTTCACAATATCCTGAGGTTTGTTTTGATTAGCCGGGAAAAGCTGTTTCAAAGAGTTGGGGGAAACACGATTAGATAAGGGTATCTAAATGGGGAAAAAAAACTCTACAAGTGTCATTATAACCGTAAATTACCTTGAAGACATGGAAAGCTTCCATCTGTATGGCCTTGTTTGAATCCTAGAATAACAAAAACGAGCGAAACCAATCAACAAGCGTCGTTGAAAGGTACATAGAGTAAAGGTGGCTAAATGGGTTTGGTCACACATATTATTTCTAGTTTTGGTAAAAATATACTTATATCTAGTATTGGGAAAGATGAGCAAGGTTGGGTTGACCCGTAATCACTTTAGGTCAATTTATGATTCTTTTGTGAATTTTTAATCTCTTAACTAAAATTACAAAACCAATTCTATTACGACAAAATTGACCCATTCATACTTAAATGGGTCGGAACGGCCACCTCTTAAGTAGGGGAAGAAGTATACCCGGAGAAGATTCATAAGAATCCTCATGTTTTCCAAAGAGCTCACATACCGGACCATCACAGCAGTATTAGAACGATCCAGTAACATTGCTCCTAACAGCTAAAACATACCCACACAAATGTCAACGAGCTTTATGTCAATTTAACAATCAAAAACATGAATAAAGAGGTTGTGAACGGCAGTAGACCTTAATTGCATTCCGTCTGGTAATGTAATTAGAAGATTCCAACAACGCATTATACTCCCCAAAAAACTACAAACGCATAATCCAATATAAAACCTGCTACGTAGTATTATAAAAGACTATTTTTGGAATATAAAAAACACTTACCCAATCATAATTTGTGGTAAGATATTCCGCAACAGTTGATTTGTGCCTGGTTAATAGTTCCTGGGGATAAAAAAACGAAACAAATAAAATTAGAAACTCACAATATGACTAACCTTAAATGTTATTCCCTAAATTACTTAGAACGTAATTCAACATAAATTACTTAGAACGTAAACTAAAGATACTTAACCTTAAATGTTGCTGCTGCATCTGATGATATGTCAAAGTTAGTGTCATGTTGATATCTGAAGAACGTTTTCATGTGATCCGACTCCAAGAGATATTTTGCAACTACTTGATGCCGAATGCAGTCTCTCAAGATTGCACCAAATGATATAGCAGCTTCAGGGTCATCATAGCTGCAAATTCAACATTTTACACATTATATTTAAAACGGAAAATATTCTTAATTAGCAACATGTGGGTGTGGTAAAATGGGCTTACCCGGGTATCAACATATCCAGAATATCTGTATTTTGTTCCAAATATTCAGCAGCAACATAATGCTCATGAACTCGTTGCCTTTGTAGATTTGCAACGACATGAGTAATATCTTGGCGGGACTGCAGGGCAATGAACTTATTTCTATATACATGATGAAAAAGATTATTACTAAAAGAAAGAATGGTTTGTTGGTAACGTACCCCCGGGTCCAAATGAGGAAGATGTTGAATGAGAAGGCGTAATATATCTTCCTTGAAAAATTCCTGAGTTAACTTTGCAGCAGCGTCTACATGTGGTTCCGACATATCATCACCATAAAGTACTATTTTCATTTCATGAATGAGTCTTGTTAATTCACGCACCTAAATCACGACTAAAATTTCAGCAAAAGGAGCAGTTTTTGATATGTACTACTTGAGGTAGATAAACAGGTAAACCGGTTCAGGTCAAAAACATGTAACGATTAGGTATGCAAATACAATTAATGTATTATTGTGATTTTATAGATTATATCATCTAAAAGGTAATGCAGTTTCTCTTAAATAAAAAAATTTAGAAGGTCAAAAGCATTTGAACACACTTTAGGCGAATTCGTCCTATTTGACATGTTTCATTTATAACAGTTCATGTCCGTAACGAATGTGTATACTATATAAATACCTTCTCTTGGCGTTTGGCTTCTCGAATATCAGGATTAGGGCACGTATATTCAAGAAGCTCACGAATGTGATGCACAAGCTCAACGGGCGTTAGCGGCTTTGCTTTAAACAGTCCCCTCATTTTTGTCCTCACCTGTTTCAATTATATTATTATTATGACAACGAAATTAGATGGATTGTGCGAGTTTTTTCCGTATTCTAATTAGAAGATCAATAAATCTACGTAATTTTGATTGAAGTTAAATTCATAAACACACAAAAGAGAAAAATCGGGCAAATTTACCTTACAGATGGAATGATTTATAAGACACAAATGAATTTAGATGTTAATAATGTTATGAAATCCGCCATTGAAGGTGTTGTAATTAGTTTTGGTCCATGAGTAATTCTGGATGGTGGGAAAGAGGATGTGGTTTTAATGCATGCAAATATATATTCGGTAAGTATACTTTGACACTCTATACTAAGGTATAAAATACAAAAGTATAAGAGTAAATTAAAATGTTTGGTCCTCAAAATACCTAATTCGTCGATTTCATCTTTGAACTTTTTTTTCCGAAACTTTAGTGCAACACTTGTTATTTTTCGGTGTTTTTTTTGTCCCTTCGTCAAATTACATTTAGTTTTTTACCGTTAAATGTTAACTGAACTAACTAAAAGAACAAAAAATATAACTTTAATTTTCTTTTATTTATTTTAATTAATTAATTTTTCTTTTTAATTTTTTTTAATTTTTTAATTTTTATAAAAATCATGTGCTTTTTCGCATACAAAAATTATATTTAAAATGACATTTAATTTTTCATATTTTTTCGACGATCATCCGTCACCGTCGTTACTCGTCGCCACCACCACCACCTCCGTTGAAAATCATGTGATTTTAAACCATAAATATTTAAGGTTTTTTCACCCTACAATTTACGTTTTTAAAAAATCACATATGAATTTCATGAAGACGGTACAAAATTTAAGTTTGAAAATCACATTGGATTTTCAACGGAGAAGATGGTGGTGGTGGCGACGATGATCGACGGTGACATATGGTCATCGAAAAACATATATGAAAAATTAAATATGATTTTTTAAATTTAACTTTTGTACACGAAAAAACATATATGATATTTACAAAAAAAAAAAAAGAAAAAGAAAATTAATTGATTAATTAATTAATTAAATAAATAAGAGAAAATTAAAATTACATTTTTTGTCCTTTCAGTTAGTTCAATTAACATTTAACGGTTAAAACTAACTGTAACTTGACGGAGGGACAAAAGAACGAAAAAATAACAAGTTATGGACAAAAATTGCAAAAAAAGTTTAAAGACGAAATTAACAAATAAAAAGTTTTGAGAGACAAAAAATGCAATTTTCTTAAAAAATAAATATGAAAAGATAACCTCATTAAGTACTCTCTTGGTAACATGTAAAAGTTAGGTAATCTTTCCATTAAGAGACATTTTTTTTTCACTACAAAATTATCTATATAGAGGACTTAAATTTGATCACTAACATCTTTAGTGACCAAATATTTTGTCAATAATTATTTTAATGACCAATTTTGAATGATCACTTTTCGTCACTAATTTTATTAGAAACCAAATCAGATTATTTTTTTGGTCACTAATTTTGTTTAATAACCATTATTTTTAGTGATGACTGAATAAATTTATTGGTGACAAAAAATAATCATCATTAATTTTTTTTGTCACAATCCTATTTTTCTTGTACTGTTTACAAGACTCTTAGGGGCTGTTTGATATGACCACGGACCAAGGACCCGGACTCAGATCACGGACTCGGTCCGTGGTCTGCGCGTTTGATAAGGCGAAGCTGTCACGGACTCGGTTCATATCACGGACCCATATCAAAGTCTCAGTCTGCAATCAAAACCTGCAGACCACATTGTTTAAAAAAAAACCCTTCGCTGCCCCTGCAAGCTGCTCAATAGCCCTTCTCCTTCTCTTCATGCTATCATGCACCGTTACACGTTCCGGTTAAACCTCATCACTCGGTACGCCAAATTCCTTTATTTCTCTTATATTAAGTAAATAAATAAATATTGTTCTTAAACAGAATTAATTGAATTTTATTAATTGATATTGAAATGAATTAGTTATTGAAGGCCAAAGACTTATCGAATGAAGAAAATTGCAGTGGAAATGGAAAAGAAGAGTATTTGATGAGAAGAATAGTTACTGCTCATCTTGATTATATTTAGGGCTAATGGCTTGTGTATGCTTCCAACTTGACACCGAATTCTATTGTGTACACCCGATTCAGAGCTGTTCTATTGAGTACCACCACGTGACTTTTTTATTCTTTTGAAGACACAAGTTACCTTGACAACCGGTTGCCCGTTCCCATTTGCCACGTAGACGCCATGTCATTTAACCCTCCCATTACCTAACCATGGTTAACTTTTTTTAAAATAAACTTAACCATATACAATCCCAATGCAAGACTCTCCCTCCCAAAAACCCTCCCTCCCGTTCTCTTTTCACTCAAAATTCTTCTTCGATATCTCCTTTTCTCTTTCTCTTTTCACTTAAAAAATCCACCAAAAAGCTTTGTTTTGTCTGTTACAAATCCCAAGTTTGACTCCATTATGGGGTAAATTTTAATCTTAAAATTAGGGTTTCTTTTGCTTCGATTTTTTTATTTAATTTTTTTTTGTTTCTACAGGATGGGATCTGTCGAAGGTTATGAACTAAATGTTCATAACGATGGAGCATTTTTTTATAATCCCTTCAGGTATGACAATGGTGTAGAGATACCGGTGTATGTTCCAAAAGTAGGGTTTGATGAGTTGTGTGAAGTTATTAAAAAAGCTACTGGAAACCCTTTATCTGGTCTCTATTACACCTGTCCGGGACAGAAACCAAAAGACGCCTTGTTCAAGCTTTCCAATGACTATGACGTTCTAATGATGTATGACATTGCTTACTGTTATGGGAAGATTGATGTATACATGGATCACTTTGATGACGATGAAGACATCATGAAGTATGTAACAGAAATACAAAAGCCACCTGAAGATGAACATGAAGCTTCGGTTATTGACAACCTAGATGATGCACCTGTTGATGAACAAGAAAAGCCAGCTGTTGATGAACATGAAGTAGATGACACAGATCCAGAAGATGATGACTATGTTTTGAAGGCTGGAGAAGATGATGACACAGATACAGAAAGTGATACTGCTTCTATTGACTTTCTGTCTGAAGATGAAATTGAGCTTAAGGAGGTAAGAACAAGAAGGGCTGAGGAGAAAAAGAACCCAAAGGTAAGAGAGCAGCCTCAGTTGGGAAAATTTGCAGTGAATGAAAAACCTGATAGGTATGAAACCATTTGTGAGCATGAGGAGTTTATGACAGATCTTAGTAGGAAGATGAAAGTTAGTGATGACAATGATGTGGATCCATTTAAAGCTGCTGAACATATTGAAAAGTACCCAATCCACGATACTCAAATGCATTGGAAGCTTCAGAAAGCACAGGTAGGTGAGAGGTTTGAATCTGCTGAAAAGTTTAAGGAATGTATGACCTTTTATGGACTGTCAAATGGGTACAATATTTACTTCTCAAGATGTAGTTCAAGCCAGATAGTGGCTAAGTGTGGACATAGACCTCCAAGACTTAAAGATCCATCCAAAGGTAAACAAAGGAAACAAAAAAGGTATCCTGATGTAGTTAAACCAAATGGTCCAAAGTGTCCATTTAGATGCTATGCTAGGATTATGAGGACAGAAGAGTCGTTTCAAGTTATTTCTTTGGTTGATGTTCATACATGTGTTAGGAACTTTAGATTTGGATCTCTTATTAACTACAAGTGGATTGGTAAGCAGTTTGGTGACAAAATTAGGTCTAACCCAAGTATTAGATTGGTTGACATAGCTGATTTAGTCATGAAAAAGTATAAATGCAGTGTGACTTTAAACCAATGTAGAAGGGCCAAGGAGTATGCAATAGTTGAGTATGAAAAGGCATTAGAGGATCATTATGGGATGCTAAGATCATATGCTGATGAGTTGCTAACCAGTAATCCAGGATCAACAGTGAAAATAGGTGTTACATTCAATCCAGATGAGAAGGTTTATTTTGATAGGATATACATATGTTTAAAAGGGTTGAAAATGGGGTGGATTAGGGGCTGTAGGAGGATAATTGCTTTGGATGGTTGTTTCTTGAAAAGTCCAAACCATGGGGAATTATTGACAGCAATTGGAAGGGATGGAAATAATCACATCTTCCCTATTGCCTGGGCTGTTGTCAATGTGGAAAACAAGGATAATTGGACTTGGTTCATTCAGTTGTTGGCTGAGGATTTGCAGATTGAGGGTGGTGCTGGTGTAACCTTAATGTCAGATCAACACAAGGTATGTGGTTCATTATTTATAGTATATTACTAACCACATGTTTTCATATTATTAACCACATGTTTTATGATGCAAAGGGTTTGATAGAGGCTGTCAAGACTGTCTTGCCATATGCAGAGCATAGGCAATGTGCAAGGCACATTTATGAGAACTTTAGAAAGCAATTTAGTGGTGTGGAATTCAGAACTCTTTTCTGGTCTGCTTCAAAGTCATCATATCATGTGCTATTTAAGAAGATTATGGACAAAGTTCATCAAGCTAATCCAAGGGCAGCAATTTATTTACTTGAGAGGGATCCAAAAACATGGTCAAGGGCTTTCTTTGCATTGCATAGAGGTTGTGAAGCAGTAGAGAATGGCTTCAGTGAGTGTTTCAATTCTGTTATTGTGGCTTTAAGGAACAAACCAATCATCACCATGTTAGAGGCTATAAGAGTGATTGTGATGGAAAGGATGAACACAATGAGAAAGCTATGCTTGAAGTGGGATGGTGCAATCTGTCCATCAATTCAAAAGAAACTGGAATGGTGCAAGGATCAACACAGGTTCACTCTTCAACATTGGTTTAACTTTTTTGTATTAATATTTATAGTATTTTAATATGGTTTTAATCATAGGTTTTGGCTTCCTATGTTCTGTGGAGGTTATGAATGGGAGGTTAGACAGTGCAATAAGGGATTTAAGGTTAATGAACAACATAGAACATGCAGCTGCAGGATGTGGCAGTTATCTGGTGTGCCTTGTCCACATGCATGTTCAATGATATTTGCCCTGCATAAAAACCCAGAGGATTATGTGGCAGATTGGTTCAAAAAGACAATGTACTTGAATGCCTACAAATATTACTTGAAACCTGTTGGTGGGATGTCAACTTGGAAACCAAATGACATGAACAGGCCTCTTCCACCTAAACCAAAGAAAATGCCAGGGAGACCAAGAAAGAAGAGGATTAGAGCAGTAGGTGAGGGGGGCAGTGCCACAAGAATTTCAAAGGTTGGAACAGTTATTACATGCCATAATTGTTGGCAAACTGGTCATAACAGAAAAGGATGTACAAATGACCCTGTTACACCACCTAGGAAGGACAAGAATGTTGGTTCTGCTCCAGTTGGTTCTGCTCCAACCAGTGGTGCTAGTGATGAGGCTGGTTCAAGCATGCATGCAGTTGGTTCAAGCAGTGCTGGTTCTACTACAACCATGCAGGTGGGAAAGCTATGTTACACAACATCATACAGGTATGTTTTTTAGTACAAAAACTATGTTCAGTGATTACTATTGTACACTCTTTTAATAGACAAATATACTATTTAGGAAACATATTGATGAATTGATGGGAGCTGGAACACTTCAAGGCATTTTTGCTGGTGGGTCAAATCCAGAAACATTTCTTCTTAGGTTCATCACATGGGGCAAAGAAAGGTGTAGGCTTGGGTGTAACAAGTGCTCCAGGTGTCCCAAGGCCAAATGCAAGATATGAGACAGGTATGAATTTAGTATCATGTTGGTTAAAGTAGTGAAATGGCTTGTGTATTGACTATATCTATTACTTAGGCCCTATTAAAAGACCTTTACCTTATTGGTGGGGATATGGCTTATGTACTGATCCAGTTACAGGTGAAGTGTTTGAAGGGAGAGGTAAGAACTGTGTCCCAGTCCCTGTGTGGCCTCCTGAAGTTCCATTGCCAATTACTCAAGAAGATGTACATGCTGCTGTTGGAAGCCAGGAAGAAGATGTACATGCTGCTGTTGGAAGCCAGGAAGAAGATGTCCCTTTGGGAAATGTGGATGATAGTGAGGAGTTGCCTTTGGGAAGCCAGGAACCAGTCTTCAGTCAGTCTTCACAGGAAACACCAAAGCAGAAGAAAGTTGTGAAGCAGAGAAGACCAAGTGAAAGAATCATGAAAAGAAAGCTAGGAAAGCAAGTTCAGGGACCAGGAGATAAGGAAGACAATGCAATTGAAATTGCAAAGTAGTATGTAGTTGGTTGTGTGGAAAACAATGTATTTTGGTTGGTTGTGTAGTTGGTTGTGTAAGGAAAACAATGTCTTTTGGTTGGTTGTGTAGTTGGATGTAAACACTATGGTAGTATTTAGGTTGTGTAATATTTAGGATTAACATTTTAGGATGCAGTTGGTTTATAATCCAATTTGCAATTTTTGGTGTAGAAGAATTATAGATGCAGTTGGCTATATATGCCGTTTTCAAGTAAGTGTTGTTTATTACCATTTTCAAGTTGCTATGTTTATTACCAAATATAAGAGGAAAAAAGGTCATTACAATTCAAAATTCACAATCTATTATAATTGCTAAAACAAAACACATTACAACAACAATTTGTTCTTTACATAATTTTGCTAAAAAAACCTAATCCAACAGCTAAAAATACAACAACAATCAACAAAATGACAACCAATTTTTCATAAACCACAATCTTTGACTTTGCATAGGTCAACTCATGCATCATCTTGTTCATTTCCATCCTTGAATCTTTAATCTCTTCATAAGCAGCATTTCCAATACTTCCCCTACGTCTTTGCAATTCAAGATGAAGATTAAATAGGAGTTTCTTGTAATAAGGATTACGGATTTCTTCGTCAATAAACATATACAACTTGCATTTCCTTTCTTTATCCTGTTAATTGTAAAAAGAATTACACTGAATGTGTTAAAATCAATTGAAATCAATTGAAATCAATTTGGGGCAAAATTAAAAATTAACAAACTAACCATTACGGGGCAGCTGATGAATCTCCTTCCTGGATTCGTGCTTGTCCAAGATGTACGAGGGTGGATTTCGAATCCACAGTCACAAAAAACGGGAATCGCCATTTAGGTTTTTTGGGAAAAAACGGGTAACAATTTGTTAAAATTAGGGTTTATAACAATGGGGATAGGTAAAACGGGTTGAAAAAATGGGTTAAGATCCGGGTTTTATTGGGTACGTGGAAGCTTAGGTGGAAGCTTAGGTGGACAAAAAAACCTACGTGGCATCTGAGGTGGATGGTAACTTGTTACACGTAGATTTTTGTAGGTAACCGGTGACCTTGTGTCTTCAAAAGAATAAAAAAGTCACGTGGTGGTACTCAATAGAACAGCTCAGAATCGGGTGTACACAATAGAATTCGGTGACAAGTTGGAAGCATACACAACCCTTTAGCCCTTATATTTATACCCAAAATAAACACCCATGAATTACTTATTACTACTAATTATTTTATCAAATACTATATATAAACAATTAAACAATAGTTTCCTTGCTTCATAAATCATAATAATTATAGTTATTATAATTATTTGGATTTTAAGATATTTGAATTTGTGTTTAATTTGGATTTATGGTTGATCTTACTCTCCCCAGGAATGAACAATTGGAAAAAGAAAGAGATTATATATATATTTTTTGTTTTTTGGATTTTGTACTACATTAAATATAAAAATAAATAGAAGGGTAAAATAGTCATTTCTTTCTGTCAGCATAGCCAGTCCGAGGCATAATCAAACACAACAAACTCAGTCTGAGCTCCAACTCAGTCCGAGCTTCAACTCAGTCTGCACTAACTCGGTCTGCAACTATTAAACAGCCTCTTAGAGTTAACCATGACATGCTAGTACTTAAGAGGACCAAGTATGCCTTAACATAAATGCAAGAATGTACAAACTAATTGTTAAAAGATTTGAAAAAAACTTAGTGACCATGGGAAGTTACATCTAGTTGGATTTTAGTTAGACTAACCAAATGTGATTTATCCATTTTTAGTAAGAGCCAAACTAGGAATTCAGGTTAGTTTCCTTTTAGAGTAATGTTTACCCGTTACAAATTTGGAAACTTGGAGGATAAATTGGATGGTGATGGTGGCTATTAGAGTCCACTATGTTGGGGTGGTTTCCTTTATTTGTGAAATGAGCATCATAGTGTGATACGGTTTATTCTCTACCTGTGAAATGAGAACTTACTGGAACAAAATCCTACATGAACTTTGATGATTGGATTAAGAAGAATTAGTTACCAGTCGACCCAACACTATAAATCACAGTGTATTTCTTTCCTTTTTACACACCGTCATTTATTATTGTGTTTGTTTATATACTTGTGTGTGAATACATTTCATATTGTTGTGTTGGTTTGATATTGTGTTTATCTTAGATTTTACAAACAAACGTTCTAACATCAGTTTTAGAAAGATTTCTTAAAACCATAAAATCAAACAAACGCTCAAACAAACGTTACTATTGTGTTATCTTAGATTTTACAAATATCTATGATCCGTTATCTTCAAGCTATGATATCATGATTCTTGTTGCTTGCGCACACCTCAATAAGATATCACCTCAATAAGATGTCCATATAACAATAGCAAGATGAACATGAAGGAAAACAAATAAGGAACCTAGCAATTTAAGTGGTTTAGCCCTTCAAGTCTAATGTACAAACGAAACTGTTGGAATTTTGACGTTAACAACCCCGAGAGAATACGCGGAATACAAAAAACTTCGATTATGGTAGTGGTTATTGAACAAGAAAGAAGAAAAGAAACCGAGAGATGAGAATGTTTAGACGACTCTCATTAAGGAAAATAAAATTTCGGTACAAAGTTTAAGTGTCACCCCTTGATGTGTAAAAATCGAGTTATATTATTTTATAAAAATAGGATTATTACTTTAGTTATGATTATCACACAATAGAGACAAGAATACCCGATCATATAATAATATAGCTTTAGTAAGTCCGGAATCGAACACAGGGAACGGTGTATTAATATTTATTTAATCTAAACTATTTAATTAACCTAAAGAAAACAGTAAAAGGGGGGCGTTTTAGTTTTGATAGAACGTTTTTCGATCAAGTAATTACCTAAAGCAAAATAATAATTAATTAACTAAAGTGGTTTTTGAATGAAAAGATGTTTGAAAAAGTTTTCAAGATGTAATCAGATATTTTAAAAGCACACTACAAGAAAAAGTGCTTTTAGTGACAAGAGGGTTTCGTCACAAAAAGCACTAATTTCGTCACCAAAAGTGATTAGTGACCAAATAAAAGTGGTCACCAGTCGTCACTAAAGGTCCGTCACTAATTACAATTGGTGACCACAACCAGTTTCGTCACCAAATAGTGACGAAAAAGTCGTCACTGATTGGACGATGGTAAATACAACTTCAAACAATGGGTGACCAAGTACCCGCGTCACTGATCTGTTAGAGACCAGATGGTCGTCACTATTTATGTTCATTGGTGACGAAAAAGTCGTCACCATCCACAAGTCTCCAACAACCACATTATACCCGGGTTCTTGGCACCTTTTCCTTTTACCAAAACGGAAACTAAAATGACTTGTTATAATAACGCAATTTAATCCAAACATAGAAGAGAATGTATTCAATGCCATAACATATCAACAATTGTATCCGTTTCTCTACCATGTTATTATTAAAGAAATATAACATCTAACATGAATGAAGACTAAAAACATCATCTTTCTTATAACATACAATCTTTGAATCTTGTTGATACGCCATGGTCCACATTATTATGAAACTGTTATGTTACTGCCCGCAATGTACGAAAGGGAAAATGACTAGTATTAATACGCCATGGTCCACAATGATAGCAGAATCTTCATGTTCCTCCCTGTATGGTATTAATACAAGAACCAGAAAACAACTAAATAAACTAGAGCAATTAAAACACTTGGTATTAATACAAGACATTTGTAGGTGTAGAACTGCTAATTGAAGCTAACAAGTATCCTAATCCTAATACAATTGGGGTGATTTAGATATAACTTGGTCAGATGTATATAATCATCCTATATTACTTGAGGCCTGCAACTTATGTTTTCTATGTTTGTTTGCATGCACAAAGTATTAATCTACATATCCTAATCCTAATAAGCATTCTGATCAAACAGAACGACCAAATAGTTATAAAGATGCGAACTTACATTTGTATTAATCTACATATCCTCAACCAAAGAATTTTTCAGTTCATTCATTGATGATTCCAGCTTGGCAATCCGTGCTCCCATGTCCCTCTTTTTCTCATACTCCAGCCTAAAAGTCAAGTCAAAGTTTAACCGCAAATATTTGAGTGCTAGAACCCGCATAAACAGTACAGATGCAGAAGGCTAAGATGTAATATAAAATCATAAGCGATAGGTTCAAAAACATTTAACCAGAGAACAGCTTGCAAGCTTTCATTTTTAACTAAAATGTACTTGTAAGATAATAAACATTGAATCATTAATCTATTAGAAGATATCGAGAGGTAGCAAGTTGCAAGCTAATAAACATACTGGTATTTCAACTTGGACTGCTGATTGCGCAAGCTAAGTCTTTCCTCGGCCAACTCCTGGGCAGCTGCAAGCTGATTCTCTTCATACTCACGGATATTTTCCACCCCAACAGACTCGCTGAATCTTTTGTAGATCTTGTCAACAATTTCATTGATCCGCTTTTCTAGTGATAATATTTTCCGTTGTCTTGAAGATATGTTATCTTTTATCTACACAACAGAACAAAAAAGAGAAAATCACTTTCTTTTCAGCTTTATGCATAATGGACTATCAAAAAAATCACATGATTTATCATTTCAACAACACCTTAACAAGTTGAGGTTCAATATAACCAATTTCCTTCCACAGTCAATTTTGAAAGTTTCTCCTCCATACTTTTCTGCAACAGAAAATGAAAAAGGATGATATCAGAATTATGCTCTATATTCATTTATCAAAGAAAATATACAAAGAAAAAAACGAAACAAACCTTCTCAATCTCTGCATACTGAATCTTCTTCTCAAGTCCACTGATCTTCCCAGATGCTTCGGACTCCTTTAAATGCATTTCTCTTATCGACCCAAGCTCTTGCAACTCTGCCTCAAATCCTTCTTTTTTCTTTTTTTAAACCTATAAAATTCAGCTACGTGTAAATGGTACTGCAAGAAGACTAGAATACTTACAGCTAAATTATACCACAAACCTTCTATTTCTTATCGTCCCATTTATGTGACCTCGCCTCCATTCCACCACTTGTACCGCCAGTCATAGTACCAGCCTTTGTCAATAAAATTCCATCCACCGTCACAACTACAACCACATTGGAAATAAATTTTAGAAACAAAACTAATATCACCATAAATTAATATCCCATTGATGTTTTACCTTTATATCTCTCTCCAGTCCAACTAAGACGCTTAGCCTCATCAAGATCATCACAGACTAACGTATTCCCGACAGCAAATAGGATAGCTTTATCCAATACTGGGACAAATGTGTGATTGTTAAGTAAACAAAGTTCGAAAAATAACTATGACGCAGCGAGATCTATTGAATGATTAGAACTCAAACTAAAACAGGGAGGAATAAAAGGATATTGGATCACATCAAAGATAAGCTTTGCAGTTCCTCCTAAATTGCGCATCTTCTCAACGACTGGCTTTACTCGAACTGAGTGAAGGGGTATAAATGTCATTGGAGGAAGCCTTTGATCTTTCAAATACTGCACATGATTGTTAAAATGATAAATACAAAACCCTATTTTTTATTTCCATATATATTATGTATCTATGTTATTTACCTTGATACATTCTTTTCCTGTCTGTTCAGCATCAACAACTACAACATCCATAAATCTGCCCATAGCAACAGTTACAGCAAGATTATACTTCTTTTGTGTTGGCCTGCAAAGTTCAGTCATACGACCATGAACACCAGGAAAAAGGCGCCTGAGAGCCTCAACTATTTGTCCTTAACAACTACCAGAAAAGCTCATAATTCATAACTATCAAGTTCTAATCAACTGAAAATATTTGCAGCATCCTAGTCCTTAACAACTACCAGAAAAGCTATCAAATCAACTAAAACTATTTTCAATAGTTACTTAGCAATTCCTTATCACATCACCGATTATCAATATGTAGCATCCTAAACAACTGCGATTTCAACTTCCAAATCAACTATAAACATTTTCTTTAGTTATTCGTCACATAATCAATTAACACTCAATTTCATAGAAGGTATACATGATCATAACTATCAAAATATCAAATCCGCAGAAGCTAACAGCTATAAAATCAATAATTATTCGCCGAATATGATCACACGTTCAATTAATATTCAATTTCATACCAAACATACTGTGACAACCGTCTAAATTTCAGGTGATTTCAGTTACTATTTCGGCTCGAAACTTTGGTTCTCTTTTATTGTGTTCATAATGTTCGGGTTCATTCTATTGTACTTTTAAATTGTCAGAACAAATGTCGGAATCAAAATATAAATCCTAACACCAAATAATCAATACAAGAACTTGACTAAGTTCATAACGGTAACTACAATGATTCTAGTCCCTAACTAATTAACGGTAAACAACAAAACGTCAAAAGCTGGATTTTTCAATTCAGCCGGCGGCTGAATATATTCAGCCGGCGGCTGAATCCAGCCGGCGGCTGAATATATTCAGCCGGCGGCTAAATCTCGCTGTCCAGCTGGATGGTGACTCATTTTTGCATGTCACACGATTGGCCAACGAATTTTTACTCGAGAATTGGGCACAAGTTACTGCCAAGGGCAGTAACATCACTCACTTACCCACTTCTAATTCATTTTCAAGTTTACACAAACACACACACCTTACTACCTCTCTCTCATTCTCTCTATTTTCTCTCAAAACTCAAACTCAAAAACAGAAACAAAACACCTAAATCAGTCCTAAAAACACATTTTCATCCATAAAATCTTTCACAAATCGTCCTAAGATCAAAGGGGTAACAAGGAAAAGGTTTAAATCGGGTTTCCAAGTTGTTTTTGAAGCTAAAGCTCATCCAAACCGTCACTTTACTTTCTCCTTCGGTAAAACATTTTCTTTTTACTATTTCTATACATATCTTGGCTTGCATGTATGATCTAACACATAAAAATAAGTTTTTATAAAGTTTTATAACCATTTTATTTCAAAAACGGGTTTAAACAAAAAGGTGACTTAGATCTATATATTTGTGGCTAAAAATTCAAAAGAAACTTATATTTGAGCATATATATAAGTAATCTTGATGAATATTCAGTTGCATGTCGAAATCTAGCTCAAAAACGCTTAAAAACGCAAAAATGGCAAAACTGTAAATCTGTCTGGGCATTTCAGCCGCAGGCTGAAACATTTCAGCCGCAGGCTGAATTCAGCCGCCGGCTGAAATAATCCAGCCGCCGCCAGAATGCCCTGTTCACTATTTTCGTTGTTTTAACGGTCGTAAACGTGATTTTAAGCTCAAACAAATTATCACAGATTATATACGATAATAAGCTACTGTTTTGACATATTATATTGTTGGAGAAACTTATTGGACTTGAAACGTGTGTGATATATATATTTAAACGTTGTATTGTGCATTTAAAGCGAGAAAGTGTTTTGAAAATGGATATAATTTTTATAACGCGGAAGCGCTGCCCAATTTTCACCGTAAATAACATTTCAAATTCAGAAACTTAATAACTTCGAGACTTATACACTTTAACTTGGAACCTTGACACTTTTGGACATATTTGGACTCATCGGACTATAAGACGTACACGAACATACAAACCATCCGTATTAAACTTTTGGGACAGAATCTAAGTATTATAAATTGAGACTTAAAAATGTTAAATTGAAACTTAACCCTAACTCAATTAAAACTTATACAACTTTCCGGTGTTCTAGGTCATTTGTGATTCCCGACGCGTTCCGCTCTCTTTGTGCTAGTTCATATCTCGTACCTTCGCAAACCGTGAGTTACATCCCCTACTTAATTACTGTTTTCAATTATCTTTTGGGGGAAACAAGAGATCTAAATGAACTTTTATGAACTCTATTGAACATTTTTGACAAACTTATGCTTATTTAGTTTTATGGCCGATTGGCCTATGATAAACTAATGGTTCGCCACCTTTATTCGGCTCTTGATTCAAACTATGTTAAACTTATTTAATGCCATTCTCGGCACTCACATGTACTTTGATTGATCGTATAACTACCATGACTCTTGAGGAATATAGCTACTCTAAGTGACAACTACTAGTTTTAAAATAAATTCAGTGCCTAATTTTCACCACACACTATTAGCTTTGTTAAGCCGTTTAGTAATTATGGGTATCGATACTTAGGAAATAACCGTTCCTTTAAGTGGCGACTTAAGTACATATTACTCGATCAGAAATGACTCCCCGTAGTAGTCGGGGTAAGAGGCATCACGGTTGGTTAATCGGTTTAGTGTGAACACTTAAGTTATTATGCCAAGTAGTCGTTATACATGTAATCAATCATAGTTTACTTATCATGCGCGTATAGAGTTATACGACTTCCGCATCTATCTCTAAATCAACTGTTTTGGTTCGACTATTCTTTAAGTCTTAATCTACTTTTAGAAACTACTAAGTATAGGTATACTTAGCTCAAAACCTTTTTGGTCGAGGACTAGAAAACTGTAACTCACTCACTACTTTATTGTAGTTGACACTTTATCTCTTGTTTCAGGAAATCAAGTGTAAGGCACGGAATGCATTACTTGGATGGGTCATGATACGTCACGTGAAGTCATGAATCGGGAGAAGACCTATTTTGGACATGTTATTTGGGAATTTTATCAAACATTTTATTTTGTTATGTCGTGATGTACTTTTTACTTGGTTATCTTGAAACTGTAAACTCTTAATTATCGTTTAATGACTTGAAACCGTATGTTTTTATTATAACTCGTGTAATGATATCTTTGCTCTTCACACTTCCGTGTTTCCGCTTTAGCGGGGTGTGACAGACTTGGTATCAGAGCACTGGTTATAGCAAAAACGGTTTTGAGAATTTTTCAAAATTTTTTGAAACCAAACTATAACCAAGGCTTTTCAGAAAAATCATTTCACGAGCTTTCAAACTTTAGTAGATTAATTCCGCAATCGCACAGTTTGCTTTTAACTAGGCGTAACTTGATCACCTATGCCTAGTTCAAAATAAATTCTGCGAGAACGGAAAGTAATTGCTATTGTAAAACGGTTTTCGAGTCGAAAAATTCCCGGTCATACTCCTTCCCGATTCTCACGTGACTGACCCATACATTGCATTTTCGTTTACATTTTTCCTTACCTTCCTGTACTCACGTAACGTATTATTCGCAGATTCGACATGTCTCAGTCATCGCACTCACGATCTCAGTCTCGCTCACTTTCACGACTTGCGTCCTCACCCGGACCATCAGAGGATCCCGCAGCATCCGAGAGTCAGCGTCATCAGACGACTGACCCATCTGAGGAGAGCTCAATGGCGTACTCCAGCAGCATGGGTACCTCTAGCCCGAGGACTGTGCTACCAGTCGCACCACCGGCCCCCGTTGAGGCACCGCCCCAGCGGCGTGGACCTCGTGTCGTTACGACGGCACGCAAGCAGGTCATCCTTCCAGGTCGGCTACCCGACCGGATGGCCGCACAGCAGGCCGGATCATTCCGACCCACACCTTCACACCTCCCGTTTGGTCATCCACCTCCCGAGGCACCGCGTACCTCCATGCTCGACCATTACTCATGGGAGCGCCAGCTCGAGCGTGAGGAAATGCAGCGTGCCCGTGACGCTGAAGCAGCCAGGCAGAGGACACCGCCTACTCCACAGCTACCCCTCCCTCCGCTCTCTTGCACCGCGAGGTAAGGGGACTATCTCAGGAGGCCCAGCAACAAGGGCTTCTCCTCTGCGAGGTCTCTGATGCCGCGCATCGATTGTCGGAGCAGGCATTGCGACACCTCGCTACGGCTCAGGCCACTGCCCGGACGGTGCAACGTCTGGTGGGAGTCTGCTTGGTTATGGGGACCCTCTTGGCGGTTGTGGTCACCAAGATGCTTTTCGAGAAGCGCCATTAGTGATTTCTTTTACTTATTGTACTGTAGGCTCGAGTTGTAATTTTCCTGTGTACACAACTTAAAGCCATATCTATTTTATTTCCTTATGTATTGAACTTGTATTCCATTCACATTTTGAACCTTGTATTCAACTCTATAATATTTAATGAATGGAATTCTACCTTATTATCTATTTGTGTTATTGTCGTGTGAATCTTCAGTTATCTTTGGGTTGTATCTTTTGCGTGTGAATCTTGTTGTGTGAATCTCTCGAATCTCTGTCGTGCGTGTTCTATCTTGTGGAATTGTTGTCTTGTACATGGTATTATATTCTTATCATACTCTAATCGTGCGATCTAAACTGAATCTGTTGTCTGTTGTTTGTTGTAGAATCATGGCACCCCGAAGCAACGCCAGTATCATTGCTGAGCAGGTCGCTGAGCAGTTGAATGCAGCGATGCCGAACATGATCGCCCAGATCACGGCAGGCATCAATGCGAACGTCAACAACCACCAGCGACAGAATCAAAACAACAATCAGAACCAGAACAACAACAACAATAACCAAAACCAGAATCACAACCACCAAAACCCTCCCGCTTGTACCTATAAAAGCTTCATGGCATGCAAGCCCAAGGAGTTCCACGGCACTTCTGGAGCCGTAGGACTTGTGTCCTGGTTCGAGAGTATCGAATCAGTATTGCACATTAGCAAGTGTGCCGAGGCCGACAAGGTAGAGTACGCCTCATGCGTACTTCATGGGAAGGCCCTTTCATGGTGGAACGTTAGGACCAGAGGGCGTGACACCGCCTATGCTCTCACCTGGGAGCAATTCAAGAACCTTTTGATTGCTGAATACTGCCCTAAGGGAGAAATCAAGAAGCTTGAGGCGGAATTGTGGAACCTCATGATGGTCGGGAATGACATTGAGGGGTACACCACCAGGTTTCATGAACTGGCCCGACTGGTTCCGAGGCTAGTAACCCCCGAGGAAAACCGCATTGACCGTTACGTTCTGGTCTAGTTCCCGAGATCCGGGGAAATGTCCTCTCTGCTGAACCTCAGACCTTACAGAGTGCAATCATCCTGGCATACCGACTCACCAGCGATCTCCTCTCGGGCACAGCACCCTCCAAGAAGGAGGAAGGAGAGAAAAGAAAGGCAGATCAAACCCCCGGAGAAAACAACAAGAAACAGAAAACCACCCGCAACTACGCGGTAACTGCTGCACCACCACCACCACCAGCTGGAAACCGAAGCTACACGGGGACGAACCCCAAGTGGTGCAACTTTCATCACCACGGGAACTGCCCGGTATGTTCTAAGTGCCAGAAGGTGGGGCACTTCTCCAAGTACTGTTCAGAGAAAGCCGCAGTCCAGGGTCAGAAGCCTGTGTGCTTCGAGTGTGGAAGCGATCAACACTTCCGTAATGCCTGTCCCAAGCTTCAGAATGCCCAACCAAATCAAGGTGGACGGGGTCGCGGACGTGCTTTCGCACTTACAGCCGAGGAGGCTCGGCAGGACCCGAATGCGGTGAACGGTACGTTTTCTGTAAACAACCACTATGCATCTGTATATTCGATTCTGGAGCAGAAAGAAGCTTCGTATCCTTAGAATTTAGACCTTTCATTAATTTAGGATCTAAGATTCTTAAGGATAGCTTCACCGTAGAGTATGCCAACGGTCAGGAATTTGAGGCTAAGGATGTAATCGTAGGGTGTTCCTTTTGCCTAGCTGATAAAACGTTTCCCATTGATCTAATTCCGATAGAGCTGAAGAGCTTTGACATAATAGTCGGAATGGACTGGTTATCTCGGTTCCGGGCCGAGATCGTCTGTTTCGACAAACTCATTCGAATCCCTCTACCAGACGGCGAAACCCTTGTCGTGCAGGGCGACAAACCGGGTCAACGACTTCGCATCGTCTCCAGCGTTAAAATGCACAAGTACCCCTCAAAAAGGACTTTGATGCATTCCTAGCGCATGTCATCGAGCGATAAGCCTAAGGAAAAAACGAATACAAGATATTCCCGTAGTCAAGGATCATCCAGAAGTCTTTCCTGAGGATCTACCTGGGTTACCCCACTTCGACAAGTGGAATTCCGAATAGACCTAATTCCTGGCGCAGCAACCGTCGCTAAGACACCATATCGTCTAGCCCCACCGGAAATGCAAGAGCTATCGAAACAGCTACAGGAACTCTTGGATCATGGTCTTATTCGTCCGAGCTCGTTCCCCCTGGGGGAGCCCCAATCCTCTTGTCAAAAAGAAAGACGGATCTCCGAATGTGCTGAACAAACTGACCGTCAAGAACCGATACCCACTTCCGAGGATCGATGATCTATCGACCCATTTGCAGGGTGCACTTACTTCATCTAAGATCGTCCTCCGCTCGGGTTATCATCAGGTTCGAGTCAGTGAGAACGATATCGCAAAAACCGCTTTCCGAAACCCGATACGGACATTACGAATTCCTCGGTCATGCCATTAGTCTGACCACGCACCAGCGGTGTTCATGGATCTGATAACAGAGTGTGTCGACCATATCTGGATAGAATTCGGAATCGTATTCTATGATGACATCCTCATCTACTCAAGGAACAAGGAGGACCACGCGAAAAACATCTGAACTTGTCCTCTCGAACTTCTCAAGGATCAGAAATTGTACGCACAATTCTCGAAGTGCGAATTCTGGCTCCGAGAAGTACACTTCCTTGGCCATGGTAATCAACCAAGAGGGAATTCATGTCGATCCAGCAAAGATTGAAGCGATTGAGAAATGGCAAGCCCCACCGAAATCCGACAGTTTCTTAGGATTGGCGGGCTATTATCGGAGGTTCATTAAAAATTTCTCAAAAATCGCTAAGGCCGCTGACCGAACTTACACAGAAGGATAATGACTCTTCACCTGGTGAGAACAACAGGTATGAATCCTTCCAGAAACTGAAGTATGAACCCTGTGCACGCACCGATTCTGTCCCCTACCGGAAGGTACGGATAATTTCGTAGTGTTTTGCGAGCGTCTCATCAAGGACTTGGGTGTGTCCCTCATGCAAAAGGAAAGGGCTCATCGCATACCATCGAGGCAGTTGAAGATTCACGAACAGAATTATACAACACACGACTTAGAGCTGGGAGCTGTCGTGTTTGCACTAAAAATTTGGAGGCATTACTTGTACGGCACTAAGTGCAACGGTGTTCACAGATCACAAAAGCCTTCAACATATTCTTGAACAGAAAATGCTCAACATGAGCAGCGAAGATGGATCGAGCTTCTAAGCGACTACGATTGATCAAATACCACCCGGGTAAGGCAAACGTAGTAGCTGACGCCCTGAGTCGTAAGGAAAGGGCTAAACCATCTCGAGTTAGAGCATTGGGAATCCAAATTCAAACTAACCTTCAATCACAAATTTCTAAAGCTCAGCAGGAAGCCTTGAAACCCGAGAACCTTAAGGGCGAAACCCTGCACAATCATGAACAGGAATTTGAGCTTAAACCGGACGGAATCCACTACTTCAAGAATCGAGCATGGATTCCTAGAGCCGAGGACCTTCGCAAACTCATCTTGGACGAGGGCCACCCGATCCCGATACTCTATTCATCCGGGATCCGACAAGCTGTATAAGGATCTACGGAATACTATTGGTGGCCGGGCATGAAAAAGGACATAGCCTTGTATGTGGCTAAGTGCCTTACCTGCTCGAAGGTCAAGGCTGAATATCAGAAACCATCAGGGCTATTGCAACAGCCGGAGATCCCCATGTGGAAGTGGGAGCAGATCTCCATGGATTTCATCACTAAATTGCCTCGTACGGCAAGGGGCAATGACACAATTTGGGTGATTGTGGATCGATTGACTAAGTCCGCACACTTTCTGCCGGTAAGAGAGAACCATTCAATGGAGAAGTTTGCACAGATCTACATTAACGAGATTGTCTCTCGTCACGGAACGCCTCTCTCCATTATTTCCGATAGGGATAGTCGATTCACGTCCCGGTTTTGGAACGCTCTTCAGAAATCGCTCGGGACGCGACTAGACCTCAGTACTGCTTACCACCCTCAGACCGATGGTCAGAGTGAAAGGACGATTCAGACACTGGAGGACATGCTGAGAGCGTGTGTAGTTGACTTCGGAGGAAGTTGGGACGCTCACTTGCCCTTAGTCGAGTTTTCCTATAATAATAGCTACCATGCCAGCATCAAGTGCGCCCCATTCGAGGCCTTATACGGACGCAAGTGCCGGTCGCCGCTTTGTTGGCTAGAAGCTGGCGATCGACAATTAACAAGGATCGTCCAGGAAACCATTGACAAGATCACGACCATCCGAGAAAGATTGAAAAACCTCTCGTACTCGGCAGAAGAGCTATGCCGATAACCGAAGGAAACCCTAGAATTCCAGTAGGCGATAGAGTACTCCTGAAAATATCGCCATGGAAAGGGGTAGTCGTTTCGGGAACGCGGTAAGTTGAGCCCGCTGGTACACAGGCCCCTTTGAGGTAATTGAGCGTATCGGCCCAGTGGCGTATCGACTTCAACTTCCACAAGCTCTTTCCAATGTCCACAACGTCTTCCATGTCTCGCACTTGAAAAAGTGCTTATCGGACGAGACCATTGTCATTCCACTGGACGAGGTCCAGATCGACAACAAGCTCAACTTCATCGAGGAACCGCTCGAAGTTGTAGACCGAGAGGTCAAGCAACTCAGACAAAGCCGTGTTCCTATTGTCAAGGTTCGTTGGAACTCCCGACGTGGTCATGAATTCACATGGGAACGTGAAGATCAGATACGTCAAAAGTATCCTCACTTGTTCAAGGATACTTCTACCTGATTGGGCGAGTCAAATTTCGGGACGAAATTTCTTTCAACCCGGGGATGATGTGACAACCGTCTAAATTTCAGGTGATTTCAGTTACTATTTCGGCTCGAAACTTTGGTTCTCTTTTATTGTGTTCATAATGTTCGGGTTCATTCTATTGTACTTTTAAATTGTCAGAACAAATGTCGGAATCAAAATATAAATCCTAACACCAAATAATCAATACAAGAACTTGACTAAGTTCATAACGGTAACTACAATGATTCTAGTCCCTAACTAATTAACGGTAAACAACAAAACGTCAAAAGCTGGATTTTTCAATTCAGCCGGCGGCTGAATATATTCAGCCGGCGGCTGAATCCAGCCGGCGGCTGAATATATTCAGCCGGCGGCTAAATCTCGCTGTCCAGCTGGATGGTGACTCATTTTTGCATGTCACACGATTGGCCAACGAATTTTTACTCGAGAATTGGGCACAAGGGCAGTAACATCACTCACTTACCCACTTCTAATTCATTTTCAAGTTTACACAAACACACACACCTTACTACCTCTCTCTCATTCTCTCTATTTTCTCTCAAAACTCAAACTCAAAAACAGAAACAAAACACCTAAATCAGTCCTAAAAACACATTTTCATCCATAAAATCTTTCACAAATCGTCCTAAGATCAAAGGGGTAACAAGGAAAAGGTTTAAATCGGGTTTCCAAGTTGTTTTTGAAGCTAAAGCTCATCCAAACCGTCACTTTACTTTCTCCTTCGGTAAAACATTTTCTTTTTACTATTTCTATACATATCTTTTATCTTGCATGTATGATCTAACACATAAAAATAAGTTTTTATAAAGTTTTATAACCATTTTATTTCAAAAACGGGTTTAAACAAAAAGGTGACTTAGATCTATATATTTGTGGCTAAAAATTCAAAAGAAACTTATATTTGAGCATATATATAAGTAATCTTGATGAATATTCAGTATCTAGCTCAAAAACGCTTAAAAACGCAAAAATGGCAAAACTGTAAATCTGTCTGGGCATTTCAGCCGCAGGCTGAAACATTTCAGCCGCAGGCTGAATTCAGCCGCCGGCTGAAATAATCCAGCCGCCGCCAGAATGCCCTGTTCACTATTTTCGTTGTTTTAACGGTCGTAAACGTGATTTTAAGCTCAAACAAATTATCACAGATTATATACGATAATAAGCTACTGTTTTGACATATTATATTGTTGGAGAAACTTATTGGACTTGAAACGTGTGTGATATATATATTTAAACGTTGTATTGTGCATTTAAAGCGAGAAAGTGTTTTGAAAATGGATATAATTTTTATAACGCGGAAGCGCTGCCCAATTTTCACCGTAAATAACATTTCAAATTCAGAAACTTAATAACTTCGAGACTTATACACTTTAACTTGGAACCTTGACACTTTTGGACATATTTGGACTCATCGGACTATAAGACGTACACGAACATACAAACCTTCCGTATTAAACTTTTGGGACAGAATCTAAGTATTATAAATTGAGACTTAAAAATGTTAAATTGAAACTTAACCTAACTCAATTAAAACTTATACAACTTTCCGGTGTTCTAGGTCATTTGTGATTCCCGACGCGTTCCGCTCTCTTTGTGCTAGTTCATATCTCGTACCTTCGCAAACCGTGAGTTACATCCCCTACTTAATTACTGTTTTCAATTATCTTTTGGGGGAAACAAGAGATCTAAATGAACTTTTATGAACTCTATTGAACATTTTTGACAAACTTATGCTTATTTAGTTTTATGGCCGATTGGCCTATGATAAACTAATGGTTCGCCACCTTTATTCGGCTCTTGATTCAAACTATGTTAAACTTATTTAATGCCATTCTCGGCACTCACATGTACTTTGATTGATCGTATAACTACCATGACTCTTGAGGAATATAGCTACTCTAAGTGACAACTACTAGTTTTAAAATAAATTCAGTGCCTAATTTTCACCACACACTATTAGCTTTGTTAAGCCGTTTAGTAATTATGGGTATCGATACTTAGGAAATAACCGTTCCTTACTTAAGTGGCGACTTAAGTACATATTACTCGATCAGAAATGACTCCCCGTAGTAGTCGGGGTAAGAGGCATCACGGTTGGTTAATCGGTTTAGTGTGAACACTTAAGTTATTATGCCAAGTAGTCGTTATACATGTAATCAATCATAGTTTACTTATCATGCGCGTATAGAGTTATACGACTTCCGCATCTATCTCTAAATCAACTGTTTTGGTTCGACTATTCTTTAAGTCTTAATCTACTTTTAGAAACTACTAAGTATAGGTATACTTAGCTCAAAACCTTTTTGGTCGAGGACTAGAAAACTGTAACTCACTCACTACTTTATTGTAGTTGACACTTTATCTCTTGTTTCAGGAAATCAAGTGTAAGGCACGGAATGCATTACTTGGATGGGTCATGATACGTCACGTGAAGTCATGAATCGGGAGAAGACCTATTTTGGACATGTTATTTGGGAATTTTATCAAACATTTTATTTTGTTATGTCGTGATGTACTTTTCAATACTTGGTTATCTTGAAACTGTAAACTCTTAATTATCGTTTAATGACTTGAAACCGTATGTTTTTATTATAACTCGTGTAATGATATCTTTGCTCTTCACACTTCCGTGTTTCCGCTTTAGCGGGGTGTGACACATACATAATAACAGTTTCATAATTCAAAAAAAAAACACAAATGCATACACTTGTGGTGTCGATCGTCGGTGTAGTTCGATGGAGTAGATCGATGAAATAGACTGTCAGTGTAATCGCCGGTGTAATCGCCGTACTATCGCCGGAATATCGCCGGTGTAGATCGATGAAGTAAATCGCCGGTGTAATCGACGGTCTAATCGCCGGTGTAGTAAAACATGTAGACTGATGTTATTTTGGGTATTAGTCGAGTCTGTTTGTAAATTTGATCTATTTTGGGTATTTTGATGGGTTAAAAAAGACACATGGGCCTATTGACTTGGTGGGCTTCATGAAGTACTCCGTATATGTTTTTAACCAACCCAATAAGCTAAACAACATATATTTTGAAAAAATAATAAACTTTGTAGAATATAACATGTGTATGTTTATGTTTTGATAAAATTCTTTTACCATTATAAAAGTTTATCAAAATAATTTTACGATTTGAAGTGCAATTATTTTACATATTTTGGTGACCAAAAAATTTCGTCACTTATTTTTACTAAACCAAATTAGTGACCAAATTAAAAGTCGTCACTAAACTTTCGTCACTAAAAGTACTTTTTCTTGTAGTGCAGTGTTCACTTGGATTTAATGTTTCACTTGAATTATGATATATAATATTATGTATGAATTGATTTAACTGTGATTTCTTCATTAACTAGATTTCCTATTAGAGTCGTCTAATCCTACAAATTAAGGAAAGATGGTACGAACATCTTCGCCGTACATCAAGAGCTATCTTAGATTTATCCACCCTAATTTGTGCATTTAATTAACTATTGTTAACAATTTAATCTGATGACTACGAATTAACAAAAGTCTCAACTATTCAGTTACGATATGTCACACCCCGCCAAAGCGGAAACACGGAATGTGAAGAGCAATAGCATTCGATACACAAGTTTATAATTCCACACCAAATTATATTAAAAGAAACATAGCTTCAAAGGTTTACAAATGTTTAAAGCATCGTTTGCATATCCGAAATACAAGTTAAGTGTTCATAGCCAAGCCACTCGAACCCTTTCCCATTCTTGAAGTCATCAGCCCAAAGCATAAAGTCATCAGCAAGCTTATTCGTAACCTGAAAATACGAGTCAAGTGTTAACTACGGGAGACGTAGTTAGTGAGCTACAAAGTTTTAAGTAATCAAAGCGTTGACGCATAGCAATGCGTAAAGTATAAGTAATCAAGTTTCGACGCATAGCAATGCGTAAAAATATAGCATTCATGTAGTTGTCGCATAAGCATGCGAAAAGTATAGTATTCAAAAGTAGTCGCATAACCATGCGTAAAGTGTAGTATTCAAAAAGTAGTCGCATAACCATGCGTAAAGTATAGCTTTCAAAAGATTGACGCATAGCAATGCGTAGTTTAGTTTTCGTTTTCGTAGGCATTGACCACATAGCGCAACTATGTGACAATCCTAGTATTGCCCAATGATCGTTGCTAAGCCTAAAGCCTACCCATTTAGTATTATGCACCATCGTTATAGGTCGTTGTGGTGAGGGTCAATCTACCCTAACAGCGCTATCCATATCTACTAACGGTCCTTTACAAAGGGATTAATAGCAACTAATGTTCTTGGTAGTTTTCGGGAATTTTCAGTGGTTTCTCACGTCCATGTTGTACAAAGGCCGCAATATGACGATCGATTGTTTTAGTCATTGGCAATTATAGCTTTCGTGTCCTCGACATTGTTGGCAAAACCCTCAACAATGCCGGCAAAATAGTTATTTGTTTTAGTATTCAAAATATCAAATCATTTCATAGTAACATTCAAAATACACAAGTTTTTTCGTAATAACATTGAGTATCACATCGTTTCGTAATAGTATTCAAGTGATAAAGCGTATTGTAATAGTTTTCAAGTATCAAATCGTTTCGTAATAGTATTCAACTAATAAAGCGTATCGTAATAGTTTTCAAGTATCAAATCGTTTAGTAATAGTATTCAAGTATCAATCGTTTAGTAATAGTATTCAACTATCAAATCGTTTCGTAGTAGTATTCAACTATCAAGTCGTTTCGTAAAAGTATTCAAAGTATCAAATCGTTTCGTAAAAGTATTCAAAGTATCAAATCGTTTCGGCTTAAAAGTGGTGTTTAAGCCTAAGACTCGCATTTCACCCCAAAAATGTAATAAAAGCGTTTAAAAAGTAGGGGTTTGTAACTCACTGTTTGCGAAGATCGTAGCATGCTCGGAATAGCTCGAAAGGTGCTCGGAATCACCGGAATCCTATTTTATACCAATTTTTGGCGTAAATAACATTGTTTATTAGTTCATACAATCGTTAGTCAACGAAATGCTTATGTCATAATGTGTTTGTAATTGGTTTCACAAAAATCGGGAAGCGCTTCCGCGCTTATAGTTTCTAAATCCAAGTTTTCAACACTTTCCCGCTTAACAATTTTCATATCAATACTTATAGTAATTCCCCAATAATAATATGTTATCATGTTCAAATAGTCACTTTATACTCAAGTTTAAGCTTATTACAGGTTCTTTAATATGGTTTTAAGTAATAAGCTCAATATTGCGTCTTATACCGAAAATTACAATTTTTCAGAAATCTGCACCTGGAATGCGCCGCGTCACCTGGAATGCGCCATTATGACCAAAATCGTTTTTGTGGTGAAAATCGTTATTTGGTGGTAGATTTCGACATGCAATAGTTAAAACATCAAAATACTTGATAGTTTACAGTTTTTCTTGGATCTTAATCAACAAAATCAAAGATCTAAACATCCATTTCATAAAAACCCGTTTTATTATGTAAATCTCCTTAAAACTTTATAAAAACTTGTTTTTAAGAGTTTGATCACACATGCAATGAACTATTCTTGTAAAAACAGAAGATTTAAAAGAGTTATACCAAATGGAAGATGATTTGATGAAGGTTGAAGAGTTCCTTTGGTGATTTTAGCCCCAAAAATGCTAGAACCCGTTTTTCCTTGACCCAAATGAAGATTACTTGCTTTCCTTTTGATTATGAACGATTTTGGTGTGATTATTATGGTGATTTTTACTGTGATTTGAGTGAATAATCTCTGTAAATGAAAGGAGTTTGAGAGAGTGTTTGTTGAGAGAGTTTGCAAATGAGAGAGAGAGTGAGAAATGTGTGTGTGTAGGTGTGTTTGTGTTTGTGTTTATGAAATGAGTTTTGTGAGGTGTTTAAAATAGACTTATTGGACCAAATAAAGCTTTTGGGCATGGTCAAAACCGGAGCCAAAGAGTTGGGCTCGTTTTAGACAAGTTAAAAGAGTTTACAAACATTGCTGGTCTGCACCCAGAATGCGGCGCATAAGGCCTTTATGTGGCGCATTCGGGGCAGTTTCAGCAACTTTTCGTTTTTCGTTTGTTCCATCGTTAAGCATTTTCGTTAGTTGAAAGTTTATGATTTGTTTTGAGATAAACTTAGGCAAGTTCATTAAGTGTTTTCTTGGTATTAGGATTCATTTGATGATTTGATTCCGATTTCCGGTTCCGATTCCGAGACACACACGTTTTTTGTTTAAGTAACGTAAAATTTTGTATGAGTGACATCGAGCTGAGCTTAAGGAGTCATGTTTACGTAACCACGTAACACATAAAGTTATTCATACCAAGTATCAAACATACGTATCGAGGTCATAAGTTAGCGTTCTCGATCTAAGTTTTGACGGTTGTAATTCATAATAACAAGCTAAACAATCTAAGCAAACACTTAATGGAATTAGTTCATGATGGATTGAAAGAATTCAGCAAAACAAACAAATAATAAAGACATATTGTTGTAAGATTAAGCTAAAAATAACAAACCAAGATGAACGGTTCTTCAAACACGATTAAACGATGTTAATCGTGACTTCTAAACACTTCTAGGACTCCAAAAACCCTTTCTTGCAGCTGTTTAGTCGACTATGATGGTTGAAAAGTGGAAAAAGGGATTCCTAATTCGTAACCCCAAAGTTTGCTTAAATATGGGCCTGGCCGACCTTCCAGCCGCCGGCTGAAATAGGCCAGCCGTCGGCTGAGATTGTCTGATGAATTTTCTTCCAAAATGAAAATTGTAGATCTCTCTTTCTTTTTTCTTCTCCAATTTGAATCACCTAAATCGGACATCGTATGAAGAAGTTATGATCAAAACGGTAAAGGTGCGTAAAACACTTTTCACGTATGTTCATCAACTTTGATTCTTCATAGATTTTCTTCATTTAAGCTCCGTTTTCTACCGTTTTCAACTCCTTTTTGTCCCACGATCCAAGTTTTACTCTTATCTGCATATCTGAACGAAAAGACTACGCACATCATAACAAAATGCGATAAAAAGGGTATAAATGAGAAATATGATTAAGAAAATGTCAATTATTTTAAGCATATCAAATTCCCCACACTTGAATCCTACTTGTCCTCAAGTAGACTATCAAATTTAAAACAAAACAATCATCTTCAATAAAAATAAAATACTCAACGAATCAAGTAAATTACAAAATTTTTGATTTACGAAGATGAATTTAACAATTACCAAACCAATATTTAAATGCATAACTAAACATCTCACGATTTGGGAAGTATAACACTCAATCACTCGAAAATCTAATCTAAGTGTAATATATGTGAAATTGCTCAAAGCTCAGTCATGACAAGTATTCTATCATAGGCTTAAAAACGATACGCTTCTCCACCAATAGAGTCTAAATAACTAGTTCATGGGACTTATGGTTGTAACAATGGGTGAAGGGTAAAATAATGAAATATGAATGAAAGTGAAATTATATGATAATGTAAATATGGTGATTAAACAGTTTTATAATGATAAACAACTCAATGAAGAAACAATTAGTCTAAAAATCCAAACATTACACTGGTTACTAGACACACACTTCCTTACGAGCACTCATTTTTAGTGTTTGAGACGTTTATATACCATTTTTGCCCCAAACCTATTCTTTTCATCGCCCATGCACATAAATTTCCATAAATTAAGCCTTCGTGTTTTAAAAGTCAATTAATCCAAACATTTAAGTTAAAAATCTATATTACTTTCAAAACTCGATTGATTATTTTCTCCAGTGACTACTTCTGCTGATACATAGTCACGATTCTAGGATTACTTTTGCTGACGTGGCGGTGAGAATCATGATTCTGAGATTTTGTCGGCCCTTAGAGCACCCGGAGTGATAATCACGATTCTGGATTTACTTTTGCTGACGTGGCAGTGAGAATCATGATTATGAGATTTTGAGTGGTATGATAATGAGGATTGTGGTGATTGTGGGACCTAGTTTTTTTATTTTATTTTTATTTTCTTAAAACATTTAAATATAAGATAAATAAATAATTAAAACAATATAAATTATTAAAACTAATAATTAAAACATGTAAATAAGATAAATAAATGTCAGGATCGTATTAGTCTGTGTAAACTAATATGTTCGCCTTCGTTAGATCGTGATCTATTGAAGAAGTTCAGCAGCGGATGAACACTTCAATATTACGAGTTATCGAACAATGAATAATGAATAATGAATAAACAAAAGTATTGTCGAATTATATGCCTCAATCGTATTAATCAATGAATACTAATACAGACGTGTTTTCTATCATACAAGGATCTATCTATATATAGACTTTGAGGCAAACCTAGATAAACTAGGAAACTACTTCTATCCTTATCTAAATATATCATTATCTAGAAATAAGGAAACTCTATCTATTTAACAAAAGGAAACATAATCTAATTATAACTCTATTAATTAGATTATACTTGCAAGGCAAGATTTTCTTCCGTGTCTTGACTTGACTTCTTCCGTATCTTGACTTTGCCCGTAGTGACTTCAATATCACCGTAGCAACTGACTAGCAGTAGAAACTTGTTGAACCGTAGTAACTTGTTGGACAGCCGCACTAACTTGATCTTCCGTAGTAACTTATAATAACTTCCGTATTAATAGTTTAAGTTACTCTTCTTGTTCGTTAGGCTTGTTGTTCATGGTTAAACTATTTTAACTAAGTTATAACCCAACAATCTCCCCCTAACCTTGAACTTTTATGACACATCAAAAGTACAAGTTTTATGCTCCAACATTACTAACTATTTCATTAACAAAACAGTATTAACTATTTTATTACAACTACTTGTTTTGCAAGTCAGATTCTCTCTTGTTCTTTTCTTCAACCCGTTGACACAAAATTCTCCAAACAAGTTCCTGAGCAATTCTTGAGTCACTTGGTCCATTCAACTTTATCTCCACCAACTCATTCAATGTCTTCAATGAGTGTGGATACTTGACAACTACCAAGTAGAATTCTCTTGCTCCATGTCTGCTGATAATTGAGTATACTTCACTTCTTTCATAGACATACCAGTTGAGTATAGGATTATTAGGTCCTTCTTTCTTGAAGACTGAACTTGTTTTCTTGTATCCAGGTTCAAACAGTCCACAGAGAACATCCATTGCCAGATCTGTACCAGTGCATACTCCTTTTCTTTCATGAGAGTATTTTACTTTTCCAATCTTGTACATCCTCCCCAGATCATCTCTATCAAAGTCTCTGATAACCCAGTGAAAGGCTATAAGAACTTTCTTTGACTTGTCTGCTCTTATGACTTCATATTCAGTTTTCAAAGCTCCACCAATAAACTTCCAATCTATGATCACGTGAGGTTTCACATTCAATGGAGTAAATTTTAAACCTTCAACATGGTTTATGTATGCAGAATAATCTCCCCCTTGAGTAGTGCTAGGAGGGTCTTGTTCCATACTTTCAGGTTCTGTTTTAACATCCATGAATGGAGTATCTGGACTTTCTTGAGAAGCAGAAGCAGCAGCATCATCATTCATCCTCCTTCTTTTAGCTAGAGGAATCCTTTTTGATGGTCTTTTCTGTCTTTTGAGCTTGGGATTCTCTTGAGATTTCTCTTCAACAGGTACAGATTCTGGTTGGATAAACACCTTTCTTCCAGTTTTAAGGGTAGCTTCCAAAGTTTTATTTTTAATCTTTGCAAGAGCAGCTTCCCTACTGGCTTCCTTTTGTCTCTCTTCCTTCACAAGGTCCAACATGTTAGTAAGCTTCATAGGGCCTAAGGATCTGCCACTGTACCCTTTGCTTCTTAGGTACTTAGTGTACTTCTCCCTATCTTCATCTAACTTAATTTGAGTAGACTTGGACACTTTCTTCTTCTCAGGCTTGGTTTTGACTTTTGATCGTTTGAGAGCAGCTTCATCTTCTTCCAGAGTTTGCATTCCCTACTCGAAATCTGCTCTAACTTGGCCTTGAGAACAAAGATGTTGAAGGAGTTCTTCATCATACATCTCCTTTTCTTTGATTGCATCCTCTGCAGCAATCTTCTCCATTATTTCTCTTTCTTCTGGAGTTGGAGCTGTATTCAGTCTAGCATGAAGTGCATCTTCTTCAGCTATCTTTTTCTTTCTTGCTCTTTCCTCCTCTTCTTTCTCAGCAGCCATTCTGTTGAACAACTCTGCTGCTTCATGCTCTGTCTGAGCACTTCAATCTCTTCAGCTGTTAAACCTTGAAAGTTAATGGCTTCCTGATTGCTTCTTTCTTCTTCAGTCTTTGATTTCTCCACAACAATGGATTTGCCTTTACCCTTTTCTTGTTCAGCATCAAGGTCAACTCTTTGCACTTTCTTCTTTTTCTCATCCACTGTAATATACCCAAATCTACCTGTAGGAATAGAAACAGACAAACCAGTAGATTGTTCAGGTAATCTTAAAGAGGTTTGTATTGGTTTTTCACCCAATGCAGCTGATGCTCTCTGTTTTGCAACTCTCTCAGCTAGCATCTTCTTTATTTCCTCTTTTTCTTTCTCCTCTTTGATCGTAAGTAGCTGTGATGCTAGAGTGTCTTAATCAGCCATCAAATTTGTTCTTGACATGTCTGTTCTTATAAGAACATTTGCAGCTTCTTGTTGATCAATAGTAGAAGGAGTTTCTGATACAGTGGTTGAAGGAGTTGTAGCTTCAGATTGGATTGCTTGAAAAGGAGTTGAAGCTTCATAAAATGTGGGAGGAATGGTTGTGAACAGGTATGAATGATCTGTCTCTGCATCCTCTGTTCTTGGACTGGTGACCATGGGGTCCGTAGTAACTGGATCCGTAGCAGCTGGGCTAGTTACCATAGGGTCCGTAGCAGCTGGATCCGTAGCAGCTGGGCTAGTTACCATAGGGTCCGTAGTAATTGGATCCGCAGTAACTGGACTTGTCACCATAGGATCAGTAGTTACTTGATCCGCATCAATCGAGTCCGTAGCAACCATTTCAGTATCAACTTGATCCGCAACAACATTTGGTGAAGTTTCAGCTTCCATCTCGTCTACTGTTTCTTCAACCATTTGTTTCACTTCTTGCTGATGCTCCCCCTCAAGTTGAGTATCGACTTCCATCTTTTCACCTTCTGCATCTACCATCATATCAGCAGTGTCAAAATGTGTCTCCCCCTCAAACATACTACCTGTCTCCATTTGTTCATCTTGATTGGAGGTGGCAGTAAAGACAGTATCTGTGCTTCCCTTGTCTTCATTCTTGCTTTCACCAGATGATAACACATTAATTTCTTTCCCCCCCTTGTTTTCATCTGTTGGGGAGTCATCTGAGGAGGATGAGCTGGATGGTTTTGGTGAATTGCCAGCATCTAGTGTGGTGATTCTTTTGTGCTGTAACTGGACTGATAAGAGAGCCTGTTGTGCCAGTACCTGTTGCACCAAAGAAGTAAGAGAAGACAACATCTCTTCTTGTTTTTCCACCTTCACCAGTAAGGATTGGTACATGTCCATCAATTCTTTAAACTGACCACCACTACCCTCACCCCTTTCCTGTTGGGTACCAACAGGTGGAAGATCATAGGGAATAGAGAAACTCTCCTGCCTAGCAGAAGCAAGTATCTCTCCCATGGTCTCTTGGCGCCTGGGACCACCTTCCCAATCTGAGAACAAGTCCTCAGCTAGGGATGGTGTTGCCGTAGTTTGGGTCTTAGATATGTTGATACTGTCCTGAGATCTACTATGAGAAGTAGAGGCTGCAGTAGTATCAGCCCTCCCTACATGGTCTCCCCTCTCCTTATGGACCACCTCAGTGAACAAGGGGGTGTGTTCAATGTTTTCCCCTATTTTGTGTGACATTCCTGAAGATGTTTCAGGGAATGCTTTTGCAGTGAGAGATTTAGGGATGGTTTTAGACACAAGAGGCTGAGTAACCCTCTTGAGTCTCTTTGAAGCAGCTTTGGGTGGTTTGTGAGGTGAAGAAACTGTGGGTTTAGTCACTTTAGCAGTAGTGACTGGGGCAGTAGCAACTGGAGTAGAACTCACAGTAGCAACTGGAGGTACAGGGGCAGTAGTAACTGCCGTAGTAACCTCAGGGATTCCACCTACAGTACTGGCTACAAATATGGCACTAGTGCCCACAGATATTGCCGTAGTACTGATGGTGGCAGCTGGGGGTTGGGACAGAGGTAGAGTTACTTGTCCTGCAGCTGTGGGAATGGTGACCACCAACATTTTTGAGAATAGTGGTGTCACATTAGCTGGACCACCCTTGTTAACTTGTCTCATATTAGTGAAAACCTTCTTTGAATGAGCATGCGATTTAAAAAGATTTTCTGATCGTGGAAGATCATTATGGACACAGTTTATAAAATGCTGAAGAAATCGAGGATACATTAAAAATTTATTCGGTGGGTTCTCGATATTCTTTCTCATTGAATCAAAAATCATGTAGGAAAAATTATAAGTTCTTCCTGTAGCCAAGCACACCATAGCGTTGGCTAAAGAGGAACTGCCCTCATGCCATCCTGTTCTTTTGGGGGACATACATTGTTGCAAAGTGTGCAACATATATTTCCACTGAGGGGAGAATTTTGCTTTTAAAAATGTTGAAATGTTTAAATCCCCCTCATAGCCCATGTTTGTAAAAGTGTTTACCAGGATGTCATAGGGGAATCTTAGTATACCTTCGGAGTCTAGAAGGTTCAGATGTTCTCGGAGAGAGGACTCTGTAACCTTGATTGATTTTCCCTTCACCACTGCATTGATGACGATATCTGCTTCATCCAGACTAGCAGACGTCCAGAACTCCCGAATGTGGGATTCATCAATATCAGGGTTGATTGTTAACGCCGTCTTGATCTTCGATTGATCAAAGAAATCGATTATTTGATGGAAATCGGCGTTGTCAGCAGTCTTTTCCAAGCAAGCCACCATGTTGTGCGTTTTGAATAATTGAAATTGTTCCGCCATTGTTGATTCTGTGTTTTGATTAGTAAACTGATGAACAAGAATGTAAATGGTTAATCACAACGATAAAGAAAATCGATTGATTTTAGTTCTAACGGTAACTTTTTCGGAAGACTTAGGGGTTTTTGCAAACGGTAAGTTTTAAACGGTTAAAAACATCCCCTTCTATACTGAAAAATTGTAACAACTTGACACCCCTGATTTGATGCGGGTAATGATTTAAAAGTGACGGTCCAATTAAAAATTTCCACGTGTCACTAGTAGCTGTGCCTCGCGCCTGAATTTTAAAAATTAGGTCCAATCAGTACTTGCCACGTGTTAAAGATGTGTTATCAGGGCTTGACACGTGTAAAGTTGGGTTACAAGTTGTGTTTTGACTTGTCAAATCATCATTAATTAGGGTATTCTTATCTATTAAGAAACCTTTTAAAATGATAATCTGCAGTATTAACAAAGGGTCCGTAGTAAGTTGGTTAAAAGAGGCCGTAGTAATGGTTCATGGCCGTATTAACTGGACTGGCCGTAGTAACTTGAGTTACTGGCAGTATTAAACCAGAGGTCCGTAGTAACATTACTCGTCCGTATTAACCATTCGTCCAATTTATTGATATAGGGCAGTAGTAGTTAAACCTTCCCTTAGTCCTTAACATTTGGTCGTACTAATCATACTTTGGACACAATTTGTCTTTACTATTAATGTTGCAGCAGTAACATAGTACAATACTAAGAGTAAGGTACTTGATTTTCATCATAAGGTTACTACTTCTCGAAGGGACTTGCTTTAACAAATAGAAATACTAATGAAGTATATGAGTTATTCATCCGTATTGATCATTCCAATGCTTGTAAAGAATTGAATCTCCACCTCAAAAGCTTTGGTGAGAAGGTCAGCCAGTTGATTGTCAGTGTGGATCTTCTCAACATGGATTAGTTTCTTCTCGTTGCAGTCTCTTATAAAGTGATAGCGTATCTCTATATGTTTCGTTTTGGAGTGTTTGACTGGATTGTTGATGATGCTTATAGTGCTTTGATTGTCGATGTAGATTGGCGTGTTTATGAAGGAATAGCCATAGTCCATCATTTGATTTTGAATCCAGAGCACCTGGGCACAACAACTAGCAGCAGCAATGTACTCAGCTTCAGTGGAGGAGGTTGACACCGTTGTTTGCTTCTTACATTGCCATGACACCAGTCTTGAACCAATAAATTGGCATCCTCCAGTCGTCGATTTCCTGTCTA
>CAJVGC010000582.1:22880407-22903222 GCA_910822075.1 Senecio squalidus
TTTGCGAAAATATTTGATTAATGTTAGTGAACTATTCAATTGTGTTACCGGACTTTGTGGGTATGTTAACTTAAACAATTTACTTTTGGAAATTATTCAATCCGATTACTCCAACGAATGTTCAAACCTAATAAATTGACGAATGAAACTACTTAGACAGATGACAAAAATTTTGAATTTGAGGGGAACAAGAGATTGACGATCATGCAATCTCGTAATCTGAACAATTTAGTTCTCACAAAAGATTATGGATATTGTGGCGGTAAAGGTAGTCCCGAATACCGTGGATTTGAGAGAAGAATGATGGATGTGTGAAATCACAAGTGACATTGGAAAAAATGACGGGTGATTCTTTCATTGTTCAATTGAAAGTGATACAAAAAAATTATTGTTTTAGTCTAGTTACCATATCTGAAAAAGAATGTCATTTAAAAAAAAATAAGAAAAAAGATCAAAATTTGTATGTGTGAAAAAACCAAAATGCCATTTATGTGGTTGCAAATCATCATCTTCAACCTCTCACAACCTGTTTGAAAAGTTAAGTACTTTTAATAACAAGTTCTAAAAGGTAACACAATTATATACAAATAAAATCTAGTAACTGTAGTCCAAATTTTTTGCAAAGTTTAGTAAATATTTATCAAAAAAAATATAAAAATAAGGTATTCCAGAGAAAGAAAAAATTGATGTATGCCACTAAAAAGTTTCCTAGTGACGATTGTTTTTTAGTGATCATGATTATGTAGTCATTAATAATTTTATTTAGTTATTATTAAAAAAAATAGTCAATAAACATAATTAGAGACAAAAGAAATAACTTTATGTGGTCTCTAAACAAAAATAACAGAATTTAGTTATGAAAAATGACTACTCAAATATTTTTTTTAATAGTCACTAAATGTTTGTTGCTAATCTTTTCTAGAGATTAGATAATATTATTTTTGGGTCTCTAATTTTATTTCGTGATCATATTCAATGACTATCTTTTTTAATAATAATCATATAAAATTATTAGTGAACAAATTATTTTAGTCAACAAAAAATATCACTGAAACTACTATTCTTGTACTATATCTACATCATTTTTTAAATGTATAGTTAAAGCCACGTTGACAATTTTATTACTGATTAATCTTTTTCTACTTTGACAACTTTTTTAAACCGATCTTTGTCTTTTAATGGAGATTCTAAACCTAACATTTACGAGGATCTAAACACTATTAAATGAATTGTGCATAGAGATGGCAAAAAAAAACCGTATCTGGTGGAGACCCGAAAACCGAATCCGAGTTGACTAGGTAAATCCCAGAGTTGATCGGGGACGGGGACGGATAATAACCGAATTCAGAAATCGGGGATGGATGTGGGGATGGTATTACCTATCGGGTATCCATAACCGTACCCGAAACCGGCCCCGATGGATACCCGAATATATATATATATATATATATATATATATATATATATATATATATATATATATATATATATATATATATATATATATATATATCCGTATGAATTTTGCTATTTGGGCGATTGAAGTGTTTGTTTATTATTATTCCTATGTTTTTTTTGTTTGTGGTTACAAAGTGTTAAGTTATTTATAATAAAAGTTCAAAAACTTGTAATGGGGAAAATTCCTCGATTACTCGCTGGGGATCCCCGTTACCCGATGGGGATGGGGATGGGGCCAAAATTTTAATGCCCGACGGGGATGGTTACGGTTATGGGTATGTGGGCGGGGATCTGGTTATGGGGATGGGAAATGCAATACCCGGCATACCCGTCCCCGTTGCCATCTCTAATTGTGCATTAGGTTCGCTGACACCTTTTTCCCAGCCTGTATATCTATTTAACTTTTTTATTTATTTTTTATTCAAATTTTTTATAAATATATATTTATAGATTACACCATTAACTAAAATAGTTATATTGTTATTTTGATTAATTGATATTCTAAGTTTTAACTTTGACCTGATTACGCTATTAAATAAAGCAACAACGTATTTTAACCTTTTTTATTGAGTTACTATATTAAATAGTTTTCATTTTGTCGGGCCTTACGGTTGTCACCAAAAAATAGTTATGTACATAATTTGTTTATACTTTTACCAGTAGAAGAGTGATCTCGAAAAGCATGAAGTGGGTTTTGGATGAAAATAAAGTATGTAATAAATTTTATAAAGTACCCATAGGACTGTCACTATCAATTATTTTAAATAAATTAACTAGGTGATTATTTCGATTAGGTTATATTTTTATATTTTAACTTTTTTGTTTGGGTATCAAGGACACTCACAGCCCAGCTCTCAACACACATCATACCTATTTGTTTTTTTTTTCTTTCAAATTAGTTGCATATAAGTTTTTATTTTTCTATTGTGGTTACTATGTTAAGTAATTAAAATAACAATGTTTCATATCGATTAATTGTTATTTTTAATTTTAATTTTACTTTTTGAGTTTCGTTATTAGATAAAGTACATGTGTCTCTATTTCGATTTATTATTTTTAAAGTAGCAACAGACACATTTTTTTGAATTTTATACAATCAATTCAATTTTATAAAGTGTAAAAAAAATTTTCCTCGTTAAATTAATTGATTAAATAATTATTATATAATAGATTAGTATATGACAATATGTATATAAGTTAATATAAATGTTATATACATTATCCATATATGTTTATATGCTGTATTAATATATGATTTTTGATAGCAAGCAACTAAGTTTTTTTCCTTCCATTTTCTGTTTTTTTTTTTGTTATGCTGTTAGTGTTGGTATTTAACTAGCTCTTCACGAGATTGATTATCAAATAACAGTGAAACAATGGAAAAGAGAAAGATATATGGCAAATGTTTTGTTGTTTCATTAACTGATTGTTGAGGGAATAATTTACAACGTACAATTTGCCTTACTATTTAAAAGGAAACTTTGCAGAAAAATAAGGAAACAAACTCCACTAACCCTATGACTCGGACTTTCAAAAAACACATCGTTTGATTTATTCAAACTTAAACTGAAACAAAAATACGTGCCATAAAAATAAATAACTTAATTCTGAATTATCTTCACATTTTCCCCTTTAATTCAGAAGTTCAGACCTTCTTGATTCCCATGAGATTTCGCATCTCCTCAAGCTTCACTTTTGCAAGCGGTTTTGTGAGTATATCAGCTTTTTGTTCTTTCCCACATACATGAGCCACTGTAATTTCACCATTCTCTACACATTCTCGAATGAAGTGAAATCGTATATCTATATGTTTACTACGCCCATGAAACACTGGATTTTTCATTAGTTCTAAAGCTGATTGGTTGTCAACAAACAAAGTAACAGGTGGTATCCACTGTCTTGTTACCTCTGTTATGAGACGGCGTAACCAGATGCCTTGACAAGCTGCCATTGTTGCAGCCATAAATTCTGCTTCACATGACGATAAGGCCACGACCCGTTGTTTCTGAGATGCCCAAGTGACCAAATTTCCATTCACATAGAATGCCATTCCCCCTGTACTTTTCCTATCATTCACATCATTTGCTAAGTCACTATCTGAATAACCTGTGAGAGTTACTTTGCTTTCTCCTTTCAGGTAAGTCAAACCATAGTCAAGAGTACCCTTCACATACCTTAGTATTCTCTTCACTGCTTGCATATGTTGTTCAGTTGGTTTCTCCATGAACCGACTGACCACTCCAACTGCGAATGAAATATCAGGACGAGTATGAATTAAGTACCTCATGCCTCCAACTATGCTCCTGTATTCAGTGGGATTTACAAATTCTCCTTCTCCGTCTTTAGTCAGCTTCAGGTTGTGTTCCATTGGGCTTTTGTCAGGATTGCACTTTATCATACGAGTCTTTGTCAAGATACTTATGGCATAGGCTTCTTGCTTCAGGGTTATGCTTGTTTCTTGCTGATTTACTTCAATCCCCAAATAGTAAGAGAGTAGTCCAAGATCACTCATCTCGAACTTGGCCTTCATGTCCATCTTAAAATTCTGAATACTCTTGTGACAACTTCCAGTCACTAGTAGATCATCTACATACACCCCAATGATCAAAACATCATCATCCTTTTTTTTCGTGTAGACAGAATACTCTTGAGCACATCTTACGAACTTCAAACTCTTCAAGTATCTGTCTAAACAAGCATTCCACGCCCGCGGTGCTTGTTTAAGACCGTACAAGGCTTTTGACAACTTGTACACTTTGTTGACTTCCACGTTTTTCACGTACCCTTCAGGCTGAGATACGTACACTTCTTCTTCTAGAGTGCCATTTAGGAAAGTCGATTTCACGTCAAGGTGATGTACACGCCATCCGTTAGAGCCTGCGAGAGCTAAAATGACGCCTACCGTTTCGATCCTTGCTACCGGTGCGAATACTTCGCCATAGTCGACTCCCTGTTTCTGAACATACCCCTTTGCGACAATTCTGGCCTTATACTTCAAAATCTTTTCACTTGGATCTCGTTTCACCTTGTACACCCATTTTAGGCCTATAGCTTTGCGATTTTTTGGGAGATCAACCAAGTTCCAGGTTTTGTTCTTTTCAATTGATGATAATTCAGCATCCATAGCTTCGACCCACTCTCTTTTCTTGCTTGCTTCTGTATAAGAAATTGGTTCTTCATCATTTCGAATCATCATCAACTCATCAATTTCTTCAGTTTCGTCGTACAAATCTACGAGCAAACGGTAACGTTTTGGGGCGCCACCGCCTGTAGAACTTGAGGCGGTGCTGGGAGCCGTAATTGGGGATTTAGGCGAGTCTGGTGTAGCTGGACTAAAAGGAGTGCTTTGTGGGCTGTTGTGTGGGTTTTCAATTGAATTAGTGGGCTCAGAGTTAGTTGATTGTACACTAACGGGCTGTGAATTTTCACCCCATTCGCTGCCATCATCTTCATCTGCATAAAACTCATATAGTTCAAAACCAGCAACAGTAAAACTCATACCTGGTGTCTCCTTTATCTTTGAACTTTTCTCCCATGACCAGCCCTGTTGTTCTTCGAAAACCACATCCCTGCTTACATACATTTTTCCGGTGTCTGGATCCAATAACCGATACGCCTTCGTCCCCTTTTCAATTCCCATATGAACCAATCGCATGCTTCTTTCATCCAATTTATTCAAGTGGCCTTTTGCTACTCTCATGTGAGCTACGCAACCAAACACCCTTAGGTGAGCAATGTGTGGTTTCCTGCCTGTCCATTTTTACCATTTTTACACCGAAACACAATTGAGTCTTTTCCTTCGATTCTAACCTTTGATTCGTTCCCAAACTTCACGTGGTCGTGAACGGTTTCGTTTAGATCACGAAACTTGTCTTTATCACCAATCATGTGATTACTGGCTCCTGTGTCAAGGTACCACATACTTGACCGCTTTACTTCATCTTGTCGAGTTCTCAGTTCTGGCCTCACATTTTCTTCATTTAAAAACACCTCACCAACCTCTTCATCAAACGATGATAATAGGAGTGCTGGCTCACCATCATCATGTTCTTGAATCAGATTGTTTTCATGGTTTCTTTCTCGTCTTGGATTTGTGCACTCTGCTGCATAGTGACCATACTCTTGACAATGGTAGCATTGGACCCTACTCTTATCTTGATTATATGAAGTGCCGCGCCCTCCATCTTTCTGGTAATGTGATCCTCCTCTCCCGCGAGTGCCACGACCACCATTACTCCTACCTCTTCCTCTGCCTCGTCCTCGATGGCCTCCAAATCCACCATGATTTGACTTTGATTTGGGGTCACCTTCTCCCTTCTTCTTACTTCTCTCTAACCACTCTTGGTGTGTCAAGAGAAGTTTACGATCATCACTATCACCATGCCCCTTCATTCTTTCTTCATGAGCCTTCAATCGTCCGATCACTTCTTCCATTGTCATGTTATCTAAATCCCCAAATTGCTCAAGTGTTGAAGCTATTTGAAGAAATTTGGTCGGTACAACCCTGAGTAGCTTCTTCACCACATAGGACTCATCTATAGTATCGCCCAAAGTGCGCATGTTACTGACGATGTTGATCACCTTCGCGGCAAATTCATCAACACCTTCTGTCTCCTTCATGATCATCGCTTCAAATTCAGCTTTCAAGGACTGAATTCTTGCAGTCTTCACTCTATCTGCTCCCATGAACATCGTCTTTAGAGCCTCCCATGCTTCTTTGGCTGATTTCTTTTCAGCCAACGACAAAAGTAAAGCTTCCGGTATCCCTTGATAGATGGCCGCCAACGCCATCATATCTTTCTTCACCTCCACAACGGTGTTTGATGTTCTAGGCTCCACTGCATCCCAAACTCCTTGGGCTTGCATGAATACGCGCATCTTGATTGCCCAAGCCGCATAATTGTTTCTTGATAACATAGGATAGTTAAGTGTGAATTGCCCTTCTTTTCCACCATTGCCATTGTTTCCTGCCATCTCTACACCGTATATTTTTAAGCACCAGGTTGTGCTCTGATACCAAATGTTGGTATTTAACTAGCTCTTCACGAGATTGATTATCAAATAACAGTGAAACAATGGAAAAGAGAAACATATATGGCAAATGTTTTGTTGTTTCATTAACTGATTGTTGAGGGGATAATTTACAACGTACAATTTACCTTACTATTTAAAAGGAAACTTTGCAGAAAAATAAGGAAACAAACTCCACTAACCCTATGACTCGGACTTTCAAAAAACACATCGTTTGATTTATTCAAACTTAAACTGAAACAAAAATACGTGCCATAAAAATAAATAATTTAATTCTGAATTATCTTCACAGTTAGCCTCTCCTAACTGTTTTGAAATTATATACTATTCCAGACTAAATATAAGTTTTTAACACATTGTGGAGCGCGTTGTGGAGCTCGGACCTTAAAAACTCGTTTGTTATGTTTTACAAGCTCCATAACACAGTACATACATCAATGCAAGTTTCTTTTGATGAGGACTCTAAAATCTTGAATTTTATTAGAAAACCGAACATATTTACATGTTTAATAAGTGACTTGAAATGGTCAATCATTGCCTCTATGATTGAAACCAGAATCAAGAACAAACATGTCCTAAAATTAAAAACTAACAAACAAAACAATCTCCATAAAACTTGAATCAAGCCTTTCCGCATCCTGGAGGGACAATTTTTCCTTCATAAATTGGCTTCACATTTGTGCATTCTTGGATTGCAGGGCCAGCAGGACCTTCACATGTCAAATCAATGTCCGAAATGTGTACATTCTCACATCCATTGTTGGCTTTACTGCATACAAGCTTCACAGCTTCTTTTAATTTCGAAGTTCCCTTGACGTTCTTGATAAATACGTTGTGAATCTTGACCTTTGACGGATGCTGTATGATTCACACAATTATTAGATGTGAGGTCTGATAACATATAATACATTGGTTGAATTTTTATGATCATTAAGCTTGTGAGAAAAACAAATGAATTTATACCACCAAACTGATGGTATTGATTAGTGAAAATACCAAAATGTTTACACTCATAAATTTATAAAAGCAATATAAATAAAAGTCCATGGTTATAAGTTGGAAATTATATTCAAGGATATTAGAAAAAACCTAAAATGTTTGGCTACTTTTAGAAGTATATTTTTGTGTTAGTATAAGTAAAAGAATTTAAAAAGTCTGAGTGCATGCATGCAATACATACATCTTGTTTGCATTGGATATGTGGGCAATAATCTTGCTCGATGATAATAGGGTTTTCAACTTTATCCATGATAAGATCTTCAAAATGCAAATCGGCAACCTCTCCTGGCTGTGAATCAGGCCATGTTTTGATCCGCACACCGTTTTGTGTACCTGTAAAGGTGCAGTTCTTTACATAGACTCCAATAACCGGTTTCTCGTTTTTGTTTCTACCCAAACTTCCAACACTAATACCATGGCCCGGACCACAATGGACACCCTCGATATGCAAGTTGGTACATCCGTCGCCAATTGACACACAATCATCACCTGTTTCAAATTTAGAATTCTTGATTGTAATATTGTTTGACCATCCAATATGAATTCCATCTGTGTTAGGGCTTCCTTCTGGCGCGATAGCGTGGAATTTATCAAATGTTACATTTGTACATGACATCAAGTTGGCGTGGAAGTTCTTGCTGTCTTTTGAAGTTATGCCCGTAATCGTAGAATCTCTAACGAAGTTAAAGCTAAGATTCTGCAGAAATTAAACATACAATCATCATTACTTTATTAAGATTGTATTATATATCTAGCGTCTTGCTAGTTTTTTATTTTTCTAATTCGTTAAAAAATAGGCCACCAAAAGGGTGCTGGGATTGCAATTTGAATGTTTTACCTGCTTCTTTTAGAATAACTAAAATAGTTTCAATAAGTGATTTGATATCTTATTATTTCAACTTATTAAGCATGTAAACGGTTTTAAATACGCAATCCCAAACCGCCTAAAATTCATTTGAGCTAAAGTTCATGAAATTACATATTGAAGAGGTGACCCTTTTTTGACAGTTGTTTTCGGATCATTTATTGCCCATGCCATGGCTGCTCCAACACCATCTAATAAACCCGTACCTGTAACAATATTACGATCATAATAATGTCAAGCCATCGACAAAAATATTTTTAGACTAGAGATTTGTAATGAAATTTTTTATTACCTGATAATGTCAAGCCAGACATATAGCTAAATGTGATCCATTGGAGTCCTCTTGGAATTTGTACGGGATCTTCAGGACCTATCAACGTACCATCGATTTTAACCTCGATTGGGGCTTTGCACGGTCCGTTAAACTTGAACGAGGTTAAACAAAATCTGCCTTGTGGAATGAGTACTTTGCTCGGATTTGTGCAAGCGCATGCGGCATCCCATGCAGCAGTCAAAGCCTACAAAACGATTTATAAAGGAAATAAGACATATTTGCATTAAAACATGCATGGTGGCGTTTAATTATTTACCTCACTAATTTCGGCATCAGGCTTGGCACCAAATTTCCTGATGTCGAAAACCTCAGCCTCTGCAATGGCTATGAACATGAAAATGGCGAAAAATAAACATGATATGGATCTCATTGTGACTAAATTTTTGGGTTTGGATTGAATGAGAAGATCTTCAAAAATATAGTTTTATGAAGTTTTAGAAAGTCTAAAATTAGAACCAAAATTGTATGAAAGACCCTATTTTTTGGTGTATGTGTGTGAATTCAGACAATTGTGTTGGTTTGGGAAAGTGATAGAAAATGAGGTTTTATTTATAGTGTGTGTCGGAAGGAGACCAGACCAAGCATTTCGCAATTGTAATAAGTTAAATAATCTATATACATTATAAAATATTTGAGTATAAAATGTTAATTTAAGCATGATAAAATTATTAAACTACTCTTTTAACAAAACATTTATTAAATAATTATAAATATAAATTCATAACACACATACTATATATACTTAAAATTTTGAAATAATTAAATTTCTTTTTTTATAAACTTAAAACAATCAATTTTTAGTGTGTAAAAAATTTAAAATAAATAAAGTTAATTTTTAGAATTTAAAACTAATTGAATGTTAATAAACCGAAAAATCTTTATCGTTCGTAAAATTATTTATAACAAAATATGTACCATCGATTTATATATTTATTATCGCAGCTGCATCGCGCGAGTATCATACTAATAATTAATAACATAAATAAGTTTCTTCTTTATTTTAATTTTGATTTTTTTTTTTTTTTAATATTTACATGAAAAACATCTAATATAAACATATAGTATTATTTAGTTGTAATCTACTTATTATCGTCTTCTGCATTTAACATATAATATCTTAATTTCAAGAAAAACACCTAATCTATAAATTTTTATGCATCTCTTAATAAACAACAACTCTCAGATATGGTTATCAGCACAATTTGATTATTAGAACCCGTTATAAACAATTGTTTTTTTGATAATAACTATATCTATCTATATTATATATAAATGAAAAACGTTAAATGTCGCATGATTCAACTTTAAAATTTTTGTATTTAGATTAAAAAATAAAAGTTATAATAACAAATTATTACATAGTAATAACAAATTTTGAGTTAAAATTAAAGTCAATGAAACAATACAACTTATATTGTCCTATATAAAATATTTATACATTTTATAGATTATAATTATATTATTTTTAATTAAGTTTTGTGCACATTATGAGAGAATATTGGATAGTTTTTTTTGCCTAAACAAATGATTAAATATTTAATGTAAGAATATAAAAGTAGTAATTGAAAATAAATTAAAGTTTAACATAAAGAGATATTAAATTTGGAAATATTAAAAATCACTTAATTCAGATACAGAATATGTGGTCAAAATCTATCTCTCGACCACACTACAAAAACATTGCCATATTTAGTGAAATTGAAAGTATAGCTTTAAGTCATCCTGTATATTCGGTCTAAAAATGCAAGTTTTTCTGGATCTCAATTGTAAAATTATACTTGAGTTTGTGGATTAAAGAATGACTAGTAGTAAGTACTTATATTTAGAAATGTGGATTATAAATTTCGAAATGGCCCCTCCTTTGATAACAATATTAACATTTTAGTTTTTTTAGAAAAAAAAAGGGTTAGTTAAAAGAAGGAATATTTGAATGTTTGAGATTATAATACAATTTTCTATACCTTGTAGTATGACAATGCAAAAACGATAAAATCACGAATTAATCATCCGAGACATCATTATATCATAAATATTTGTGGTATGTTTTCTCCTTTTTCTTTTTTATTTATATACTCTGTCATAGTAAAGATAAAATGAGAGGAGGTGACAAATATTAGTGTCACGGTAACCATTAGAGTACACGAAGTGATAATTTAATTGTGAGATAATTATAGATTTTATGTTAGTAAACTATGGTTCAAGAATTTTGGTGATGTAATAACCATGATGGTGTGATAAACATTATATTAAATTAAAAACTAATACATAATAATAAAATAAAAACTAGTACAAATAATTTAAAACTAAAACGATATATACCATTAAATCATCTCGTATTTCTCCCGTATGCGTTTTTTTTTTGTTCTCGAATTACGCTGCTTCTTTTTTCGGCATCCCGAGTAGGACCAAATAATTCGATGGGGGTAGTCGCCGAACCATACCACATAGTTCCGGCAACAACAAAAGCTTGGGAGCAATAATTTCCAGGAACATTTGGAACATTTCGTTTTTGAGCAGAAGAGCCGTTTTCAAGAGGTGTTCGATCGATTACGTATTAATCCATATTCAATTGATTGGTCTGAGGTTATCAACAAAAAAAGCCATGTTCGTTTGAAGAAACGCTCTATCGTCTTTCCTTGCACAAGACGTTTGTTGTTATTCGAGAGCCGCTTTTTGTTGTTCGAGAGTCGTTTTTTCTAGTTCGAGAGCCGCTTGTTTTTGGGCACCATTTCTTTTTTAGTTTTGGCAACTTTTTTTTTTTTTGTTTTGGTTAGTTTCTTGAATTGTTCAAGAATTTATCCTTATTTCTTTTCGCAATACCCAGCAAAATAGCTTTTTTGTTGTACTCCGCCACGATATCTTTTTCAAAAGTTCAGACCTGTAACGACATGGTTTCAAAAATAAAGTTTTTCAATTTTTTTTTAATTATCAGAGTTAATGCAACAGAAGATTATAAATACATGATTCATAAATTCAGTTATTCAAAACACCATTCATTACGTAAATATTTATAATATGTAAAAAAAATTATACAAGCTAGCAAAGTCTCCAATGAGAGGAAGTACAAGCTATCCAAAAGCAATCAAAGCTCACCAAGCAAACTAGGCGACCTACAAGCAAAAGACAATTTGGAAAAAGAGTATTAGCTTAAAGCTAGTGAGACAATAATATTAGTAAAGATTATTTAAAACCGTTTACAAAGAATCACATTTAGTCTTTACTAACCCAATCCATACCCACCATCACAATAGCAGGTAATGAAATAATCATCAATCATCTCATATGAATATTACACAATACAAATTCATATTAATTCAATGATTAATTATAACAGTATTAGGGTCCTTCATATGCCCTACACGTTCACAATATTAGGGTCCTCTTATGCCCTAGGGTAAGTACCCCGTTCGCTATTCGCCCATTAATAGATTTATTATAAGCATTGGGGTGCGACTCCCAATCTCTATAATAAATTCGAATGTCAACTTTCACTACTTCGACTTTGCAAACCAATGCGTTGTCGTTGAGGAGGATTCCACGTTTCATCTTATTACACCTCCCTACTCCCACGTGATGTCCCCGGTTGACACATCTTAATACTCAGACATCACTCATGTATGGGATCACGTCCTCGTACCTCGTGTTGCAAGGGAGGTCTAGAATTCCCCGCAACCATCTTTAATTGCTAGCACTTGGCACCCAGTTAATGGTACTAGGTCTCTCCAACACATATCTAGGAGCACTTACAATTACCTGTAATCAAGGCAAGACCTCTTATGCAAAACTAAGGCAACCTCCTTATAATGCATAAAATAAATAACAACAATAACAATTATATAACACATATAATTTATGGTTAATGCACCCGAGGGTCACTGTACTATTCGAGATAATCCAATTGGGTGATTGAACAAAAAAAAGTTGTAAAGTTTTCATTCTACTTTCAAATAACTTTAAAATCATCACTTTCTATTTGAAAAATGATTAAGTTCGTCATGTGGGTCCAAAACCACCGGCTAGCAGCAGGTCATTTGAACACATAGACCAAAAACAATTTCCATGTCATTCTTAACCCGGTCCCACCATCCAAACCCTTTCTTTCCATCATTACTGCCACGTGGACAATGCTTCTTCTTCATTACTTGAGCTAGACTTGTACATGTGCTACTATTACTTGTACTCCTCATTGAATAACCAGTTTCATCTTCACCACCACTAAATACTAATAATTTATTTTCACATACACATATGACTATTGCAAGTAAACTTAAGAAACTAAAAACATTTGATGATATCACATAGTAAACGCTACCAGCATGCAAAATCTAAAGTCAACAGGAAAGCTCGGTATCTACAGTAAATTGGTAACGCTAATAGATCCAGTAAATATAATCTCGTTTTAATTTTGATATATATGGATGCCCAGATATAAAGATTACTTAAAGCATAATACCACACCTAATGGCGTTCAAAGCAAAAGAAATGAATATAGCTCCGTCGCCGGATTTTTTTCCCTAACAGCTCCGTCGCCGGATTTTTTTCCCTAACAGCTCCGTCGCCGGATTTTTTTCCCTAACAGCTCCGTCGCCGGATTTTTTTCACTAACAGCTCTGTCGCCGGATTTTTTTCACTAACAGCTCTGTCGCCGGATTTTTTTCCCTAACAGCTCCATCGCCGGATTTTTTCGCCGGAGAAATAAGTTCCACTTTTTTCTTTGTTCTTTCTACAACCGTAACTCCGTTAGCTTTCTGCTTCTTTTCACTTTCACCGTCACCGTCTCCGGCGTCGTTTTTCTCATTGTTAATTACTTGATTTTTCTTCTGTGAAAATGAATAGAGAGTGTGTGTGTATGAAGTGATATTTATGTATGTATAGGTTGTATGTATAGGTTGTATGTGTGTGTGATTAGAGGAGAGTAATTGTCACGTCAAATAAGAATAAATATCTAGATTGCCACGTATTATTTAAGTATTATTTAAAAAACACGTTGGTTGCCACGTATTAAATGAAAAACACGTCATCCGGTAAAACTGACTGGTAACTTGCTATACCCCATAAAGTGATGCCTTTAAAGTTTATTTGAAAGTAGAATGAAAACTTTACAACTTTTTATTGTTCAATCACCCAATTGGATTATCTCGAATAGTACAGTGACCCTCGGGTGCATTAACCCTATAATTTAAACGAAAGTGTACTTAATCTCAATGTACACTAAACCGAACACGAGTAGTATCAACTACTCATTTTCATAAAACATGTTATCTTGTATTGGGTTTATCAGTATTTGATAAGAAAACTACTTATAAACATTCTTTTACTGTTTCAAACGTCATTTTGTCATAAAGCTCGGTTTTACAAAACCATATTGTACTCACCTCCAAGCTTTTCGATAGCCAAACAGATGTTACGTTAACTTTTGCGATCAACCTGATAAAACGTTTCACTGTTAAAAACGTCGTAACATAAACTGACGAATAACGCATACTACACTTAACGAAAACAACAAAATATCACAACACATGGCATCCGGCCGACGGTGGATATAGGCAGCCGCCGGCTTGCCAACTTTCTTCCCAACCTTCGGTTGGATAATTCCAACCGCCGGTTGGAGACACTAAATCATCTTCTCCAACGAGCTCATAACTTCCATACTTGCAGGTTTTACTAACCTTATCAAACTCAACCAAAACACTACCAAATGCTTGTGAATGATGTAAAAGCGACATATTTACGTAAGAGTCGCGTTATACCTTTCGAAAACGAAGCGCATATAGATTCGGTTCGAGTTCAACATTAACGAAACTCAATTTTGTTTACACCAGATTACTCCTTGCACCTCCAGGAGTCCGAATGTGTGGTTCGTTTGATTTTCTCGCAACAACTTGACGATCGTGTGAATTGAAATATGAAACAGATTATTTCTTTCTTACTTTTGGTTTTCTCACGCAGACAACACACAAACACAAATTGCTTTGTTACTTTCCTTCCTTCCTTATGAAGGAACTTATATAAGATTTTTAGAATTTTCCAATTTAAACCTTATACTTAGTCAAAACGACACTTTTAATACAAAATGCCAATCTTATTAAAAAACTGGTCCTAGACCAAAACTTATTACGTTTCTGGTCCGCTTATAATTTGGGACGTTACAGTCCTTTGGCTCGCTCTATTCATTAATCGGACTAGGTCGGTAGCTTCATTATCTCCGACAAAATACCAATTTACAGTTTTTCCAAACTTAACAAAACTTAACAAAATTTATCCCAATATCATATAAATCGATTACAACAAATAAAAGGCTTTTTAAACGGGTTTTACCTTGCCCTATAAAATACGGCTCCGAATAACTCTGAAACAACTCGTTATTTTCAACTTCCGTTTATGTCAAAACGTTCCCCTCTACTCCAGGAGTAATATGCCGCTTTCATTTTATTAATCCGGCTAATATTGAACTCGCAATCATAGTTTTTCGGTTTTGAAATAAAAATAATAACTTTCTCTTTTCTGTATAAACACACGAACACACATAAATAATCATGATTCTTCTTATCCTCACACACACACACACACACATACACACACACACACACATATATATATATATATATATATATATATATATATATATATATATATATATATATATATATATATATATGTGGGTTCAAATAATATTTAGGAACCATATGAACCACTTTTTAACCGCTAATTTAACACCCACTTTAAATTAACAATTAACTTTAAATTAACATATCTAGAGTATAACTAGGTTTTAGAAAAAACTAATTACATCAATAAAACAATCATTTAATTCTCTTTCTAACAAGCACACACTTAATATAATTTTGACGACTTTTTTTTTCCGGTATATACACTAGTGTATATACTAAATTTACACTGGTGGATATACTAATTTGCCAAAAACACATTTGAATCAAATATTCACTAATGAATACATACGTATACACAAGTGAATACACTTATATTCACCTGTGTATGAACTAGTTCGTGTACATTTAACCATATATTCAAAATGCATAAGATGGCATTCATCGGTGTATATACACAGTTTTTGAAAAATTCAAAATTTGTAGTATATAGACTAGTGAATAAAATAAAAAAAATAAAAAAAAAATAGTCAAAATTTAAAAGGTTTATATTTTTCTTAAAAAGAATTAAATACTTGTTCTAAATGTATATTTTTTATTTCGTAAAAGTTTATGATTTAAAAGATATTTACTTTTGAAAATAAAGTGGATTTTGTTAAATGAGTAGTTAAAAAGTGGTTCTTATGGTTCCTAAATATTTAGGTGGTTCTCATTTGAAACCAACTATATATATATATATATATATATATATATATATATATATATATATATATATATATATATATAGTGAATGGTTCATGCGAGAACTCAAATTTCTGCGAGAACTACGAGAACCAATTTGTAGCCATTGGATGATCAGATCAAGGGTTAAAAACGAAAATGGCATATTAGTAATTAATATAAAAATTGAGTAAGTTTTTATAAGAATTAAAAGGGTATTTTTGAGAATTCACATTGCTTCCTAAAAAATCTCTCCCTCTCTCTCCCCTTAATACCTAAAATGCGTTTAATTAATTATGTCAAACCCTAACCCCACTCATATCCATTTATTCTCTGTAATTCATCTTTTTCTTTCAGTCAAAATCAAAATCAGTAATCATGCATTCCAATCACTCGCATGGCCATAATTCTCGAACCTTCTAAATCTGTAATTTCTCAATTTTGATTTTAATTTTATAGATCTGTTTTTTTGTGATTTTTTTTTTTTTTTGTAATTTTTTGATTTTATGTTGTTATTGATTATATATGTCTTTTTTAATTATTTGAAAATTGTGTTTGTGATTTTTATGATTTATTATGTTGATTATTATTGATCTGAAAATAATTTTGATTTTTTGTAGAACTTTTTTCCGACGATGACGAACATTGTTTGGTGATATATTTGAGAAGGTGAAAGTCCAGATTTGAGATTCTCCTCTGTCCCCATATACTATTATCTTATTATCCATCCTTTTTATATTATTTTCATAATAAATAATTCATGCCATACATTAAAATATGTTATTTTATTGTTGGTTTTAGAAATACAAATACTAGATACTCAAATCAATGAAATATATTACATTATAGAAAATGGTTTCATCTCCGGTTTCTTATAGTTGTTCATATTTGATCATGCTTAGTTTATGGATTTTTTCTCTATCACGTGTTCATATATTATCACAGTTGTTCATTTGTAAACATTAAGGTGCGATCATATAGTGTTTATATATTAACACAGTTGTTCATCTGTGAACATTAAGGTGCGATCATATGAACACACATAAAAGTGAGTTTAGTATTGAAAAGTTAGGGCTCTCTAAATAAAAAATTCTTACTGAAGCATAATATACATTAAAGTGAAATTAATATATTTGTGCATTTATCTTTTCCCAATTGCTATGTAAAGAACGATATTGGTAACCATGCGAAAAAATCATTGGCTGCAGGTTTTTAATAAAGAAAACATCTGTTCATAAATGCACAAGATTTAAAATACTAAGCCAATTGACGAGTTATTTTTTTTCCCAGGCCACACAAAAATTTTACTAGAAAATGATAATTACTTTAAAAAGATATGTAGTGAAAAAAAAAAAATTAAGATGAGAGAAAAGAAAAAAAAATCTAAACTACAAATAAGATGATTACTATTTTACCCTTTCTAATTTCAGAAAAAGAGATTTAATATTCAAAAATAAATGAGTGGCTGAGAATGAGTTCTCGCAGTTCTCGCAAAAATCTGAGTTCTCGCATGAACTAATCCCTATATATATATATATATATATATATATATATATATATATATATATATATATATATATATATATATATATATATATATATATATATATATAACCACTTTTTAACCATTCATTTAACAAAACCCACTTAATTTTCAAAAGTAAATATCTTTTAAATTGTAAACTTTTACGAAATTAAAAATATTCCGTTAGAACGGGTTAAATTTTGAGGACTATTTATTTTTTTTATATTCACTGGTGTATATTCTACAACTTTTGAATTTTTCAAAAACTGTGTATATGTACTGATGAATATCATCTTATACACTTGTGTATACATAGGTATTCACTTGTAAATATATGGTTAGAATGTAGGTCACGAATTACTTCATACACCGGTGAATAGAAGTGTATTCACTTGTGTGTACATATGTATTCACTAATGAATATATGTTTCAAATGTGTTTTGGAGAATTAGTATATACACCAGTGTATATTTGGTATATAGACTAGTGTATATGCCGAAAGAGAATTAAATGCTTGTTTTAATGGTGTAATTAGTTTTTTCTAAAACCTACTAATACTCCAGATATGTTAATTTAAAGTTAATTGTTAATTTAAAGTGGGTGTTAAATTAGTAGTTAAAAAGTGGTTCCTAAATATTATTTGAACCCACCTATATATATATATATATATATATATATATATATATATATATGTGTGTGTGTGTGTGTGTGTGTGTGTGTGTGTGTGTGTGTGTGTGTGTGTGTGTGTGTGTGAGGATAAGAAGAATCAGGACTATTTTTGTGTGTTCGTATGTTTATACAGAAAAGAGAAAGTTATTATTTTTATTTCAAAACCGAAAAACTATGGTTGCGAGTTCAATATTTGCCGGATTAATAAAATGAAAGCGACATATTACCCCTGGAATAGAGGGGAACGTTTTGACATAAACGGAAGTTGAAAATAACGAGTTGTTTCAGAGTTATCCTGGAGTTGTTTCAGAGTTATTCGGTGCTCGTTGGAAAGAGAATTAAATGCTTGTTTTAATGGTGTAATTAGTTTTTCTTAAAACCTAGTTAAACTCTAGATATGTCAATTTAAAGTTAATTGTTAGAGAGAAAGAGAGGTGGGTTCAAATATGAATCATTAAAAATTTATGAATCATAGAAACCATATTTTAACCACTAATTTAAAACCCATTTTAAATTAACAATTAAATTTAAATTAACATATCTAGTGTATAAATAGGTTTTAGGAAAAACTAATTAAACCATTAGAACAAATATTTAATTCTTTTTCCAACGAGCACTCACTTGATATACTTTTGACGATTTGTTTTTTGTAGGTTTTCGGTATATACACTAGTGTATATACTAAATATACACTAGTGTATATACTAATTCGCCAAAAACACATTTGAACCATATATTCACAGATGAATACATATGTATACATGAGTGAATACACTTCTATTCACCGGTGTATGAAGTAGTTCATGACCTACATTCTAACCATATATTCATCGGTGAATACATATGTATACACAAGTGTATAAGATGTTATTCATCAACATAGTTTTTGAAAAATTCAAAATATGTAGTATACTAATGAATAAAAAAAAAAGGTCCTCCAAATTTAAAAAGTTTATATTTTTCCAAAGGAGAATCAAATAACCTTTCTAAAGGTATGTTTTTTATTTCGTAAAAGTTTATAATTTAAAAAATATTTACTTTTGAAAATGAAGTGAGTTTTATTAAATGAATGGTTAAAAAGTGGTTCCTATGGTTCCTGAATATTTAGGTGGTTCTCATTTGAAACCAAATATATATATATATATATATATATATATATATATATATATATATATATATATATATATATATATATATATATATATATATATATAGTGAATGGTTCATGCGAGAACTCAAAATTCTGCGAGAACTGCGAGAACTCAATCTGGAGTGTTGATTAATTGATCAATGGCTAGAATTCAGAGTGGCAGTTTTGTAAATATCTTGAAGATCAGGTATCATTTTATAAGGATTAAAAGGGTATTAATGGTAATTTACATAATCCTAAAAACTCCCTGTTTCTCTCTCCTCTTTATAACCCTAAAAACCCTTCAATCCCATTTTCAAAAACTACCGATCCCCAATTTTGTTTTTCTCTCACCCTAACAAACGGCGATCCAACAACATAATTTTTTTTTCTTTCCGATTGTCTGTTATGCAGGTTTGTGTTTATTTTATATGTGTTCGTGTGTGTGTATATGTTTAATTGTGATCAGTGTGTGTAGAAAAGATACACAGATCTGACATAGCTATATGATCGTGTATTCACGGAGAAGAGGAAGCAATTCACAGCGAGTCTATGCATCCAGCCTCCGAATTTGATCACAAATTCATTTATTTCAATTTAATAGCTGGGCAAATTCATTTATTTCAATTTATGTTGGGCATATTCATTTTTTTCATCATTTTTTGTTAATAGATTAACAATTATCTATTTATTTAATTTATATCTTATGTCAAATTTTGTCTAACTTGAATTCATACTAATATTAGATTTTTTGTTTTTTTTTAGATTGATAATTAAGATAATAAAATGTCATTTAAAAATATATGTTGTTTTTCAAACTATGCGTCGGCCGTTTATCATGTTTGAGTTTGTTATCTTTTTTCTGTCATTGATTTTACCCTCCATTTGTTTTAGGAAAAAATGAAAGAGAAAAAGCCTACTATGACAGAAGCACTCACTAATACTCTCCAAGCAATGCACAAGGCTAGATGTGTAAGTCTTGTTGATATTGTTGAAGGTATGGTCTATTATTTTAATTCTGAATTTTTTAAGGAGAATCTATCATCCTTTTATGTTTTTGTATATAAAAACAGTTTTGTTATCTCATGTTAAGATGTATGTTTGCTTCATTGTTAAGATGCTTTTGTTATACATATGTTACATGGTCTTTTTCTTATGAATTGTAAGAATCTATTGTTTTTAAGGGTATTCATAACTTTATTCTCTTCATATTTATTATTTTGGTCAATGTTGCAATTGGATATGGACGAAAATGCGAACTTAATGGCCGATCCTCATGTTTCTATATTATGATCGTGTCAATGTACTAATATCTTCGTTATGTGCATATGATATCATTAAAGAACATATACATGTTTAAATGTGAACACGTCCTATAAATGATGATTGTTCAGATAATTTTTGTGTTTATTGTGTTCAGGTTTTGAATTTTTGAATGAAGATATGGAAATAATATTATGAAGACTAATGTACAAAGATGATGAAGATATGTTGGTGCAAGAATTTTCAAGTCATTAACGAGTATCAATGAAGATAATGAACATTGCCTGGTATAATGTGAACATCCGAAGTTTATTGCCTTTTTGATTAATCCTTAGTCATTCGTGTTAATCTGGATTCGACTATATATTATTACAGTTTAAACATCATCGTTATGTGCATATGATATCAAACTTTGTTCATTTGTAAACATATGTGTGTGATCATATGAACATGACAAAAATAAATCAATATCAGAAAACAAAATAAGGGTTTCTTGACTAAATGTAGATTTTTTAATGCAAGCTGCTCACATTGTGGCATATAATTTTGTATTTAATTCTATTTGCCATAATGTGTATAAAGAAAAATATATGATCGCAAGTGAACGAATTATATTATGGAGCATTATTAACAAAAGAGAAACAATTATTCATAGATATGTCATATATTAGAACACAAAATACAACTAAGCAACGAACTCATTATTTATGTCTCCAATAAATTATTGTGATATTGAACAAAATTTACTAGTAAATAATTAAAAGTTTGTTGCAAAAAATCTGGAACAAAACATAAAACATGAGAGAGAAAGAAAAATATCAAAATAAAGAAATTATAAATTTACTATTTTACCCTTTTGAATTAAAATAAATAATTAATATTAGAAGAATATATGAGTGGTCCAGAATGAGTTCTCGCAGAATTTTGAGTTCTCGCAGGAACCACTCCCTATATATATATATATATATATATATATATATATATATATATATATATATATATATATATATATATATATATATATATATATATATACATATATATATATACATATATATACATATATATATATATATATATATATATATATATATATATATATATATATATATATATATATATATATATATATATAGTTAGTTAGTTTCAAATGAGAACCATATAAATAATTAGGAACCATTAGGAACCACATATACACTAGTGAATATAGTAATATATTCACTAATGTATATATATTCACTAATGTATATATATTCACTAATGTATACAATATTTTATTTGAATATATATACATTAGTGAATATATATACATTAGTGTGGTTCCTAATGGTTCTCAAATATTTAGTGGTTCCTATTTGAAACCACCTCTCTCTCTCTCTCTCTCTCTCTCTCTCTCTCTCTCTCTCTCTCTCTCTCTCTCTCTCTCTATATATATATATATATATATATATATATATATATATATATATATATATATATATATATATATATATATATAGGTGAGTTAAAATAGAAACCACTAAATAATTAGGAAAAATAGGAACCAGTTTTTAGCCAATAACTTGAAACACACTTTAAATATATAATTAACTTTAAATGAACATATCTAGAGTATAACTAAGTTTTATGAAAAACTAAATACACCATTAGAAAAAGCATTTAATTATCTTTCCAACGAGCATCCACTTGATATACTTTTGACGACTGTTTTTTTTTTTTTTTTTTTTTGTGGGTTTCAGTATATACACCAGTGTATATTCTAAGTTGCTAAAAACACATTCGAACCTTATATTAATAGATGAATACATATGTATACACAACTGAATACATTTCTATTCACCGGTGTATTAACTAGTTCGGGACCTACATTCTAACTATATATTCACCACTGAATATATATGTATACACTAGTGTATACGGCGGTATTCATCAGTGTATACATGCAGTTTTTGGAAATTTTAGAATTTGTAGTATATACACTAGTATATATAAAAAAAGTCTTAAAAATTAAAAGAGTTTATATTTTTCTAAAAGAGAATTAAAAAACCGTTCCAACGGTATGTTTTTAATTTCGTAAAAGTTTATGATTTAAAAGATATTTAATTATGAAAATGAAGAGGGTTTTGCTAAATGATTGGTTAAAAAGTGGTTTCTATTGTTTCTAAATATTTGAGTGGTTCATATTTGAAACCCAATATATATATATATATAAAA